>JAEMOT010001158.1:18129-52556 GCA_019297695.1 Apostasia ramifera
TTGTTTTGAGAGGCAGTATTAACATATATTAATGTAAATGTTGTTAGGACTTGGGATGAAGGTATTCTTTGTTCAATCCTCATTTTTTTTTCCCAATATTGATGCTAAATATTGATATATATATATATCAAAGTATATTCTAAAATTAAAAAATTGAGTATAAAGCAGATCTATATGTAAATACATAGATATATCTACTAGTTTCTGTGCATGTTCTTCTTTTTTTTATTTATTTATAGAATCTCTGTTTTTTTTATTACTTTGAAAAATATGAAGTGGTTTGTCACATAAGATTCTGATTATGATGCTTTAGCTTTTGATCTGATATTTCTGTATCATCTATCACGTACGTAATTTACTGAAATTAATTATTTATTATTAAGAAGGTTATAATAAATGTGAGGAAAATATATAGGCATTGATTGTGTGCAAGTCCCTCTACAAATCCCTTGGTATTTGACAAATGAATAGATCAATTATAATTTAAGAATTCAGTGGATTAATTTTTAATTCACAGAAATTGATTATTTTATAGGTAGGAGATTATATTTAGTCATATATAAATTACATCTAATCTCTTGTAAGGTCACAAAGGCATTGTAAAGTAGTCTTAATTTTTTTAGAAATTTTAATTTGAGTTTTTAAAGTTGTAAAAGTTTTATAATTTTGGCCTAAGAAATAATAATTATTTTTTTTAATATTTATAATATAATTTTAAATTATTAATACTAATATTTTTAAAATTTAAATTTTTAGTATAATTGGAAGAAATTAAGTTTTAGATTTTTATTAAATTTTTATAAAATGATGAAAATAAAAAAGGATGTGAAAGTCTTTCTAAATTTATAAATTATTTTCAGCTTGATCTTACCCAAAAAATAAAAGCTTGCACAACAAATTAAGCTCTAATCTTTTATTTACTGACTCAACTCAAATTTAGGCTGGATTTGGATATAACATCAGCTTAAATAGATCTGTCCCAAACATAAAAAAAATGTTTTTCATTAATTATTATATTTATATTATATATTTGTTATTATTGCTAATTCTAAAATATAGTATTTATTTATTTATTCTAAAAATTATTTAATGTTAAATATTTAGATTTTTCTCTTACTAAATCTTTATGATCAGTTAGATATATTAATATAATTTCCAAACAAATATATAAAATAGATGTATTATTAAATTTTATATCATAATTTACATATATAAAATTAAATGTACCTAATAAATAAAATCTCTAGGATTTTGAAAAGCATATCTATAAACTCCCATAATATTAGTAATTAAAAAGTTTTTGATGATTTAAACCCTATTGATGAAGATGATGTAAGCTATGTACACATAATATTCATGTCTAAAATAATATTAAAATTTATGACAATTAATATATCCTTGGCTAATGTGACCGAATTCAAGGTTGAGTTTGAATATAATCTATTGGCCCTGTCGTTGATTTGAACTTAACTCAACCTGGCCCAATTTTTGAATCGAGTTGACCTGACTCGACCAATGCTCACCTCTACCTTGAATAGGTTGTATGCCCGACTCAAATATTTGAGTTTGGTTGATCAGTATAAGTATTATGTTCATGTTTAATTCAAATCCGGTTGATTAATGAATCTGGCAAAAAAAAATTTAGATTGGGCTTAAATTGAATCACCTCTGAGTTGTCTCAATTTAAGTTGTGGTGATAGCGTGCAACAAGGCATAGTAGCTCTTGCGCAAGAGTTGCAGTTATGGGTGCCAGTTTAGGTTGGCAAGTTGAGCTTGAGTTAACTTATTTATTAATCTGATTTACTTAAATTTAATCTAAACTTAACTAGTTTAATAAATGAGTCAAGCATTAGAATCTATACCTGATTTGTTTATTGATCTGACCTACTAACTCATTTATTATAATGCAATTTTCTAATACCAAAACAAATGGCACCTTTATAACTACTTTAGGGAATATTATCATATTATATTTGTGAACAAGAAATCTAAGTATTCGAATACAATTTTATACGTATTTACTTATTGTTTAGAGATATGATGCCATTGGGTTCAATATTTTTATTAAATATGAGTATGGCACACGTTGCGGCCTCTGATTGGCATCCGGATGGTGCTCTATTCAGATACAATAATTTCTCAGTGACAAGAGAGCAGCCGAGAAGGGCAACGGCTCAAAATGGTCGCTGACATTAGGCTCACGGGCCTCTTTAAATTTACCGTAACCAATTAGTAAGAAAAATAGGTATAACTAATTAATACAATGAGATTGAATTGATTTGGTTTTTCTTCATGATTTTTACACCAAGATCAAAGATTGATAAAAAATTAAATCAAATTAAAATTAACTTAATCTGATTGAGTGAGCAAGCTAATGAGCTATTTTTATGTCTCGATATTTATACAATCATATATTGAGCCAGCATAAGATTGGATCGTGCCAACTAGATTGAAGTGAGATCAACTTAAAAAATAAAAGAAATTATTTATAAATATTTATATATAAATCATTTTAGTATGTAAATTTTTTTAATAATTTAATGAATAGTTACATTAGAAATTCCATCACAAACTTTGTTCAAATCTTGTAAATGTAGGTTATGTTTTTCTTTTCTTTTCTTTTTTTCATTTCTAACTATTAGATTAAGAGGAATAAAATGATTTAGTTAATTTAATAAATTAACATAAATGTTGTATTGAAGATTTTCAATGTAAAATTAAAAATTAATCAAAAATTGAATCGATTTTTGCTTAAAATATTGCACTTAAATTAATAATAAAAAAAGCCAAATCTAGCTCCAACTAAGTTCAGATCAAAACCTTTTCATGTATATTTTTCAACAGATCAAAATTGAATTGAAAACTTTCAATTAAATCTCGAGTCAAGTCAAATTGACTTAAAATTGAATCGTTAATACCCCAACATACCTCTGATACTACATGTGTTCAAATATCTATAACGTAATATGGGCAAATAAACATCAAATTTTTCGTGAGATAATAAAAAAAAGAAAATTTATTTTGATATTATAACATTCAGTCTAGCATAAAAATCAATTTCATTGCTACTAGTTCTAAGCGAAATTAGTTGAGACGCTATATGTCGACTAAAGTGTATTCATTATAGAAATTAAATTTTACAATTGAAATATCTCGAATACACGCATAGCATAGTTAATTATAATTTTTTTTTTTAAAATATATATATTTTTAAAATAGAAAATCAATTATGAAGGAATGATTTTGATTTTATAATGACAAATAAATTTATAAATTTCACTTTCTACAACAGAGTATTTCGCTAGGAGGCTAAAACAATTCCATTGGAAGAATTGGCAGAGCTAGTTATCTTTTTTAGGATTAATAGCATTTTTTTATATTTGAAATAAAGTGCAAATAAATTTATCGATATTAACAAAAATATTAAATAAAAAATATTTTTTCTAATTATTTAATTTAATTAAATGTTATATTCATCTAAAATATTAATATAATTTTTAAATTATTCAAATTAGTCTATTAATTTAAAAAAATATAATTTTTTATAAATACGCTGTCTTCCTGATTTCCTGAATTTTAAAACAAAATAAAAAAGGGTAAATAGTAATTTGACCCCTCTAGTTTAAGCTTATATATAATTAGATCGATCCCTTTGCTTTCTAAATTAATCATTCTCTAATTTGAGATAATATGTAAATATATTTTTTAACATTAATAAAAGAACATGATAGAGGATATTTTTCTATTTAATAGACTAATTCAACTAATTTAAATATTTAATAAATATTTTAGATAAAATAAATATTCAATTAGAGAAAATAATTTCTATTAAATATCTTAATTAACATCGAATGATCTATCTGCGATTAACTCAAAATGTTCAATTAATTTGATTAATTTAAAATTTATACAACCTAGTTACATTTTTTTTCTATTATATTTCATAGAATAAATCTAAATGCACTTAAATTTATTTAAATTTGCAAATCAAACTTAAAGACAATAACAATCTCCAACAATTGTGGAACTCTTACCTTTTAAACAATCACTAGGCTACATTTTGTTCAAATTTTTTTTGATAAGTAAAAAAAAAATTTATTTTTTAAGTTTAATTAGAATAAATTTATTTTAATATTAGAAATTATATAAAATATAAAATACTTTTAATTTTAATATTCGTACTTGTGTTGAATATAAAATAAAGTTAATTTTTATAATTAAAATTTATGTTGAGCAAAAAAATTATTTCAAATCAAACGAAAAATTAATGCAGAAACTCTAAACTAACTCTTAAATTTGATAGGCAAATTTTAATAGAACTTACCGAAAAGAAGTAGAGATTGTTAGATGGAGAATTCTAAATTGTGTGAAAATAAGGAAATTTGCACTTTTTACTGCATAAGGATAGTTTTAATATTATTTGTAATTTTTCATTTGTATATAATTTTTTATTAAAATAGAATTTAAAGAATCATATGCTTACAATAATTTCTCTCTTTCGTAGGGAAGAAGAAGAACTTAAGCAAACTAATATATCGATTTAAAGTAAAAAAGTTATATTGATTTATTGATAATTATATTCAATATAAAATAAAGTAATTATTTAATATTAAAATTTATAAAAAAATTAAATAAAAATAATTTTTTATTTTTTAAATTAAAATAAAATTTTTATTTGAAAATTTTTTATTTACTAAGTAGGTAGAATCATGAAGTTTTTGAGCATGGTTAAAACAATGATTAAACTTAAGTGGATACTATGATGACAATAAATAGAATGTATAAAGTATAATTTGAAATTGATGATGTTCATAAGTTTTGTAATTTTTAAAAATTATATATAAAACTTATAATATTTATTAAATATGATATTATATATGTAATTTTTCTATTATAAAATAAATAATTTTACGAGATATTTTTATTTATGCCTCCCTAAACTTAAAATATTACTTGTAGGATGTTCTTTTTTAAAATTTTAACTATAAGAAGATAAATATTTAAAAGAGAGTGCAATGTAAAATTTGGGGTAATTTCATTCATGCCTCGAGGTAGGTTTCAGATTTCATACAAATTCATGGAAAATAAAATGTGTTACCTTCTCTTTCTTATAAATTTTTTTTTTCATGTGAGTCATTTTTAATGTATTTTATTAAATTTAATCATTAAATTACTATATTATTTTAAAAAAATATGTTTAAGTATTAAAATATTATTATTGTAGAATAGAGTGTAGAGAAAAAGTCTAATAGTAATTAAAAATAATAAAAAATATTTTAATGTTTAAAATATATTTTATTTATTTTTAAAAATGACAACTCAATAGCTAAATTTCATGAAATTCATTAAAGGGGCAGCATATAAGAAAAATGTTTTAGGTAATAGAAAATTAAATAATATGTTTTCATTTTTGGGAAATAATTCGGCTGATTTGATTGATTTTATGCAAAATTTGGACCCAATTCGACTATGGTTGGTTCCATGATTTTGGGATTAAAAATTGAACAAAAAAAAATCAATTTGGATCAAGTTCAGGTCCAACTCTGTTCAATTTTTGTTATTATTTTGCAACTGATTAATTAAATAGTTATGTGATTCATATTATATACAAAAAGAGGTTTAAACTCTATAAACAGTGATCATTTTCATAAAATAAAAATAAAAATGATAAATTGTAAAATAATTTAATCATACATAATAAAATATCTAAATTGCAAAAAAAATAATTTTATTCAGTAGAACTAATATATGTTAACTAAGGTATAGAAACATAATATATATTATGCAAATAAAAAATTAATATTATCAAAAAGAAAATAAAAAAATTCAATTTAATGTTAATAAGTATAAATAAAATAAAATATTAAATTTTTTTAGTAAGACTTTATTATATTAACAGAAAAAAGAATAAATATCTGCAGTCTTGAGCATGAAGCAGAGGCAGCTCCAGCTCCCCAGCATGCAGGTATCTTCTTCCGCACGACCCTCGTCTCCTTCGATTCATCCGTGGGGTAAATTTCTCCAAATAATTTCCATATTTTAATATTAATTTTCCATTATTCTACTTCTTTGAGAGCTAGAGGGAGCGGTAGCAATTCCTATGGCGAATGCGGCGAAGCATCCATTGCAGAAGCCGCCAGGGTACAGAGATCCAGCGGCGCCTCCGCTGGCGGTGCCGAAGCCACCGCCGAAGAAAGCGCAGCTTCCGCCGGCATTTCGGTATCCGGGAAAGCCTACCCGTCAGCACCGGATCCGTCGGTCCTGCTGCCGCCGAATTTGCTGCGGCTGCTGCTTCGCCTTCCTCGCCATCGTTTTCCTCCTCGCCGTTGCTGGAGGCGTCTCCTACCTATGGTTCCGCCCGATGCTGCCGTCGTTTAGGGTGGAGAATGTGACGGCGCCGGTGTTTAATCTGAGTTCCAGATCTGACGGTACGTTCCTTGATGCATCGGCGATTGTGAAGATCCATGCGTCGAATCCCAATGGGAAGCTCGGCCTATCGTATCGCGAGGCGACGGCTAGGGTTGCAGCCGCGGACGAGGACGGGGACGTGGAGGTGGGGACAGGATCGGCACCGGGGTTCGAGCTGGGGCGGAGGAACTCGACGGTGATTTGGTTTGCGGCGGCTGCGAAAGGTTTGATGGTCGACGATGCGGTGGGGGGGAGGTTGAAGTCAAGATTTAAGAACAGTGAAATCCGATTTGTGGTGGAGATTAGAACGAAGGTGGGATATGTTATCAATGGCAAATCTACTGTCAAGTTACCGATCCGGGTGAAATGCAGTGCTGTGAGCTTGAAACAGATTGGCAGCGGGCGGTCTCTTCCGAAGTGTAATCTTGATTTCCTCAATGGTAAGTTGGCTCTGTTCTTCAATTTCTACCATATAATTTTTTTTTTGCATCCATGGTCTATGAAATTTTTGGCTCCTTTTGTTTTCAATTATAGCAAGTGTGCTTATTTTCGCTATTTGATTTGAACTTTTGATCTTAAAATGAAAATGTTGTTTGGTTGTCAATAAAATTATAGCTATCATAACATCAATCTTATTTGATTATCGGTAAGATCAGAAAATTTAAATGACGCGGACAATTATTACTAATTGGGATTGAACTCGTATATAATCCGATTGGGATTAGAAAATCCTAACAACATTAAATTTAGAATCACGACAGAATTGTAATATGCATTTTTTTTAAAGGATTATAGTATGCTAGTCTGGTAACAAAGGGAGCCTTGGTTATTTTGTGTAATTTAAGTTTGAAGTACTATAGATTTGTTTAAGTGATTATCTTGTTATCATATGACATGATATTCAAGAAAACACTAGCACATATCGTATCTATAAGAGAACAAATGCCATTAAATATTTGCTTATTGCTGTTTTTTTAGTACATTGTTAGGAAATTGATGAAATAGTGATGAAAACAAGCATAAACGCTGATTTAATGAGGTTCATACCAAATTAGTGAGAAATCCTCCGGCAGCAGCAAACAGGAATTCACTATGATGAAGAATTCAGAATTATAGGAGGAGAAAGAGAGAGAGGGACGTGGCTATTTGAATGCAGATGAAAAACATACCCTAACCCTAACCCTAACCCAAGTGGAATTCATGTAACATTGCAAATCAGATAAGGAGAATTCCAAAAAAAAAAAAGATTCCTCCAAGAGTGCCGGTAATGTTGCCCTCAGACCTCTAAAATGTTTGTATCACATAATGATCTAGGATTTGAACGAGATAGCTGATTTGGGTCATGAGTTAGGATTCAAGACATCTCAATGCATATATATATATATCAAATTATGTTAGTAGCCAACTGAATCATTTATTTCGATTGTGTTAGAAGCTATGATTGCTGCTGTGATTTTTGTTCAAGCCGTTTGAATAAGTCAACTGCCAGTTGAGCAGATTATCTTTGTAATTTATTGAGAAAACTAAATAGTCTGATGCCAAGAAATAAAAGATTTGTAGAAGCAAGTAGGAAAAGACAGAGTTTGAATGTAAGACCTTAGCTCATCTCAATTTTTTATTAAAGAATGTGCGTCAATCCAGCGCATGGAAGCGTCACATGCTCAGACTAGTCTTAAAGGTGCGAGCACCATATGTTAAAATGTATTAAACTTTGACTTACAACCCATGATGACGTTTGCCTAATTTGCACATTTTACAAAAAAAATATGCCTGTCTACGGGACACTTCAATCTATATGATATCAAGCTGATTAGTTGAAACAGTCATCATAATTGAATTATGTCAGAATTCTTTTGTGGGGTAATTGCATACGGAATATAAAACAAGTTAATATGCAATATTGAACTCCCAAAGACTCAAAACTTATATGTACAACATCAACATATAACACCATAGATAACTTTTACTAAAAATTGAGTCTTAGAATTTTATATGGTTATTACTACCTTACCTGCTACTTTTACTACTTTATTTGTAAATAAGTGGAAGACTGACAAAGTACCTCAACATTAACATTAGATATGATGTGGATACTGAAGTAGGCTAGTGTCCATGCAAGAATGTTTTGCATAGAAACAGTTGTATCTTGTGGAGAATGGGTGCAGTGCTATAGAGGATAAGTTGAGAGAGAGACATCTAAGGTAGTTTAGCAATATTCATCGGCGACCTGAGGAGGTTCCTATAGACAATATGATACAATCGAAGCCATTATAACAAGAGGGAGGAGAACAAAAAAGATTTGGAATATGGCTATTACAATTTGCTGATGCTCTATAGAGTGTTGCTTTTAATAGAGCGGATAGAAGATTAAAACTAGTTTGGAATTAAGAATTTATTATTGACATTATGTATATGTTCGACCTTCTCATACAATTGTGTTTACATATGCATTTGCCTTCATAATCATCATATATGTGCTTAGATTTGTTGTAAAGTAGTAATTAATTTAATAACTAAAAGCTTTAATCAAATACTTCTAACATTTATAGTGAAATTTAAGTTCAATTGAGGATAAGCTTAGAGAGAGTCATTTTAGATAATTTAGGCATATAAATCGTAGGTCGATAGAAGCTCCAATAAAGAGGGTTGGGTTATTAGATTTTTTTACTCATGTAAAAAAAGGAAAAAGACTAAAAAATATATGACAAAAAACTATAGGGAATGACCTTACATACTTGGAGCTAAATGTAACATTATTTGATAAAGTGTAATGAAAATAAACAATTTATATAGTGTGAATTATTGCAATATTTTTCTTTATATGTGTATGTAGTAAGATCCTGTTGCTTATTATGTAATAATATCTTTATTTTTTGTGTTTTGTATCTAATTCACTCATTTAAGAAAAATTAGTCTTACAACAGTTTTTGTCCAACTTTAGATTCAGTTCAGCTCAGATTAATCCACAATCACTTTGGGAATACTCATACTTAAAAGTTATTTTCCCTGTGAACGGCTCATCCTTATCTGAAAGGGACTCAAAGCACGCATCCAATTGCTACGGGACATCAGTGATGACGTGAAAGTCTCTATTAACCGTATTCTATAGCATATTTAATCTATAAGAAGTACACTAATGAATGGTTTAAAAGGCGCAATTAATCATTATTCAGATCATTATTATACTACAAAAATTGGGAGAGTAAAGTTCATCATCATTAGGCTACGAAAACAGAGAGAGTAAAGTAGATTCTATCTTTAATCATAATACTGTCTTTATCTGATTATCTTTAAGTTTATTGTATTGTACTTGAGTTTGTATTGGACCACCTTTTATGTTGCTGTGTGACTGAGAATTGTGACAAGGAAAATAGCATTAGGCTCCTTTTATGTTGCTGTGTGACTGAGAATTGTGACAAGGAAAATAGCATTAGGCTCCTTTTATGCTATCATGAGAATGATTTCTCATCTTATTTCTTATTTTTTATTTTCAGGAATATTCTGAAGATGAAGAAAAATTAATGGTGGAAGTATAGATATTTTAATGGATTTAGTGATTTGAAGAGATTGAGTGACGAATTCAAGCTCTGTGGTACTGGAAATTTATGGCATGAAAGAGTTCAATTCATTTTATTTATTCTCATTATAAATGAATCTGTAAGTACTCAAAGATGATTATATAGATTTTTTTTTTTTCATTTGTATTTGATCTTTGGAGGGCTTTGGAGGGAACTTAATTTATTGCTTAATTTGAGAGGAATGAAATATGTGTTATTTAATAAGATTATATTGTTATAATTCTTGATAGAGAAATGATTTTTGGACTCTTGAATAAATGTGACCTAAGGTTTGTCAGGTATCAGCTTCTGTTGTTATCTTTGCCAGACTGTTGAAGGTGTGATTCTTTTTACTTTTGTGGCGCATACGATTGATTTCCAGTTCAATAAATTCTTTACTTGTAGGTGATTTACTAATCTGTCTAATGCCAATATTCGTAGATACCTTTAACTCGTAAATATTAGATCTAATCCTTTTTAGAATTCTATATGATCATATTCTCGTTACAGCAACTAGATTTCCTCCTTTTCAGGATTCATATGGACCATAATCGCATTCAATAATAAATTTACTAATTTCGTATGTGAGTTAACTATATATTTATATTTTTCATAATTTGTTGCTGGTTTTCTTTTGATCTCGACATGCAAATAATGTAGTTGCAAACTTACTTCGTTCGATACGGCATGAGTAGCTCTACTAGATATCTATCTTCTAGGTTTATACCTAGTAACATTATAGAATGAACTCATTTCAATGGATTTATTCACTAAGCATTACAACAAACTCAGATGTGAGTAACATCAATATCCAATCCCGAGCTATGATTTATCTTTTTAGTGTACCCATCATTATGTGGATGATAACTTGACCGATACTTAAGCTTTGTACTCGCTCTCACCAATAGCACTTCCCATAATAGGTCATAAATCGGGTGTCTTGATCCAAAGTTGTTGTCGGACAGTGGAGTCAAATATCTTTTGAAATTAAAAGGCAGCACAGGAAGTGTCGAAGTTATTTAAATTCTCTCAAGTTGATGAGGATAGGTGACGATTAGACATCTCATTACAAATTATGGTGGTGGATGGCTTTCTTGGAAAAGAAAAATTAAAAGAAGCATAGATATATAAGAATTTAATTATGAAAATTTTTAACAAAGTTGGAAATCTTAAAAGCTCTGTCTCTATCGATTTAAGAAAATGAAATTGGTCGAAGGATATGTCATATCGACTCTATTCAATTCATTTGAAATCATCCAACTTCTCAGTTTTAATGCAGACCGAAGTTCAATTTGGCAGTATTTAGTTATCTTAGATTTACCAACAGCTAGATCAACCAACAAATTATGGCGGTTGAGCTGAGCCACAAAGATTAAGCCCTTTGTTCAATTTGAATCAAGGGCCAAAATTGAATGACAGTCCAATTCGACAAAACAACAGAGAATGCTGAGGCTAGTCGGTTAATTTGAAATTCAGTGGCTATGAAATCGAGCGAAAGTTGTACATGAACAAGGTCCGATGCACAAACAAAACTTATAAATTTAATCGGGTTCTTGTTTAATTGTTATGAATGTTTATAATTTTAATGTCTATGGTGTTAAATGATTTGCATATCATGTTGTTCAGAATAAAATGTTGATTTATTTACCATGATATTTATGTAAAGGCTTTTATATATATATATATATGAGGAGGACTTGAGAGTCCTGAGTTCTGATCGACGTCCAAAAGCCTTTGAAGAGAGCGATCCCAATGCAAACGCTTAATTTGGAGAGGCATCTGCTGGTGAAGGCAACTTATGAACGACTTCCGAATTTCTATTTTTATTGTGGTCGGCTTGGTCACACATTAAAGGAATGCGAGGCACTGGAGGAGGTTGACCCCCCAGCTAATGCCTCTCTCCCTTATGGAGCATATGGTTGGGAGCGTCACCTCCTAGGAGGAGAATAAAACGTTTGTCAAGGGAGAGTGAGGCTATGGAAGGCCGCAGTAACGGTAGGAGCTCCAGGAGCCACCTGCAAGCAAGATTAACTCGGAGGGATCTAGAATTCGCATATCTAAAGGAGGTCTCCACCGGATCCACTGGTGGGCTGGGAGGAATAGTTGTGGTGAATGTGGAACCCAAGCCTGAGAAAAGAGGGGAAGGAGACTTTGCAAGAAGGAAGCAGTCAGTCTGACCATCCAAAGGCTTGAGGTTCACCCAGCCAAAAACCCAATTACGGAGCAAGCAATGGACTCAGATCAATTTTTTATGGCTTGCAACAACTCCACCCAGGCAATAAAAAAGGATCAATTGCAAGGCAAAGTTGTGAAGGCAAGGTCTCCATTGAAACTCTCCAAAGCTACCTCAAGCCACTTAAAAGTTCCAGATATAAAACATCTCCCGCCTACCCAAGTAGCTTGGCCGGCTGCAATTGCCGGCCTTCGTAAACTCTCCAAATCGAGCGTTAAAAAATGGAAGAATCTGGCCAGAAAAGAGCACTCAAGAGGATGCGACAAGGAAAGAATCAGAGAATCAGAGCAAATGGAGGTAGACAATTCTGAATATGAACTGGTGTCCCTCAAGAGAGGTAAATCAATTAAATGTTCTGATGAAGATTATCGTAAGGCAGTTCTTGGGCAGGACCAGGGCTGCCAGAATAAATGAATATTTTTGTCCTGAACTGCTAACGGTTGGGAGGACTCCAAGCAGTTCGGAGGCTCAAAAGCCAATTGAGGACTCTTAAGCCTCAGCTGGCTTTCCTCTTGGAAACGAAACTTTTTGCTTTTGAATTTGATAAAGTGAAAATTGCTTGTGAATTTAAATTTGCTTTTGCTGTTAGCTGTGTTGGCCGCTGTGGAGGCCTATGAATGTTATGGAATGATGATTTTGATGTTACTCTATTAAGCTTCTCTTGCTCTCATATTGATGTCTTTGTTTGCCACCTGTCAACGACAGCCACTTGGAGATTTATGGGGTTTTATGTTAAATCAGTGGAATCATGTAAATATCTCTCATGGCAACTGTTAGGGAAGCTAGCAAAAGGGCATTAGGGCTTAAGCCTGTGCACCGGTGATTTCAATGAAGTTTTATATCAGTCAGAGAAATAAGGTGCATACCGAGAGATGAAAGGAAGACAACTGCATTTTGAGAAGTGCTAAACAAATGCCAACTAATCGATATGGGTTTCATTAGAGGGTCCTTCACCTGGTGGAATGGTGGACTAGGGGAAGAAACAATTGTGGAAAAACTTGATCGAGCTGTTAGCAACTTGAGTTGGCAAGCACTTTTTCCTAATGCCCATGTGCATCATTTGAGCTCCTTTTCAGACCTTTGTGTTCTGAGCTAGATAGACTGGAAAAGGTAAGTAATTAGCACAGGAGAAGTCGACTTTGCTTCGAACTGATGTGGTTGATTGATTCCGGTTGCTCAGAAGTTGTCGAATCCTCCTAGAGGGCAGCAAATAAGCCTTAAGACAAAACTAATTTACCAGAAAACTTGGCGGCAGTAGGTAAGGTGCTGGCTAAATGGAATAGGGAGAGCTTTGGGCACATTCACAATGCAGCTCGGGAGACCCAGGAGGGACTAGAACATTTCAACAAAACTATCGATATCTCAAGACCGGTTGAAGGAGAAGATGGCCTTGCAAATACAATTAAATAAACAACTGGAATGGGAAGAGATCTTATGGAAACAACTGGCTCGTGTGGAATGGCTCAAGCATAGAGACCGAAATATAACATACTTTCACTCTACAGCGAACAAGCACAGGAAGATGAACTTTATCTCATTCCTCAAAGATGATAATGGGAAGACCTTCAATGATAGCCTAAGTATGCAGGAACTAACTGTAAATTATTTTAAGAAACTTTTGTCATCAGAAGCACCCCAAAATATGGAGCATATCACTAGTAGAGTTCAAAAGCATCTCACCCAGGAGGCAATGGACTCATTGCAAGCCCAATTCAATAAGGAAGAAATTACGAAAGCTCTCTTTCAAATCCACCCCACCAAAGCATCGGGCCTGGATGGGTTTGACTCTTTATTTTACCAAAAATTCTGGGACCTAATTGAGGATGAAATGAGCAAATTTGCTCTGTCCGTGCTCAACGAAGGGAGGAGTTTAAAGGATGTCAATCAAACAAACAGTGTGCTCATTCCAAAAGGATTGGGAATCCATCACTTGAAAGGGCTAAGACCAATAATCCTATGCAATGTCATCTACAAAATCATAGCTAAAGTATTGGCCAACAAACTCAAGCTAGTCTTATTGAACGTCATCTCGGATAACCAAAGCGCGTTTGTCTCCAAACGCCTCACCTCAGACAACATTATTGTGGCATATGAGCATCTTCATTCCATGATTAGAAGGAAAAAAGGGGCCAATGATTTTTGCGCGCTCAAACTCTTATCGAGCAATACTTGGGTCTCCCCCCAATGGTTGGAAGAGCTAAGAAAAAGGTATTCCTCTTTATCAAGGATAGAATCTCTTGAAAAAATTGAAGGATGAAAAAAACGGCTTCTTTTTCATAAGCGGGAAGGAAATTATGATCAAGGCGGTAGCCCAAGCTATTCCATACGTCTTGACCATTTTCAAGATTCCTACTACCCTTTGCAAGAAAATTGAAAGCAGCATAGCCCAATTTTGGTGGAGGAATTATTCTACCTCGAAAAGTCTTCATTGGTGTCATTGGAGTGAGATGTGCAAATTAACCAAAGACTGTGGGTGGTTTGGGATTCAAAAACTTAATTATCTTCAATTTGGCTCTCCTCGGCAAACAGTGGTGACGACTCTAACACGATCAAAACTCTTTAATGTACAAAGTGCTAAAAAGCTAGTAGTTTCCATCTGGTAATATGGAACCATCTTTTGTTTGGAGAAGTATATGGGAGGCAAAACAAATTATAGACAAAGGTATTATCTGGCGAGTAGGAGATGCGAAAATTACCAAAATTTGGAAGGATAAATGGATCCCTAGAAGATGGAACTTCAAACTTTTCTCCCCAATTAATACTCTTGATGTTGATACCACAGTGGATGGACAAATCACAAGATGGGTGCTAGAATATTCTAATATTAAAAGAGATTTTTTTCCAAGAGGACACCAAGGCCATTTGTATCATACCACTAGGGAACCTCCAAATCTCGGATTGTAAAATTTGGGCATTCCCCCATTCAGGCAAGTACTCAGTGCGCAGTGGTTATAACTTTATCCAGGAACTCATCTTAAACACAAACATTCATATTGATGGATTAAGCCCTCACTTCTGCGAGGGGCTGGGACAAGCGTGCAAAACGAGGAACCATGAGAACGTGTTTGGGCCCTGCAGGTTCTGAGCAAAATTAGGCTTTTCATGTAGGGGTGGCAAAATAGGTCAGCGGGTCGAGTTCGGGTCGAACCCGAATCCGACCCGACCCGAATAGCCTCAATCCGAGCCCGACCTATTTATTAAATGGGTCAAAATCCATGACTCGATCCTGACCCGATTAATAAATGGGTCAGGTTGGCGGGTCAATTCAACCCGTTTATAGAGTATTTTTTGATAAATGTCCAACCTGAATCCGACCCTTTTAATAAATAGGTCAAAATTCATGACCCATACTCAAAATTTGCGAGTCGGGTTCACGGGCTTGGATTATAAAAAAAAATTTATCAGTATATACGTCAGGAATATGATTTTTTTTTCTTAAATAGACATTGAATTTTATATTTTTTTATATGGCCGACATTGCTAATGACTTCTCTACCCAGCAATTGTTGATGGGTCAGAAAATCACGGATAACAGCTCGAATCAATCCATTGGGTCAATCTTGACTCGTTAGTTTAACTTGACTCATATAATAAATACATTACTGGTGAATTAATTGAGTTAACCCGGACTCTTAACAGTGTGGCATTCATTCTTAGAATTTATTTTTATTTTATTCTCCAACTGTAAGATCTGATCAATTTTTTGGACCTGGCTGGCTGTATGCAGGTCTTGTCGACCTCTGGCTAACCATTTGTTGGCATAAATGAGATGATTGAATCCCAGATTCAGTTATGGATTGTTTGGGTATATTACTTATAGGTCCCTAATATTAAGGAGTAATTCACACCAATCCGTGATTTCAAGTTAAGTCATTCCCATCGGCTATCACTTGACTGATCACGTGAGTTAAAAAACTTATTTTTCATCGAAACAATTAGAGATCTTAAATTGGTGAAATGTACGGAAGTTAAAGTGGCAAAGAGACGTTCCATAATTAGTCAGAGAGAAAATAGTCATAAAGAAAAGAGAAATATTTGAGTGATATTTTATTATTCATTCCATCAAAGTCAATAGATTTCAGATGGATACTATTAAAATGAATGGATAAATTACATTCAAGTTGTTAATATTACAAAATAATATCATATAGATCTAAAATTTTAAAATTTAACATCAAGTTTTTTAAAGTGTATTTGTATTATATGTTTACGTCCCTATATTTCAATTAAATAAACCATTTAAGTCTTTAAACAAATTCTATTAACTTTCCATGAATAAAACTTTGATTAATACTTTTAAATTACCAATTACGAAAATACCCTTAATCCTATGCTAATATATTTGCTTTTACCATGTACTTTTAAGTAATTTACTATATATTTGATATATAATCCAACAAATGGATCAAATGAAAATATTTATCATGAATTAGGACCCAAAAGTTAAAGTTTAAAATTTATGAATCTGCATTATATTATAACTTTACTTGAAAGACTTGAATGTAATTTACCCCAAAAGAATACATTGAAGTAAATTTTGAAGCAGGAGAGATTAAGTGAATTATTAAATCAAAATGAAGGATCAAAAAGAAATATTCAAAAGATATTATGATCTATAATGAAAGCATCCAATCCTCAGGGATTAAAATGTAATTTATTTATTATTTTAGAAATAGAATGGGCTCAATCCATGACCATGGCCTGTTTACCTTTCCCACTAAGTTGCATGTTGAGAGATTGGTGAATTTTATAATAATTTTTTTTATTTAAAATTTTCCTCATTGGAAATTGTTTTCCATCAAAAATATTAATAGAAATGGACGAATTGAGTTGACATTTTGAAGGAGCAGCTGAATCTGCTTTGATATTTGGGTAGTTACATTTTTTAATATTTGCATCTTATATTTTTGAAATAATTATAAATTATTTTTTGACCACCTTATATATTAATTATTATTCTGTGCAATTGAATGTGATGCGAAAAAATATTTTAAAATTATTGTGGATTAAAATTTAATCATTTTATATATTATTATTTCATGCTGCTGTAAGTGTGTTGAGGGATGCATGTCATGTATTTATCCAAAAAAAAGTAATCATATAAAGAGTAAAGTGTAAATAGAAATAGTTGAGTTTTTAATTTGATAATAAATCTTTAAGTATTTATAATCAGAGGTGGCAATTTATAATTATACCTGTAAAATCAGAGGTGGTAATTCGCTTGGGTGTGGTAATTCACTCGACAGGTGTCAGGTCACTTGATGTTGCTTAATGCTCTCTTCTAGCAAAAAACTCAAAATCCTAAATACGCACAATCGACGTTCAGTTGCTCACTCAATCACTTTTACGTGCACGCCTCGATGCCCATCTCTCCCGACTGGCTGACTGCTGCAGCGTTGCTATCGCTCTATCGTGGTTCTCTCCCATTGGCCGACCGCCAGCGTTGCTGACTGCCAATGCCGCCAAGCCGACGTCTCTGGACACCAATCTCTTGTGTGCACCCCCGACGTCACTAATTCATAGTACCAAAGCCCAGCGTTTTGCCATTGTCGAAAGCAAGTGACGACTTCAATTGCGGTCGAGCGTCCGGTGATGTCAATTGCAGCTGGCTCGACGGCGCCAACCTCTTGCAATTGTCTTCAAATTTTCCCTAATAAGTTATAATATGCCTTTACTTGAATCTTTTGAGAGATCCATAATTTAGAAAGACTTTTCTATGATTTAATAGACTTATGGTATAATCTCTTATTATATTCTTTGCATACTCTTAAACAATATTAGAATATTCTGACGTTTTCATGGTTGCATGGGCGTCGGAATTAACATTCAGAATTATCAAATTTAATTTAAAATTAAAAAATACTTAAAAATCAAATTTCAGTGAAATGAAAATCTTGTGATATCAAGTGCAGCTCACTAAATAAAGCACTCACACTAATTTAGAGTGTATTTGGTACAATATTATTTAAATATTTATATTAATTATAAGAGATCCTAATAAAAATTATTTTAATTTCATTTCTTTTAATTACAACTAGAGTGGTATCAATTTTGAATAACAAATTGATGTAATTTTAGAGTAACAAATTTTTACTTTTTTATTATAAAAAAATCCTCTAATTTCTTATAATATTAGCTTCAAAGTTCAAATCAACGGGCTCAATCTCTCTATATAGAGGTATAAATATATAATTATTTTTATATAAATATTTATTCATATATATATATATATATATATTAGATAATAATGTTTAATATAATATCAATACTTTCCAACTCAATAAAAATAAATTTTCAATTATTATGCATATCTGAATAATTGATGAAATACTTACTTTTAGTCTTATATTTATTAAATTTAAGGTACTTCAATCGAATA
Organism: Apostasia ramifera; assembly: GCA_019297695.1. Taxonomy (NCBI): domain Eukaryota; kingdom Viridiplantae; phylum Streptophyta; class Magnoliopsida; order Asparagales; family Orchidaceae; genus Apostasia; species Apostasia ramifera. Next base: position 36,707 of record JAEMOT010001158.1, read on the forward strand.
AGTATAATTATACAACTATTAAATAATATATTAATATAATTTATTAGCATGTATTTTTTTAAATAATAATTCATTACATATCATCAGTTTTAAGTGAATATAAATAATTATATAATTCTTTGATCGTATATTTTAGAAATTCTATCTAACATAATTCTTAATAAATAAGATAATTTTATGTTATATATATAAATATATATATAAAAAAAAAGAGAACTGAAGTCAAAGATGTAGAGAAAGAGTGATATTGGCAAAAAACCTCTTTAGAGAGTATATGATCCTACTAATAAAATATGAATAGAATTCAGTCTATTTAATATGTGTTATGATGCAAGAATACCATCTAGAGTAATTGGCTGCTAGCAAGGAGTAGTTTATGAGTTCGACTGAATATTCAGCTGGTGAATAGAGTGCCGCAATGCCAGGCGTGAGTCCCACTCAATACTGATGTGATGTTCACTTATGTTTGTCAAAATATTCGGTGGGCCAAATCCAATAAATTTTAACAAATAAGATAAAGTATAATGTTTATAAATCATATTGCGCTGAAGATGTGTTCTTTTCTAATTACTTCTTAATATGAATTTCTAATCACTTAGAAGAGAAAGGGGCCAGTAATGAAATTTATATATATTAAGGCTTTAACAACTGCTATAATAGGAGCTATTTGCACATATTTTATATCAGAAGATCTATTTAGTTATCTAAAAATATGAAAAACTCAATTATATATAGGTGGTCAAATTAAACTAAATTATTTCATATTCAACCATAATATAATCAATGCGAAGCCAATTGGAATGTGGTTAAGTTCTCGGTCTTGTTTTACTATAGTTTTATATAATAACGTTCGCTTTTACAAATAAAAATAAAAAATGAGATTAAATATTCTCAATAATTAATTAATAAATTAATAATTTTAAATTTTAATATAATAGATTAAATTTAAATTTGATAAATAATTTGAAAAGTTAAATTATGATCCGTAAATTTATCGGTGGATTTTATTCGTGAGATGCATGCCATTTTTTAAAAATTTGTATTTTTGAATTTTGAATTAAACAAAAAATGCGGTTATGACCGTGTATGATCCAACGCCAGCTGTGCACCCTGGCATTGAACTCCAAAACGGGACCAACATACGATAGCTGGCAGCAGTAGACACGTCGCAGTCCACATGCGGCGGACCGTCTCGAGACTCGTTCCGTATTTCGAAACAAAGGAAAGGTCAATTTTGGAAATTCCAAAAAGGAAATAAATAAATAAAATAAGCAACCATCGCCTTTTTTTTTTTTTTTGGCATAGACAACCATCGCCTACTTGGATTCTATAAATAAACAAAAAGGGGAGAAAAAGCACCTCACCCTCCGCCTCCGACCTTCGATGTCGTCCCCTGTTCATCGTCCTCGACGAGATTGAAGCCGACGGTGACCATCCATGGCGGAGCTGTCGATTTTCCCACGTTTTAGATCATAAAAATCTGATCTTTTTTGGTTCTGTTCCACCAGATAAGGTTGAGGAGAAGAAAGCAGACGATGGAAGAACGTCGATTACCTCCTCCAAAACACGCAGTTCATGTCCAAGTAACTTCCAAGCCGGTTTCCAAAATCACCTCCGGCGATCTCACCCGTACCATACGCATCTTCTGCGACGACCACGACGCCACCGACTCCTCCGGCGATGAGAACTGTTCCAACCATCGCCGGGTGATCAAGCGATACGTGCAAGAGATAAGGTTCGTGGATAACCTACAGGCATCCGGGAAGTCTGTCGCCGGCCAACGGAAAAACAGGAAGAAGAAAGCCTCTGCGGGGAAGCTACGGCGGCCGCTTCCCGCGGAAGTCCGGAGGTTCCGAGGCGTTCGCTGCCGGCCGTGGGGCACGTTTGCGGCGGAGATAAGGGATCCTGCCCGCCGGGTGCGGCTGTGGCTCGGCACTTACAGCACCCCCGAGGAGGCTGCCATGGTCTACGACTCGGCCGCCATTCAGCTGCGGGGGCCGGGCGCCATGACCAACTTTTCCGGCGTCCCTTTGGCAGGCAGTACGCCGGCAGCAGAACCCAGTCTCCCCGCCTCTTTCGAGTACGAGTACAGCGAGGATTTCCACAACATTTCCTCCCCAACCTCAGTTCTCAGCAGATTCGCCGCCGGTGATCTCAAGCTGTTCGACGAAATGCCGCTGTGGGAGGAGTTTACGGATATAGGTGCTGTCCAGCCGGGGATTTTTGAAGGTTCCTTGGTGGGCAAAGGAAGCTTCTTCGGCGCCGACGTTCCGCCGGCGACCTTCTCCGGCGGATCTGCGATTGGAGCAGAAGAAGACGATTTCTATGAGGGAATCACCGATTTGTTCCCTCTAGATCCGCTCCTTCCCGCCGAGCCGAAGGCCTTTTTCTAAACGAAGCCGGATCGCCGTGCCGTTTCGTTCACTGTCGGCCGATATGTCGGCCGATATTTGCAGCGGAGACGAGAATTTTTGCCGATACGGCGGCTTCAGCCGTTCGTGTTTTATTATATGATTCGTTTTCTTTCCCGAAATGATTTTTTTTTTTGCGACGTGATAATGTATTTATAAAGATATATAAATATGGTAAAAGCCCCAATTAATTTTTAAATAATTTAATTAAACTAAACTTAGATATTGAAAATAAAATTAAATCCCATTACAATCTCATAAGATCTGATTGGCTCGCCATTCCATCCGATTTGATGCATTTATAGGTCAAGCAAAAAATCTTTATAAGAGTTATTTTAGTAGCTATTAATTTACCGTGTCTTTAATATATTTTCAATTTGCTTCCGATGGTAGTTCTAATTTGAGAACTACGGTAACTCCCTAGTTTAATAATGATAAATTGCCAGTCGAATTTACTAATTATAAAATTCACACATCATTAAGATTTTGTGCAACATTACTAAAGTAAATGATGTAAATAAGTATTTTTTACTATAATGTGCAAACATATAAAATTATAAATCGTAAATAGATTGAAATTTTATTACAGAAGATTGAGTCATTAGATTATGCTCACGTAAAAAAAGAAAAAGAAAAAAAGACAGAAAGAAACATGACAAAAAAGAACTACAAGAAATCTATCGGATGAAGGGTCGACCAACAGATGATGGCAGAAAATGGAACACCTTGCGCAAGCTGAGCTCTGAGGTTGGTCCACAGAACATGATATCCTCCCACTGTTAAGAAGTTAATTGACAGCATGCTGTAAATTCACATTTTCCTTAGATGATAGTGGAACTTCTAGTAGATGATAGAACACCAAGTTGTTCTTGAAATTCCTGCTGGCTTTTTCTCCTGTTTGAAGTTCCCTGAATGCCTGTTAAATTGTTATCAGGAGAGTAATATACTCAACCATGTTCCAAAATTAAAATGACAATTTGTCGCAAAGAAAATGCGGAATCTCTAGTTTTTTTTTTTGGTTTTTTTGATAGAAGAATCTCTAGCATTATATTAAATCCAAAACACACAAAATTTAAACATCAGTTATGCCTGTAAATGTTTTTTTACATCAAGTGGAGAACACAAATGGTTTTTTTGGCTACTGACATTGCAACAATCTGAAGAAGTTGGTATGGAGTACATAATCTCTATTAAACTAAGGATCAGACCATATGCTTCATCTGCCATTGAAATGGGATAAGGCAGAACCACATCTTAAACTAACCCAACTTCTCTTCTTGAAGTGTTTGATGTTTTTAACTAATACAAACTTTTCACCTCTCCAACACCAACTTTTATTCCAAAGCCAACACTAAATCACATGTAGCATCCCATGATTCAAATATAGAAATATTATTTGTTTTAATTTTAAGGAATTACGTGACTTGAATACTTTTCGAGTGGTCACTCATCACAATACTATTCCAGCCCAAACACACTTCATCATTAGTCTTATGATTTCCCATGACGTTCATGGCTGAAAAGAGTGGGGAATAATCACTGGGTAATGTCCTAATAGCAAGGAATCACTGATAAAAAGTGCGGCTTCTAGCAAGCTTCTAAGTCGATAAAAAATAGTGAAAAGAGGCACAAAAATGAATTGTTCTACATCAAAATGGGGGGAGATCCAGAATTGTATAAGTAAATAACGTGATCTCAAATGGTAGAGGCACGTATTGGGGTAAAATTGTGAGGCTAATAATGAAAAACTTATAGTTAAGCGTGCTTGGGTTAGAGTAGTACTGGGATGAGTGATCGCCTGGGAAGTGTTTAAGTCACGCAATTTTCAGAAATCAAAGAGAACAATACCTCTATATTTAGATCACGAGATACTACATCACATGAGCTTATATTTAACGCATCTTTAGTCAATTAACAAAGAAGAATATGTCAAGTGAACAAATCCTCTTGAAAGGTAATTGAAGACTAAAATGTTGAATAGTTTGGGTGACCTTTCTGCCATTGTTAACGAGGTATAAATGCATTACCATAGTGGAAAGAAATTTTAGTCTCCAAAGTCTTAGAAATGTAATGCTTTAACGATAGACTAAAAATATATCTATGACTATCACGATGAATCTGGTGCTTTCATTTAGACTTGAACTCAAGAAGATGGTGGCTAGGACATTCAAAACCAACTCCGCAGTCCGCATCACACAAATAGGTGAACCTTCCGTCAGGGAGCCAAGTGATAAAGCCTCAGCTTCGACTTGAACTACATAATTTGAATATTAACTATTATATATATTAATATTTAAAAAAAAATAATTTAATAAAATTTGTGATAATTAATTTATATTTTAAAGAATAAAAAAGTCGCCCGCACACCGAGCAGCTTCTGTTAAGCAGAAGTCACCCGCACGCCGGGCATCTTCTGTTTAGCAGAAGTTGCCCGCACACTGGGCAACTTGTTTAATAGAAGCCGTCCACACGCTGGGCGACTTCTGTTAACTAACAGCAGAGTTAACGCCGTCCGAAGTATGCTCTCTTTGTTAATTATTAATTAATTAAAGAATATTAAATTAAAAAAATCATTGCCATTGGAGTGTTAAAATTGATGTTTGATATTTAAAAAAAAAACTTAAAAAGCTATTTTGCCTCTTTATTATTCTTTATATAAGTAAGTGTGGGAGTATGTGGGAAAGTAAGAAATTAGTAGTCACACAATAAGCTAACCAGCCCTAATCGCATCGAAATGCTTCCACCTCCTCTCCTTCTACTCCTCCGCTTCTTTCCTCAACCGCCTTCTCATCTTCTGCCTCTCGCCGGATTCCCGTCGCACCATCACCAGCACCGCTTACCCTCCTCCCTAACCTGATGTCATCTCTCCTTCCCAGTCTGACCACACCACCCTCAACTTCAACCCACTCAACCTTGACTCCGCCGAACAACTTTCGAACCCTGCGGACGGCGACACCTCTGGCACTGAAATAAATCATCCCGATTGGAAGCTGACCAGGAAGATAGTCCAGACAGTGGGTCTCGGCGGGATGGGCATGGCGATGACTCTGATGGTCAACGCCCTGGCGGCGGCGGCTGCTAATCGGGATCTCTATACGGCATACATGGTCATTGTCTGCCACGTTCTCTTCAACGGGATGGGGCTCTCCCTCCTCTCTATCGCAAAGACGGGAAGACCCTATGTGGGGTGGGTGCAGAGGAGGCTAACATTCTTCACCCTCTTCTTCGTTGCCGCCGCCTGCTTCCTTTGCCTCCACCTTACCTTCCTGATAGCCGACGTCTACCTAGTGGCCTCCAGAGTCCTCGCCAGCGCAGCCCTCATCTGCCTCTAACTCTGCCTAGCTCAACTTGCTATGTGAACTGCGCTCCTCGGCATCCATCGATATATCGATCTTTAATCAGTATTACGCACATGCAATAGTTTTGATTACTTTCACTTATTGATTAACTTCTCTATAATCATTTGTGTGTGTGTGTGAGAGAGAGAGTATGTCAGAAAGTAAAAAATTAACGGTCACTGATGAACATAAGAAGAGGAGATATGAGGCAATAGGGTATTTTTCATTATCACATTTGAAATATCTGGGCTCTTTATCTAATAGAGTTTCTAGAATTCAAATTTATTTACAATTAATAATATAATAACTTTCGTTAATGAGCAGATCTTTATATATTAATGCAATAATTCTTTTAAATGGAAATATATTTAAATAGTCAATATATAATCTTCCATAATGACAGCAATTTTGGCATGAATTAATACTCACAATCTACAACTAAATGAATTGATTCAATTTACGTATGCTGACCATGTGGAACAACAAAGTCTCCAGAATAAGGTGCTCATCGCAATACTCGCATATCAGAATTAAACACTAGATAAATTGAATATTAAATATTATATATTAATATTAAAATAAAATTAATTTAATAAAATTTGAGATAATTAATTTGTATTTTTAAGCAGAAGTCGCCCGCGGGCTGGGCAGCTTCTGTTAAGTAGAAGTTGCCAGCGTGCCGGGCATCTTCTGTTTAGCAGAAGTCGCCCGCATGTCGGGCAACTTGTTTAATAGATGTCGCTCACATGCTGGACGACTTATGTTAACTAACAGCAGAGTTAAGGACATCCGAAGTATACTTCCTTGTTAATTATTAATTAATTAATTAATTATTAAATATTAAATTAAAAAAATCATTGCCATTGGAGTGTTAAAATTGAGATTTGATGTTTTAAACCTAAAAAGTTATTTTGTCTTTTTAATATTCTATATCTATGTCTATGTTTGAGTATGTGGGAAAGTAAGAAATTAGTAGTCACACCATAAGCTAATCAGGCCTAATCGCATAGAAATGCTCCCACCTCCGACGCGTTCCTTCTCCTCCTCGGCTTCATTCCTCAACCACCTTCTCATCTTCTACCTCTCGCCGGATCCCCGCCGCACCATCACCAGCACCGCTAACCATCCTCCCAAACCTGATGTCATCTCTCCTTCACAGTCTGATCGCCCCACCCTCACCCTCAACCCACTCAACCTCGAGTCCGCTAAACAACTTCCGGACCCCACGGACGGCAACACCTCAAGCACTAGAATCAATCATCCCTATTGGAAGCGGACCGGAAAGATCGTCCAGACAGTGGGTCTCAGGCATGGCGATGATTCTGATGGTCAACGCCTTGGCGGCGGCAGCTGCTAATCGGGATCTCCACATGACATGCATGGTCATTGTCTACCTGGTTCTCTTCACCGGGATAAGGCTCTCTCACTTCTCTGTCACGAAGACGGGAAGCCCTTATGGGGTGTGGGTGCAAAGGAGGCTTACATTCTTCACCCTTTTCTTCATTGCCGCTGCCACTTCCTTCGTCTCCACCTCACCATCACGATAGCCCATGTCTACCTAGTGGCCTCTTGAGTCTTCGCCGGCGCAGCCCTCATCTGCATCTACCTCTTCTTAGGTCGGCCTGCCATGTGAACTGCGCTCCTCGGCATCCATCGATATATTGATCTTCAACCAGTATTACACATATGCAATAGTTTTGATTACTTTCACTTATTGATTAATTTCTTTATAATCATACGTATATGTGTATATACGAAAGTAAGAAATTAATAGTTACTGATAAAGAGAATGAGCGGAGATATCAGGTAATAGAGTTTTTCTCATTATCACATTTGAAATATCTGAGCTCTTTATCTAATAGAGTTTCCAGAATTCAGATTTGATTACAATCAATGATATAATAAAACAGATCTTTATATGCTATTGCAATAATTCTTTTACATAGAAATATATTTAAAGAGGCAATATATAATCTTCCATAATGGGTGCACTTTGGGTATCAATTAATACTCACAAACTATTACTAAACGAGTTAATTCAATTTACGTTTACTGGCCATGTGGAACAATAAAGTCTCCAGAATATGGTGCTCATCGCAATACCCGCATATCAGAATTAAAAACTATATAATTTGAATATTAACTACTATATATATTAATATTAAAAGAAAATTAATTTAATAAAATTTGTGATAATTAATTTATATTTTAAAGAATAAAGAAGTCGCTTGCACGCCGGGCAGCTTCTGTTAAGCAGAAGTCACCCTCACGCCGGGCATCTTTGTTTGGCAGAAGTTGCCCGCGCACTGGGCAGCTTGTTTAATAGAAGTCGCCCACATGTTGGGCGACTTCTGTTAACTAACAGCAGAGTTAACGTCGTCCGAAATATGCCCTCTTTGTTAATTATTAATTAATTAAAGAACATTATATTAAAAAAACCATTGTCATTGTAGTGTTAAAATTGATGTTTGATATTTAAAAAGAAAAACTTAAAAAGCCATTTTGCCTTTTTATTATTCTTTATATAAGTATGTGTGAGAGTATGTGGGAAAGTAAGAAATTAGTACTCACACCATAAGCTAACTAGCCCTAATCTCATCGAAATGCTCCCACCTCCGCTTCTTTCCTCAACCGCCTTCTCATCTTCTGCCTCTCGCCGGATTCCCGTCGCACCATCACCAACACCGCTTACCCTCCTCCCTAACCTGATGTCATCTCTCCTTCCCAGTTTGACCACACCACCCTCAACTTCAACCCACTCAACCTCGAGTCCGCCGAACAACTTCCGAACCCCGCGGACAGCGACACCTCTAGAACTGAAATAATTCATCCCGATTGGAAGCTGACCGGGAAGATAGTCCAGATAGTGGGTCTCGGCGGGATGGGTATGACGATGACTCTGATGGTCAACGCCCTGGCGGTAGTGGCTGCTATACGACATACATGGTCATTGTCTACCAGGTTCTCTTCACCGGGATGGGGCTGTCCCTCCTCTCTATTGTGAAGATGGGAAGACCCTATGTGGGGTGGGTGCAGAGGAGGCTAATATTCTTCACCCTCTTCTTCGTCACCGCCGCCTGCTTCCTTTGCCTCCACCTTACCTTCCTGATTGCCGACATCTACCTAGTGGCCTCCAGAGTCCTCGCCAGCGCAGCCCTCATCTGCCTCTAACTCTGCCTAGCTCAACCTGCGATGTGAACTGCGCTCCTCGGCATCCATCGATCCTAGAAACACAAAGAGAAAGACAGTCGAGAAGTGGCAGCACGCAGAGAGTTGAGCCTGATGATTAAGACTTAAATGAGAGAACTATCCAGGACAGCACACACAGATTTAAGGTATTTCAAAAAGAAAATCTCCTACGTCCACTAGGTCCGCTTGAAGTATTTCATTATATCTCTAGAAGAAAAGAAGAGAGTCGCTTGGGCTCAGTACAAAGATATAAAGAGTAAAATAGTGGGAAAAAGCAGTAGCAGCTGAGGAAGAAGCCTCTGACCAAGAAGCGGACCCCCCCTTTTTTTTGGAAGAGAGAAAAAGCCCCCTTCCCGAAGCCTCATTTAAGGGTATTTATATGTGGGTGGCTGGAGAGCTCTGCCCGTGTTTCCCAGAGGAAAAAATATAAACAATGCTAAGCCCACGCTGGTGGTCCCACCGTTGTCGGCGACTAGAGGGGCCAGAAGCAATAGGTGAAGATCTTGTCTGCTTGGCCTCCACAAGTCTTCTTGGGGTCCGTGAGGGCTGAAACATGCATGCCCTTGGTTTGCGCGATTGGAAGAAGCATGCTGCATTGGAAATTACACTGTCAGAGCATGCTGACCGTGACAGGTGTAGCTGAGAAACATCATCATCGATGTTTGGGGATAGTTGGGAAACATCGTGCCCAATGTTGCTGGGAGAGCTTGAAATATCGTGGACAAAGTTTGTGAGCTGCAACCCAAACATCGTGGACGAGGCTTGGGATCTACAAAAATAATAATCATAAGGTTAGTAGCCAAGCGCCATGTGTATGACTGTGAAGCAACGCTGGAGCCACATGACAACAGGTTGGAAGCCATCGAGAAAAAATTATTTAGTTACCATTTAGTTTAATATTATTTTACTATTACGTTATATAATTTAAATATCATTTTATGAGTGATAAGTTTAAAATTTTTTAAAAGATTATCTATATGTCATTAAAAAAAATTATTTTTTATATAATATTACATAACACCAAGTAATATTAGACTAAATATCCCTTTAATTTAAATAGAGCATGTCACATTTTTGAAATAAGATGATTGCATTTTTGTTGCTATTACGAGCCCTAAAGAAAAACAATAAAAAAGCCAATATACAAATGGCATTAAAAACTATTTCTGTATTGTATATTTTTATATAAACTCTTTATTGCTTCGTATGAGTATTTTCATAGCAGATATTATTTTTTAAATTTTAACTAGTTTTCTTATTTTGTATAGACATTTTGTATGTAACATATAGGCAATTGTCATATGAAGTAAAAGAATTCTATAAAACTAGAGATATTTCAGCGTCATTCTTACTAGCACTTGCATTCTAGTTCTTTGCATCAGAAATATTGACTTGGTGCACTATATGGACTGTGTCAAAGGGGGGTATTTGGTTGTCCAGTTTAGCTCAATTCAATTGAATTCGAGTTTAAATTAGCACAAAGCCTAATCAAGTCAACTCAAGCTTTTCAAAAATTTAATTTTTTTTAAAAGTTACCTTTGCTAAAATTTAAAATTAAATTAATCATTCCTGCATAATCACCTAATTAATATCCTCTAAAACATTAATATATATATATAAGCAATAAATGATTATAATAAAAAATTTAATATATTATTTATATATAAAAAATAAAAATCAAGTTCCAATTCCTGCACGTGGCTACCTCAATAAATTCGAGTTAAATTTAATTTGAACTAAATATTAATTCAAACATCATTCTAGTCAAACTCTCAACCCCACACAAAAGCTCAAAAGTAATTTTGAAGATCTATGTGGTTATATATTGTAAGAAAGGTAAGAAAAACATTATGGCGTGTAATGCTTCCATTACTATTATATGGTCGATGAAATAAATACATGAGTTAAAAGAAATAATATTAATAAAGTCTTTTATACATAAATTGCATTATTTAGAATTATCTAATTGAAATACACAATTCAATCATAAAAATAAGAAGGATTCAAAATCCATAAAACTTTTGTTAAGTACGCCCCATATATCATTCTCCAGAAAGCCGCATTTTCCCCACCCCAGATTTACGATAGTGTGGTTCAAACTTGCGACATCCTAGCATCTAAATAAGCTATTTTTTCATTGAGCTAGAAGAACACCACTCACATGTTATAGTTGAGTGAATAGATATAAAACAATCATCCATTCAACTCCAAAGAACAAAATGAAAAGCACAAGAGTTTCATTACAGTACTCAGCTGCTCACCAGCCCACCGAACAAAAACATACATATTCATCATTTCAAAAAAATGGCAAGTTAACCACTTCACATTTTCCCCATAATTTTCTCTGCAATATACGCCAAGGAACAATACTGATGCTCAACCATAACATCATCTCTGAGAAGTAGCAGGCCTCTTTCTGGAAATCATCCGATTGAATCCAACTAGCATTCATCACCAATCACCAAAGGTAAGGTGTTATGAATCGAAATTGCCGCTTGACCGCTTTGAATGTTCAAGAATTTAAACTGATAATGAAGCGAACACATCATTAGAGGCTTTTTAATGAATCAGCCTATCAATCATTTAGAACAATCACCATGATTAAGTCATTCCAAGCATCTACAGGCCCAGGCAGGTACCAGTGCAGGTAGTCATTCTGGATTGCGGAACTCTTTTCCTTGTCGTCGAAGGGATGAAATGTCCGGTAAGGCCCTGGATGACCATCAGGCCTCAGCAAAGACAACTTATAAATGTCGAGGAGCTTTAAAATAAAATTAATTTTTAAACTCAATAATTACTAAGGATATTATTATTAAATAGCAATAATTATTATTAAATTAAAAATTAAATAATATCTAATTTAAATTTATTATTTATTATATAATTTAAATTTATTATTTGTTATTAAAAAAACAGAGAGAGAGAGGGAAGAGAGAGAGGAGAGGAGAGAAGGGGCCGGTTGGGGCAGGCTGGAAGCCTGGATGTAGAGAGAGAGAGGAAGAGAGAATAATTTTTTGATTTAGCAAGAATATTATGGGCATTTTAAAATTTTACCACTCTTAATATAATAGTACAGATATTCAACGGGCAAAATGACTTTTTAAATTTTTTTTTATAAATTTTATTTCAATTTTATGGACAAACTAGACTAATATAATAGTTAGTTCACAATCAAACAATTTTAACTAGCTTATGCTAAATATAGCTCAAATTTTGACACATAAGAAAAGATTGACATTATCGTGGTTAGTCTGCGTGCGCATCTTGATCTAACAAATATCATTAAAAAAATTGAATGTTTAATATATAAATAAACAATATAATTGTAAGTGCATAATGTAATTATCTAAAAATATGAGATATATTTTTTACAAATATGTCATCACAAATTTTAAACAAAGTTTTCAAAACTTATAAATTACAATATATAACATCTAAAAATTAATAATATTTTTTGAATAGAAAAATAATATATTTTAAATATAATATCTTAGTATAAAAAATTACAGGCTAAAAAGAATATTTTATTAATTTTAATGGGATTTCTACACGACATACATGTTCATCATCTACTAGTTCTCTTCACCGGGATGGGGCTCTCCCTCTTTTCTGTCGCGAAGATGAGAAGCCCCTATGTGGGGTGGGTGCAGAGGAGGCTCATATTCTTCACCCTCTTCTTCGTCGCTGCCGCCTGGCTCGGCCTGCGATGTGAATTGCGCTCCTCGGCATCCATCGATATATCGAATTTCAACCAGTATTACGCATATGCAATAGTTTTTATTATTTTCAGTTATTCATTAATTTCTCTATAATCATATGTGCGTGTGTGAGTATGTAAGAAAGTAAGAAATTAATAGTCACTGATAAAGAGAATGAGAGGAGATATGAGGCAATAGAATGTTTCTCATTATCACATTTGAAATATCTAGGCTCCTTATATAATGAAGTTTTCAGAATATAATTTTAGTTATAATTAATGGTATAATAGCTTTTTTTAATATGTAGATCTTTATAGTAATGGAAAAGAGTATTTTCTGTATAAAATTTTTTTAAACGTCTCAAAGAAATTAGAATTTCCTTGATGAGATAACATATGAAAATAGTGAAGAAGCCAATGTTAATTAAATTTATATAAAAGGGAGCTAAATGAAAAGTATTAGCAATTCATCCTTTTAATTAAACGAGTTGATTCAATTTACATATACTGATTATGTGGAACAACAAAGTCTCCAGAATAAGTTGCTCATCGCAATACTCACATATCATAATTAAGCACTATATAATTTGAATATTTACTATTATATATATTAATATTAAAAAAAAAATTTTAAGATAATTAATTTATATTTTAAAACCCAAGAAGTCGGGCGCTGGGCGGCTTCTCTTAAGCAGAAGTCGCCCGCGCGCCGAGCAGCTTCTGTTAAGCAGAAGTCGTCCGCGCACCGGGCAACTTGTTTAATAGAAGTCGCCCACACGCTGGGCAACATCTTTTAACTAACAACAAAGTTAATGTCGTTCGAAGTATGCTCACTTTATTAAATATTAATTAATTAATTAATTAAAAAACATTAATTTAAAAAAATAATTGCCATTGGAGAGATAAAATTGAGGTCTGATATTTAAAAAAAAAACTTAAAAAAATATTTTGTTTTTTCTAATATTCTATATATATATATATATATATGTATGTGTGTGTGTGCGCGAGTATGTGGGAAAGTAAGAAATTAGTAGTCACACTATACGCAAACCAGCCCTAATCGCGTCGAAATGCTCCCACCTCCGATGCGTTCCTTCTACTCCTCCGCTTCTTTCCTTAATCGCCTTCTCATCTTCTGCCTCTCATTGGATCCCCGCCGCACCATCACCAACACCTCTAACACTCCCCCCAACCCTGATGTCATCTCACCTTCCCAGTCTTACCGCCCCACCCTCACCTTCAACCCACTCGACCTCGAGTCCGGCGAACATCTTTCGGACTCCGCGGACGACGACACCTCTGACACTAGAATCAATCATCCCGATTGAAAGAGGACCTGGAAGATCATCTAGACAGTGCGTCTCGGCGGGATGGGCATGACGATGACTCTGATGGTCAACGCCCTAATGGCGGCTGCTTATCAGAATCTCTACACAGCATACATGGTCATCATCTGCTCAGTTATCTTCACCAGGATGGGGCTCTCCCACTTCTCTGTCGTGAAGACGGGAAGCCCCTATGTGGGGTGGGTGCAGAGGAGGCTCATATTCTTCACCCTCTTCCTTGTCGCTGCCGCCTGCTTCCTTCGCCTCCACCTCACCCTCACTATAGCCTTCGTCAACCTAGTGGCCACCGGAGTCCTTGTCGGCGCAGCCCTCATCTCCCTCTACATCTGTCTAGCTCGGCCTGCAACGTGAACTGCGCTCCTCAACATCCATGATATATCGATTTTCAACCAGTATTACGCATATGCAATAGTTTTTATTACTTTCACTTCATGAGGTAATAGAGTGTTTCTTATTGTCACATTTGAAATATCTGAGCTCCCTATATAATGGAGTTTCTAGAATACAAATTTGGTTACAATCAATGGTATAATAACTTTTTTTAATGGGTAGATCTTTATAGTGATGGAAAATAGTATTTCTCTTTAAAAAAGTTTTAAACGTCTCACAGAAATTAGAATTTCCTGATGAGATAACATATGAAAATAGTGAAGAAGCCAATGTTAATTAAATTTATATAAAAGGGAGCTAAATGAAAAGTATTAGCAATTCATCCTTTTAATTAAAAAATTAATCGTTATTGATTAAAAACAAAGTTGATGCATCAGCCCAGATGCCCTTTAACATTGACGTTATAGTGAAAAGGTTTGGCGTAAAAGAAATAATTCAAATTCATGGGATCTTGCTGTTTATTTCATCTTTTATGTAGGTTTTTTTTTGAATCTTTTCATTCAACTTCCTTTTTTGTCAACTTTTATTTCAGATAGATCCCTAATTTTCAAATCTATTTCAATTTAGTTCATTTAGGGGGCGTTTGGTTCAATGTTATCTTAGTATTATGTTATGTAATCTAGATATCATGACATTTAGATGTCATCTTTTGACTAATAATTTTATAATCTAACGAAATATTCTTTATAGATATCATTAAACCAAACAATCATCTTCTCTAAATAAGATAGCATAACATCAAGATAACATTGAACCAAACACTCCCTTATAAAGTTTTAAATGATTGTCTGTCTACAGTCAGTGTTTTTTTGGACAATGATAAAAGACTTTCCTCTTTTTTAAAAGTTTTTTTCTTTATGACTTATTCTTTCTTAGATCCTATCTCATTATTTTCCCTTTTTATTCCTAGGAGGAAAAGTGAGAGGAAGAAATCAAAGAATAAGAGAAAAATTTTTCAAACAAAAAAATTAAGGAAAAAATATATTACATCATGAAAAAAAAATTAGGAGAACAACCAAAAAAGAAATTAAACGACAATATTTGTGTTTTAATGGAATTAATGAAAAGTTGTAAAAAAGGACCTACAAAGCTGTACGAAGCAAATATTTAAAAGAAAAAATACTTGTAAGAAAGGGATGCATGACTTGAAGGACCAAATAGGATAGTAAATTTTACTTTAGGACGTTTCCATTTGATTAAAAAAAATTTCACTAAAATTTTTATTTTATTTAAATAAAATAAAATAATATTTTACATCTCATTTTACATAAATTTCAACATTAAATAATTACTTTATTTTAGATCTAATATAATTTTTAGGGCAAATTTCACTTAGGTCTCTGAGTTTACGGGTTATTATCATACAGGTCCACGTTTTTAAAATTATATCATCGGGGTTCCTAGGTTTTCAAAAGATATCATCTGAGTCCCTTTTTATTTTTTTATTATTAAAAAATATAAAAATTACCATTATACCCT
>JAEMOT010001158.1:52594-75973 GCA_019297695.1 Apostasia ramifera
TAATGGTAATTTTATATATTTTTTAATAATAATAAAAAAAAGAGACCCAGACGATATTTTTTAAAAACCTAGGGACCTCGATGATAAAATTTTAAAAATGTAGACCTGTGTGATAATAACCCTTAAACTCAGGGACCTGGGTGAAATTTACCCTAATTTTTAATATAACTAACTCACTTTATTTCATAAAATATATATTTTTCAAAACTTTTCATAAACTTTTTTTATAACATTTTATTTTATTTTTTTCAGCCAAACAAGCCTTGGATTTGACTTCTAACACCTTAAATGGAATGGATGCAGCTTGAACTCAATTTAATATTAATTATTCATACTCTTAATTATATTATATTAACATATATATATATATATATATATTTATTTATTGTTCTATCAACATATATATGGTTAAATTACACCTAATCTCAGAATTTATGATATATTATTGTTAACGTGGGAAGTAGGGGATCCCAAGAAATATAAAAAGAAAGAGAGTCCCAAGAGACGGCAGCATGTAGAAAGCTAAAACATTCAGGATAGCACACAGAGATTTAAGGTGGTTCAGAGAGAAAATCTCCAATGTCCACAGGGCGATCGACCAAATGATTTCACTAGAAAGAGAGAGAGGATAACCAAAAAGACCAGTACAATGTAAGAGGAAACGAGCCAGCCAGAGAGAGCCGGAGAGAGCGCCCTTGTCTTGAGCTCTAATACAGGTAAAGCAAAAATGAAAGCATAGCTAGTCCGATCCGTCCTGCTCCTCTTTGCAGCCCGCTCAGAGGCTTTTGTAGATAGGAGGTAGTAGAGCTCGATCCAGGTCCACTAGAAGAGGGTGAAATATTCAATTGCTGAATCTGCACTAGTGGTCCCGCCATTGTCGGCCAACGGGGGAGCTGGGAGTAGTGGAAGAAGAAATTTATTCCTTGATTTTGGTAATTCTTCTAGGGGTCGGTGACGGTTGAAGCATGTGGACCTTTGGTTTGTGTGCCTGGAGGAAGCATGCAATGTGGAAATGATATGGTCATGGCACGCCGACAGATGCAGCTCGAGCACATCGTCATCGATGTTTGCTGGAAAGTGGCCCTGAATCATCGGGCTCGAGGTTTCACCATGCCTTCGTGGCCAAGGTTGAAAATCTGCAAGAATAACAATAATGATAATAAAAAGGGGTATCATTACGGCGCCATGTGTATGACCGAAATACGACGCCGGAACCACGTGTTAACATCAGCCCCTAGCATTGTCAGGCCACGTGTACGTTCGTGGGTCCTGGAATGCGAACTGTCGCGATAGTGGACGCGCTGCCTGAGGCCTTACAGGATAAAACAGGAGCGGCGCCCTGCCGATTCGCATTCTCCTCCACCAGCCTCTGAAAATCCTGCAAGGAGAAGACTCGTTAGACATGGCGGGGAGCGGCAAATGGAAAATTCTGTCTGGTCTTCCTCTGAAGAAGAAAAGAACCGCAAATGGGCTAGATTCCATTCAAAAGTCAAATATTGTCGTTTAATTTCTTTTTTAATTGTTCTCTTAAATTTTTTTTCATGACGTAATATATTTTTTTTCTTATTTTTTTGTTTGAAATTTTTTTCTCTTATTCTTTGATTTCTTCCTCTCACTTTTCCTCCTAGGGATAAAAAGAGAAAATAATGACATAGGATCTAAAAAAGAATAAGTCATAAAGAAAAAACTTTTAAAAAAGAGGGAAGTCCTTTATCATTGTCCAAAAAAAAACGCTGACCGTAGACAGTCAATCATTTAAAACTTTAAATGAACTAAATTGAAATAGATTTGAAAATTAGGGATCTATCAGAAATAAAAGTTGACAAAAAAGAAAGTTGAATGAAAAGGTAAAATTAGCGCAGTTCATGTCGCAGGCCAAGCTAGGCGGAGGTAGAGGGAGATGAGGGCTGTGCCGGCGAGGACTCCGGAGGCCACTAGGTTGATGTCGGCTATCGGGAGGGTGAGCTGGAGGCGAAGGAAGCAGGCAGCAGCGACGAGAAAGAGGGTGAAGAATATGAGCCTCCTCTGCACCCACCCCACATAGGGGCTTCCCGTCTTCACGACAGAGAAGTGGGAGATCCCCATCCTGGTGAAGATAATTGAGTAGATAATGACCTTGTATGCTGTGTAGAGATTCTGATAAGCAGCCGCCATTAGGGCGTTGACCATCAGAGTCATCGCCATGCCCATCCCGCCGAGACGCACTGTCTGGAAGATCTTCCAGGTCCTCTTTCAATTGGGATGATTGATTCTAGTGTCAGAGGTGTCATCGTCCGCGGAGTCCGAAAGTTGTTCAGCGGACTCAAGGTCGAGTGGGTTTTAGGTGAGGGTGGGGCGGTCAGACTGGGAAGGTGAGATGACATCAGGGTTTGGGGGAGTGTTAGAGGTGCTGGTGATGGTGCGGCGGGGATCCAACGAGAGGCAGAGATGAGAAGGCGATTTAGGAAAGAAGCAGAGGAGTAGAAGGAACGCATCGGAGGTGGGAGCATTTCGACGCGATTAGGGCTGGTTTGCGTATAGTGTGACTACTAATTTCTTACTTTCCCACATACTCGCACACACACATATATATATATATATATAGAATATTAAAAAAGAAAAATGATTTTTTAAGTTTTTTTTAAATATCAGACCTCAATTTTATCTATCCAATGGCAATTTTTTTTAAAATTAATGTTCTTTAATTAATTAATTAATATTTAATAAAGTGAGCATACTTTGGACGACGTTAACTCTGTTGTTAGTTAAAAGAGGTTGCCCAGCGTGTGTGCGACTTCTATTAAACAGAAGTTGCTCTGCGCGCGGGCGACTTTTGCTTAACAGAAGTTGCTCGGCGCGCGGGCGACTTCTGCTTAAGAGAAGCTGCCCAGCACCCGACTTCTTGGGTTTTTAAAATATAAATTAATTATCTAAAATTTTATTAAATTAATTTTCTTTTAATATTAATATATCTAATAGTAAATATTCAAATTATATAGTGCTTAATTATGATATGTGAGTATTGTGATGAACACCTTATTCTGGAGACTTTGTTGCTCCACATAATCAGTATATGTAAATTGAATCAACTCATTCAGTAGTAGATTATGAGTATTAATTCATACCAAAAGTGCCGCTATTATGGAAGATATTTCAAATGTGATAATGAAAAACACTTTATTGTCTCATATCTTCTCTTATTCTCTTTTTCAGTGGCTATTGATTTTTTTCTTACATACTCACACACACATATGATTATAGAGAAATTAATCAATAAGTGAAAGTATTCAAAACTATTGCATTTGCGTAATACTGGTTGAAGATCGATATATCAATGGATGCCGAGGAACGTAGTTCACGTCGCAGGCCGAGCTAGGCAGAGGTAGAGGCAGATGAGGGCTGCGCTGGCGAGGACTCCGGAGGCCACTTGGTAGACTTCGGCTATCGGGAAGGTGAGGTAGAGGTGAAGGAAGAAGGCGACAACGACGAAGACGAAGGTGAAGAATATGAGCCTTCTCTGCACCCACCCCACATAGGGGCTTCTCATCTTCACGACAGAGAAGAGGGAGAGCTCCACCCTGGTGAAGATAACTAAGTAGATGATGACCATGTATGCCGTGTAGAGATCCCGACTAGCAGCCGCCATCAGGGCGTTGACCATCAGAGTCATCGCCATGCCCATTCCGCCGAGACGCACTGTCTGGACGATCTTCCTGGTCTGCTTCCATTAGGGATGATTCATTCCGGTGCAGAAGGTCTCACCGTCCGCGGGGTTCGAAAGTTGTTCGGTGGACTCGAGGTCGAGTGGGTTTTAGGTGAGGGTGGGGCAGTTAGACTGGGAAGGAGAGATGACATCAGGTTGAGGAGAGGGTTAGCAGTGCTGGTGATGGTGCGGCAGGGATCCGGCGAGAGGCAGAAGAAGAGAAGTTGGTTGAGGAAAGAAGCTGAGGAGGAGAAGGAATACATCGGAGGTGGGAGCTTTTCGATGCTATTAGAGCTGGATAGTTTATGGTGTGAATATTATTTTTTTTACTTTTCCACATACTAACACACACATACACACACACATATATATATATAAAATATTAAAAAGGCAAAATAGATTTTTTAGCTTCTTTTTTGTTTTAAATAAAACCTCAATTTTAACACACCAATGGTAATGATTTTTTTAATTTAATGTTAATTAATTAATTAATTAATAATTAACACAGGAAGCATACTTCAGATGGAGTTAACTCTGTTGTTCGTTAACAGAAGTCGCCCAGCGCGTGGTCGACTTCTAATACACAAGTTGCCCGGTGCGTGGGTGACTTTTGCTAAACAGAAGATGCCCGGAGCGCGGGCTACTTCTACTTAACAGAAGCTTCTCGGCGCACTCGCGACTTCTGTTTAGCAGAAGCTTCCCGGCGCCCGACTTCTTTATTCTTTAAAATATAAATACATTATCTTAAATTTTTTAAAATTAATTTTCTTTTAATATTAATATTTAAAATAGTTAATATTCAAATTATGTAGTGCTTAATTCATATATGTGAATATTGGGATGAGCATCTTATTCTGGAGACTTTATTGTTCGACATGGTCAGTAAACGTAAATTGAATCAACTTGTTCGGTAGTAGATTGTGAATATTAATTGATACCCAAAGTACTGCCATTATGGAAGATTATATATTGCCTATTTAAATATATTTCCATGTAATAGAATTATTGTAATAACATATAAAGATTTGCCCATTGAAGAAAGTTATTATGTCATTGATTGAAATCAAATTTGTATTTTGAAAACCCCATTAGATAAGGAGCCTCATATCTCCTCTTATTCTCTTTATCAGACTATTAATTTCTTACTTAATTACATATTTACACACATACACACAAATGATTATAGAGAAGCTAATCAATAAGTGAAAATAATCAAAACTATTGCATGTGCATAATACCGGTTGAAGATCGATATATCGATGGATGCCGAGGAGCGCAGTTCACATGGCAGGCCGAGCTAGGAAGAGGTAGAGGCAGATGAGGGCTACGCCAGCGAGGACTCCAGAAACCACTAGGTAGACATGGGCTATCGTGAAGGTGAGGTGGAGACAAAGGAAGTGGGAAGCGGCAACGAAGAAGAGGGTGAAGAATGTGGCCTCCTCTGCACCCACACCCCATAGGGGCTTCCCGTCTTCGCGACAGAGAAGTGGGAGAGCCTTATCCCGGTGAAGAGAACCAGGTAGACGATGACGATGCATGCCGTATGGAGATCCCGATTAGCAGCCACCACCGCCAAGGCGTTGACCATCAAAATCATCGCCATGCCTGAGACCCACTGTCTGGACGATCTTCCCGGTCCACTTCCAATAGGGATGGTTGATTCCGGTGCCTGAGTAGTCGCCGTCCGCAGGGTTCAGAAGTTGTTTAGTGGACTCGAGGTTGAGTGGGTTGAAGGTGAGGTTGGGGCGGTTAGACTGGGAAGGAGAGATGACATCAGGTTTGGGAGGATGGTTAGCGGTGCTGGTGATGGTGTGGCGGGGATCCGGCGAGAGGCAGAAGATGAGAAGGTGGTTGAGGAAAGAAGCTGAGGAGGAGAAGAAACACATTGAAGGTGAGAGCATTTCTATGCGATTAGGCCTGGTTAGCTTACGGTGTGAATACTAATTTCTTACTTTCCCATATATTCACACACAGACATAGATATAGAATATTAAAAAGATAAAATGACTTTTTAGGTTTTTTTTTTAAAAATATCAAACCTCAATTTTAACTCTTTACTGGAAAAGGTTTTTTTAATTTAATGCTAATTAATTAATAATTAATAAAGAGAGCATACTTCGGATAGCATTAACTTTGTTGTTAGTTAACAGAAGTTGCCCAGCATGTGGGTGACTTCTATTAAACAAGTTGCCAGGCGCGCTGGCGACTTCTGCTAAACAGAAGATGCCCGACGTGTTGACGATTTCCGTTAAACAGAAGCTGCCCGGCGCGCGGGCGAATTCTGCTTAACAGAAGCTGCACAGCGCCCGACTTCTTTATTATTTAACATTAATATAAAATTATTTTCTTTTAACATTAATATATATATATATATATAAAATAGTTAATAGTCAAATTATGTAGTGCTTAATTCTAATATGCGAGTATTGCGATGAGCACCTAATTTTGGAGACTTTGTTGTTCCACATGGTCAGTATACGTAAATTGAATTAACTTGTTCAGTAGTAGATTGTGAGTTCCAAATCATACCAAAAGTGTTGCCATTATGGAAGATTATATATTGCCTATTTAAATATATTTTCATGTAACAGAATTTTTGTATTATCATATAAAGATTTGTCCATTAAAAAAAGTTATTATATCGTTGATTGTAACCAAAATTGTATTCTGGAAACTCCATTAGATAAGGAGCCCAAATATTTCTAATGTGATAATGAGAAACACTCTATTGCCTCATATCTCTGCTCATTCTCTTTATCAGTGACTATTAATTTCTTACTTCTTACATACTCACACACACATATATATGAGTATAGTGAAGTTAATCAATAAGTGAAAGTAGTCATAACTATTGCATATGCGTAATACTGGTTGAAGATTGATATATCGATGGATGTCGAGGAGCACAGTACACATCGCAGGCCGAGCTAGGCAGAGGTATAGACAGTTGAGGGCTGCACCCGCGAGGACTCCGGAGGCTACTAGGTAGACGTCGGCTATCAGGATGGTGAGGTGGAGGCAAAGGAAGCAGGCGGCGTCGATGAAGAAGAGGGTGAAGAATATGAGCTTCCTCTGCACCCACCCCAAATAGGGGCTTCCCGTCTTCGCGACAGAGAAGAGGGAGAGCCCCATCCCGATGAAGAGAACCAGGCAGACGATGACCATGTTTGATGTGTAGAGATCATGTTTAGCAGCCGCTGTCACCAGGGCATTGACCATCAGGTCATCGCCATGCCCATTCCTCCGAGACCCACTATCTGGACGATCTTCCCGACCCGCTTCCAATTATGATGATTGATTCTGGTGCCAGAGGTGTCGTCATCCGCGGGGTCCGGAAGTTGTTTGGCGGACTCGAGGTTGAGTGGGTTGATGGTGAGGGTAGGACGATCAGACTGGGAAGGAGAGAAGACATCAGGTTGGGGAGGAGGGTTATCAATGCTGGTGATGGTGCGGCGGAGATCCGGCGAGAGGCAGCAGATGAGCAGGCAGATTAGGAAAGAAGTGGAGGAGGAGAACGCATCGGAGGTGGGAGCATTCCTACGCAATTAGGGCTGGTTAGCTTATGGTATGACTACTAATTTCTTAATTTCCCATATACTCATGCACATAATATATATCAAATCCCAAATAATATAGAATAATAAAAAGGCAAAATGGCTTTTAATGTTTTTTTTTAAACATCAAATCTCAATTTTAACACTCCAATGGCAATGTTTTTTTTAATTTAATATATTTTTAATTAATTAATTAATTAATAATTGACAAAGAAAGCATACTTTGGATGGCCTTAACTCTGCTGTTAGTTAACATAGGTCGCCCAGCGTGTGAGCGACATCTATTAAACAAGTTGCCCAATGTGCGGGCGACTTTTGCTAAACAGAAAATGCCCGGCACGCAGACGACTTCAACTTAACAGAAGCTGCCCAGCACGCGGGTGACTTATGCTTAAAAATACAAATTAATTATCTCAAATTTTATTAAATTAATTTTCTTTTAATATTAATATATAATAGTTAATATTTAATTTATCTAGTGTTTAATTCTGATATGCGAGTATTGCGATGAGCACCTTATTCTGGAGACTTTGTTGTTCCATATGGTCAGTATACGTAAATTAAATCAATTCATTTAGTTATAAATTATGAGTATTGATTCATGTTAAAAGTGCTGTCATTATGAAAGATTATATATTTTCTATTTAAATATATTTCTATTTAAAAGAATTATTGCATTAACATATAAAGATCTGCTAATTAACGAAAGTTATTATATTATTAATTGTAAATAAATTTGAATTCTGGAAACTCTATTAGAAAAAAAGCCCAGATATTTCAAATGTGATAATGAGAAACACCCTATTGCCTCATATCTCCTCTCATTATCTTCATCAGTGACCCTTAATTTTTTACTTTCTCACATACTCACACACTCACACAAATAATTATAGAAAAGTTAATCAATAAGTGAAAGTAATCAAAACTATTGCATGTGTGTAATATTGGTTAAAGATTGATATATCGATGGATGCCGAGGAGGCAGTTCACATCGCGGGTTGAGCTAGGCAGAGTCAGAGGCAGATGAGGGCTGCATTGGCGAGGACTCTGGAGGCCACTAGGTAGACGTCGGCTATCAAGAAGGTAAGGTTGAGGCAAAGGAAGCAGGCGGCAGCGACGAAGAAGAGGGTGAAGAATATTAGCCTCCTCTGCACCCACCCCAAATAGGGTCTTCCCGTCTTCACGATAGAGAGGAGAGAGATCCCCATTCCGGTGAAGAGAACCTGGTAGACAATGACCATATATGCCGTATAGAGATCCTGATTAGCTACCACCGCCGCCAGGGCGTTGACCATCAGAGTCATCGCCATGCCCATCCCGCCAAGACCCACTGTCTGGACTATCTTCCCGGTCAGCTTCTAATCGGGATGAATTATTTCAGTGCCAAAGGTGATGCCTTCCGCGCGGTCCGGAAGTTGTTCGACGAACTCGAGGTTGAGTGGGTTGAAGTTGAGGGTGGTGTGGTTAGACTGGGAAGGAGAGATGACATCAGGTTAGGGAGGAAGGTAAGCGGTGCTGGTGATGGTGCGACGGGAATCCGGCGAGAGGCAGGAGATGAGAAGGCGGTTGAGGAAAGAAGCGAAGGAGTAGAAGGAGCGGAGGTGGGAGCATTTCGATGCAATTAGGGCTGGTTAGCTTATGGTGTGACTACTAATTTTTTACTTTCCCATATACTCCCACACATACTTATATAAAGAATAATAAAAAGGCAAAATAGCTTTTTAAGTTTTTCTTTTTAAATATCAAACATCAATTTTAACACTCCAATGGCAATGATTTTTTTAATATAATATTCTTTAATTAATTAATAATTAACAAAAAGAGCATACTTCGGACGATGTTAACTCTGCTGTTAGTTAACAGAAGTCGCCCAGCTTATGAGCGACTTCTATTAAACAAGTTGCCCAGTGCGTGGGCAACTTCTGCTAAACAGAAGATGCCCGGTGTGCAGATGACTTCTGCTTAACAGAAGCTGCCCGGCGTATGGGCGACTTCTTTATTGTTTAAAATATAAATTAATTATCGAAAATTTTATTAAATTAATTTTCTTTTAATATTAATATATATAATAGTTAATATTCAAGTTATGTAGTTCTTAATTCTGATATGTGTGTATTGCGATGAGCACCTTATTCTGGAGACTTTGTTAATCCACATGGCCAGTAAACGTAAATTGAATCAACTCGTTCAATAGTAGATTGTGAGTATTAATTGATATCCAAAGTGCAGCCATTATGGAAGATTATATATTGCCTCTTTAAATATATTTCTATGTAAAAGAATTTTTGCATTAGCATATAAAGATCTGCACATTAAAGAAAGTTATTATATCATTGATTGTAACCAAATCTGAATTCTGGAAACTCTATTAGATAAAGAGCTCAGATATTTCAAATGTGATAGTGAGAAAAACTCTATTGCCTCATGTCTCCTCTCATTCTCTTTATCAGTAACTATTAATTTCTTACTTTCGTATATACACATATACGTATGATTATAAAAAAATTAATCAATAAGTGAAAGTAATCAAAACTATTGCATATGTGTAATACTGGTTGAAGATCAATATATCGATGGATGCCGAGGAGTGCAGTTCACATGGCAGGCCGAGCTAGGAAGAGGTAGAGGCAGATGAGGGCTGTGCCGGCGAGGACTCAAGAGGCCACTAGGTAGACATGGGCTATCGTGATGGTGAGGTGGAGACGAAGGAAGTGGGCAGCGGCAATGAAGAATAGGGTGAAGGAATGTGAGCCTCCTCTGCACCCACACCCCATAGGGGCTTCCCGTCTTCGTGACAGAGAAGTGGGAGAGCCTTATCCCAGTAAAGAGAACCAGGTAGACAATGACCATGCATGCCGTGTGGAGATCCCGATTAGCAGCCGCCGCCACCGCCAAGGCGTTGACCATCAGAATCATTGCCATGCCTGAGACCCACTATCTGGACGATCTTCCCGGTCCGCTTCCAATCGGGATGATTGATTCCAGTGCCTGAGGTGTCGCCGTCCACGGGGTCCAGAAGTTGTTTAGCGGACTCGAGGTTGAGTGGGTTGAAGATAAGGGTGGGGCGGTCAGACTGGGAAGGAGAGTTGACATTAGGTTTGGGAGGATGGTTAGCGGTGCTGGTGATGATGCGACGGGGATCCGGCGAGAGGCAGAAGATGAGAAGGTGATTTAGGAAAGAAGCTGAGGAGGAGAAGGAATGCATCGGAGGTGAGAGCATTTCTATGCGATTAGGCCTGGTTAGCTTATGGTGTGACTACTAATTTCTTACTTTCCCACATACTCACACACTGACATAGATATAGAATATTAAAAAGACAAAATGACTTTTTAATTTTTTTTTGGGGAATTTACTTGCATGCCACACAAACTTTTTAATATTACACCACATACATTTTCTTCATAAAATTTACACTATAGATTGTGAAGAAAGTATGTATGGTGTAATACATGAAGATTTATGTGGCATGTGAGTAATTATCCCTTCTTTTTTTTAAATATCAGACCTCAATTTTAACAGTCTACTGAAAAAGATTTTTTTAATTTAATGCTAATGGGAGCATACTTCAGACAACATTAACTCTGTTGTTAGTTAACAGAAATTGCTCAGCGTGTGGGTGACTTCTATTAAATAAGTTGCCAGGCGCGCTGGCGACTTCTGCTAAACAGAAGATGCCCGGCGTGTTGGCGATTTCCGCTTAACAGAAGCTGCCCGGCGCCCAACTTCTTTATTCTTTAACATTAATATAAAATTATTTTCTTTTAACATTAATATATATAATAATTAATAGTCAAATTATGTAGTGCTTAATTCTGATATGCGAGTATTGCGATGAGCACCTAATTTTGGAGACATTGTTGTTCCACATGGTCAGTATACATAAATTGAATCAATTCATTCAGTAGTAGATTATGAGTACTAAATCATACCAAAAGTGTTGCCATTATAGAAGATTATATATTGCTCATTTAAATATATTTTCATGTAATAGAATTATTGTATTATCATATAAAGACCATTAAAGAAAGTTATTATATCGTTGATTGTAACCAAAATTATATTCTAGAAACTCCATGAGATAAGGAGCTCAAATATTTCTAATGTGATAATGAGAAACACTCTATTGCCTCATATCTCCACTCATTCTCTTTATCAGTGACTCTTAATTTCTTACTTCTCACATACTCACACACACACATATATGATTATAGAGAAGTTATTCAATAAGTGAAAGTAGTCAAAACTATTGCCTATGAAGAAGAGGGTGAAGAATATGAGCCTCCTCTGCACCCACCCCAAATAGGGCCTTCTCGTCTTCGCGACAGAGAAGAGCTGAGTCTTGAACCTCTTTCACGCTTATGTCATGGCAAGGTACTGCAGAAGAAAAAACTTTAAAATCTGTTCTAATTTATCGTAATCGATTAGTTAACATGTTGGTTAACCATATTCTGAAACACAGAAAAAAAAATCATTGGTTTATCAAATTATCTGTCGAGCCGTGAAAAAGATTCAACAAAAGACAAACAAATCCACTATCTGTTTTACGTCATGCATTACACAGAGTAACTCCCAAACTGATTTATTCATTAGTAAAGCTGAAGTCAGTGGATGTTCTATTATGAAAAAGGTAAAAGCCCGAGCTCAAGGACGTAGTTATCTAATAAAAAAACACACTTGTCATATAAAAATTGTTTTCAAATTAAAAAAAAAATAGAAATTCTCTTTATACTACAAGATGAATTCTATTATGAAAAAGGTAAAAGCCCGAGCTCAAGGACGTAGTTATCTAATAAAAAAACACACTTGTCATATAAAAATTGTTTTCAAATTAAAAAAAAAATAGAAATTCTCTTTATACTACAAGATGAATCCATAATTTATTTTATTCATTTTCGAATTTCTATTCGAAAAATGAAAGCCCCATCCGATGAAGAGAATCAGGTAGACGATGACCAGGTATGCTGTGTAGAGATCCTGTTTAGCAGCCGTTGTCGCCAGGGCATTGACCATCAGGTCATCGCCATGCCCATCCCTCCGAGACCCACTATCTGGACGATCTTCCCGATCCGCTTCCAATTATGATGATTGATTCTGGTGCCAGAGATGTCGCCATCCACGGGGTCCGGAAGGTTTTTGGCGGACTCGAGGTCTAGTGGGTTGATGGTGAGAGTAGGGCGATCAGACTGGGAAGGAGAGAATACATCAGGTTGGGGAGGAGGGTTATCGGTGCTGGTGATGGTGCGGTGGAGATCCGGCGAGAGGGAGAAGATGAGCAGGCAGATGAGGAAAGAAGCGGAGGAGAAGAAGGAACACATCAGAGGTGGGAGCATTCCTACGCAATTAGAGATGGTTAGCTTATGGTATGACTACTAATATTTCTTACTTTCCCACATACTCACACACATAATATATATATATATATATAATAATAATAATAATAATAATAATAATAATAACAATAATAATAAAAAGGCAAAATGGCTCTTTATGTTTTATTTTTAAACATCAAATCTCAATTTTAACACTCCAATCGCAATGGTTATTTTAATTTAATATTTTTTAATTAATTAATTAATTAATAATTAACAAAGGAAGCATACTTCGGATGGCCTTAACTCTGCTGTTAGTTAACATAACTAGCCCAGCGTGTGAGCGACATCTATTAAACAAGTTGCCCGACGTGCGGGCGACTTCTGCTAAACAGAAGATGCCCGGCATGCAGGCGACTTCTACTTAACAGAAGCTGCCCAGCGCGCGGGTGACTTCTGCTTAAAAATATAAATTAATTATCTCAAATTTTATTAAATTAATTTTCTTTTAATATTAATATATAATAGTTAATATTTAATTTATCTAGTGCTTAATTCTGATATGTGAGTATTGCGACGAGCACCTTATTCTAGAGACTTTGTTGTTCCACATGGTCAGAATACGTAAATTGAATCAATTCATTTAGTTGTAGATTGTGAGTATTAATTCATGCCAAAAGTATTGTCATTATGGAAGATTATATATTGCCTATTTAAATATATTTTCATTTAAAAGAATTATTGCATTAACATATAAAGATCTGCTCATTAACGAAAGTTATTATATTATTAATTATAAACTCTATTAGATAAAGAGCCTAGATATTTCAAATGTGATAATGAGAAACACCCTATTGCCTCATATCTTCTTTCATTATCTTCATCAGTGACTATTAATTTCTTACTTTCTCACATACTCACACACACATACAAATGATTATAGAGAAGTTAATCAATAAGTGAAAGTAATCAAAGCTATTGCATGTGCGTAATACTGGTTAAAGAAAGTAGCTATAACATTGTTAAACTCAAGAAACTATTGGCAGGAAGATTATTTAAGCCCATAAATTAACTTTCTTAATTTATATACTATATAATTTTTATTTTCCTCAATAAAACCGTGAGTGAGGTTGTTTCATAAAAACTCCTTCAATATTCCCATTCAAGAAAGTTATTTTCTCATCAACCTGATGTAGCTCTAAATTATAATTAGTTATAGGGGTCACGAATATTCTCAGTAAGTCTTTTAGTGAAACTGACGGAAAAGTCTCATTGTAATCAATGCGCTTCCTTTAAGTGAAACATTGAGCTACTAAATGGCTATTATATCTTGCAATCTCTCATTTTGTGTTTCTTTCAATTTTAAACACTCATTTACAACCAACGAGTTTAACACATTGGTAGTGCATCTATAAGATCAAAACATGGTTCTTAGCCATAGAATCTACTTCTTCTTTTATGATAAGTAATCATTTTTATGACTTTTTACTCTTCATAGCATGTGAAAAGGATATGGGGTCCTCTAAATCTTTCAAATCTGTATTGGGCATAGGAAAATAAACACAATAGTCAGATTAAATAGTAGTTTTTTTTTTATCCTTGTAAATCTATGCAACTTATTATCTTGCACCAAAGGTTATGATTTATTCATCTATGCAAGTTCAAGGGCTGGTTCAGCTATCACCGGCTCCTCGTACTAAATGACATTTATTGGAATGTCGCACAATGTTAGAAATCACTATGGATGTAATAGGTATACACTGTAGTTCTTGGAAAGTAACTATACAACAAGATGTGTTGCACCCACTAAATTATCATTTTTGAAAAACTTGACTTTTCTCGGTCTTTATTATCTTAGGGATATGTGATGGGTAATAAAATCCAAGGTTTTCAGAACCGGACCGAAGATCAAACCGGTCAATCGACCGGTTCATCATTTTATTGGTTCAGCCGATTGAACCGTGGTTCAACCGGATGATTTAATAATTACATCATAATTAAATATAATTTTTCTAAATGTGAGATTAATTTTTAAAATATGATAAAAAATATTTTAAAAAAAATAGTACAACTAATTTAAAAAATTTACTACTACAAGAAATGTATAAAAAATTAAAAATTACAAAAAAATGAATATAATTGCTTTTCTTGTCAATTTGTCATTCAAAATACTTTGTCTCTTTTATAACAATTCGAAATAAATTCATGATTAAAAAAATAATAAATATAAAATAATTATTATTCAAAATATAACATCAATATTAAAATATTAATGCCCAAATATTAATGTATAAAAATAAAATAAGAAGCTCAAATAATAATTCTGGTTTGTCCGGTTTGGCTGTCGGACCGATTTTTACCAGTCCAACCCAATTTTTACTTAATTTCGGTTCTTCTATTGAACCAGACCAGACCTTGGGCTGGTTCCCGGTTGAACCGGTTGAACCGGCCGGTCCGATCCAATTCTGAAAACCCTGATAAAATCTATAGACTTTTGACCTTTCTGGATAACCTATAAAATACCTAGTAACTATTCTGGGGCCAAAGGCCTTAATATGTAGATTATTGATTTTAGTTTCACCAATACAATCCCATTCATTTATATAATATAGAGATGACTTTCTACTTGTCTAACAACTAGCCAGCAATCTTCAGTTGTCGCCCAAGGGGTTATCGATTGTTAGTTATGAGCCATCGGTTGATCACACTAGAGTTGAAAATGAGGAGGCAGAATGTAAGAAATTTGATATAAGTCAAGTTATTATTTTAATATATTTGAAGGGTAAAATAAAATAAATTTTTAATTTTTTAAATATGTATATAATGTAAAATATAATTAAATTTTAATATCAAATTTAAAAATAATATAATATGTTAGATTAAAATTAATATAATTAATTTCAACTTCACCAATTAAACACACTTAATTTAAAAGAGGACAAATATGAGGTTTAAGAATTAACCCCTTCTTCACAAATTGTATTTATTTAATATGTGTGTTTGTTATTTTGGATATAATTTCAATCTAGTCATATCTTATTCAAAATTGACTTAAAACTTGATTTATATTAAAGATGTGGCTTCAACTGCAGATCGAATTAATTTTTTATTTTATAAAATTCGAATTATTTATTATTATTATTATTATTATTATTATAAGATATTATAGGGACTTTATGATCTTTGTTTTAGGTCGCTGCAATTAAATTATAGAAACCTTTATATAGTATTTGCAAAATAGAGACCTCCTAAGAGGATTTAGAAAATTATAGATCTAATTGAGATTATAATAGAACTGTGGACCTATTAATAATTTACCCAATACTTTATATCGCCGTATAATCAGTCAGGCGTCCTCACTCCTCTGTCCTCTCCCCCATGGCTGCTCCCCTCCGGCCCTCCGTTGATGAAGATCATGTTCTTCAACTTTCTTAAAGATGGTTCTTTTCGTCGTCCCGCATTGATGTAAGTTTCACAGCTGTTCCCTCTTTTCCCCCTGTCGCCCTCCTCTTTCGAAGCAAGAAACCCGCGGAAGAATCTGCTTGTTTTTTTTTCTCTTGATTCAAGCATATGCCGTGCAATTTCCTTAGATATATGAGAGGTTTAGGGTTTGGGTTTCGCCATTTTTGTGAGAAGAACAATTTCTGAATCCCCGCTAGTCTTTTTGTTCGTTTCTTTTTCTGGGAGAATGGGAAGAAATTGCCAACGAAATGAAATGCTTGCAGGAAGGTGACTTGATTCTCAGCATTCTTTGCTTCTTCTTGGAATTTCTTGTCTTATACCTCAAATTTGAAACAGAAATTAGAGCACGCCTCAAAGGTGGTGTTAGGGTTTCCCCTTTTCAGATTCTACTTCTATTTTCTGATCAGTTTGAATAGCTTTTGTAAACTTTTTAACTTCTTTTTACTTAGGATCAATATCCTGGATCAATTTTTATCCTTGTTTAAGCAATTGCAATATGAATTAGATTGATGTTATCTAGATGTTCATATTATCTTAAAGGTTTCATGTCATATTTGATTTAAAAAGTTTTATGCTGATTGTCAATTGGCTAACGCAACCTTCCACATTTTGCATTCGAGACTTGAGACCCAACAACGACGTGTTAGATGTTTATATTATTTCTAAATTGTTATTATTTTGGTTCAATGCCATTAAATTAGAAGATGAGAATAGAAAATCAATACAATCTTATCTCCCACTGTTATGATTAGGGTGACATCTAGATGTCAGATGTCATCTTATTCGGGTGATAAATAGATATCATTTTTATAATTTTGTAATTTTTTACAGTATTATTTGAATATGTCGTCAAACAAAATAATCAATTTCTACAAATAACATGGTATAATATTACAATATTGTTGAACCAAACGACCTTGAAATTTTAATTTTAATTTCAGGTCCTTAATCTAGTTTCATACTTTAATCCCAAGCCACAGTATGATCCATGATCCGTTGTTAAAAATCCAATTTATGAAATGGTTTAGTTCATATTTTGTCATAAATCTTGCTGACAATCAAGTATTTTTTATTTTTTTTCAACGTAAGCTCAAAATGAAGTTTGAATGTAAGCTCAGTTGCCATAATCTGGAATCAAGGACACCTAAAGATCCAAAAATTGGAGATTAGGTATCTTGGTTTTGTCTTTGCTTTCTCTTGGCATAATTTGATTTTTACGCTTCTCTGTGCCGTTTAGGAATTTGCATTGTTTGTTTGTGTAATGAGATGTATATATGATCATGTGCTCAAATATTTTTTCTTATTAAACACTGTGAACTGCGTTTGAAATCTCTTTCCCATTTTGATTGCAAAATTTACTTGAACATGTGTGATGTTCTGTTTTTTTGAAACAGGAAGCTGTCAGATAGAAGCAAATGAAGTTTAATTTCATAGTACTTTCATAAAAACCACATTAAACTAAGCTTGATATCTTTATGCCCATATTTATCATGTAGAATTGCTGCATCCTTTTATACTTTAGTCTTGGTCCTCATTTCTTTTTTTTCATCTTTCCTCTTACTCAGCTCTCTTTTCGCTGTCATTTTGTTTTTGAGTCATAGAAGTCGAGAAGATAGCTGTGAGGGTACATTCAATAGAGAACATATCAGATGGAAGACCCTCCTTGGCTCCAATATTATCAAGGTTGGCTCCAAAGGCAAGCTGAGGAAGTCAGTATGATAATCATTCAGAAACTGCCTGACTTGCTGAGGGCTAGCATAAGAGAGCTGCATTCTCGCAGAGCTGATGTGGAGCTTCAAAACAAATCACTGATGAAAGAATATAAGAATAAGCAAGCCGCATTGATCAGTATTTGTGAAGTATTTAAAGCTGTGTGTCAACTAAGGAATTCGGCGGCAAAAGACATAAAGATTGCAATACAGAGGATGCAGCAGGCTAAAGTCTTCTTATCGAAGATTGTTGATGAGTTGCCTGAAGCATTGCTTAGTATTGAAAGTAAAAGAAAAGAACAGATACAAATAAGACAGGGTCTTTTAGATGCTCGTAGAGAAAAATGCAAAAGGCTTCAGGGGGAGATATTGGAGTGGGCTAAGATGATGCAGAAAGAGTCAGGGCAGGTTGCTGAGATTCTCTCCAGATGCATTTTGCCGATAAATGGACAATTCGTCAAAATTCTGATGAAAATTTCTTGTTTTGCCAATGAGATTTTGATGCTTCGTGTGGAGCTGGCTGCAAATCAATATTGGGTGAGGGATTTGATAAATGAAAACAAGATAATGGCGGAGGGACTTGAAACTAGAAAGAAAACATGGTGTGAGAGTAAAGAAGGAAAGCTTATTAATGTTATCATAGATGAGCTTTGCAGTAGAAAGAAAGAACTCGAAGTTAAAATCATTGGAAGGCTGTCAAACACGCTCAGGACCAGAATATCTGAGCTGTGTGCCGAACGAGCCCAGCTGGAGAATCGGAACTCATCATTCATGGAAGAACTCAATGAAAAGAGATCTCAACTATCGGAACTTCAGAAGAAGCTTAACAGTTTAGTCCAACTGAGGGATCTTGAAGCTAAAAAATTAAATTTTTTCTTGAAATTTACTGATGGGTTACCTCTTAAGTTGATTGATATTGGAAGTAAAACAAAAGAGCAGAAAGAAATAAGACAGAAGATTACAGACAACCATAATGAAAAGTGCAACAAGCTTCAGGGAGAGAGAATGGAGTGGGCTAAGATGTTGAAGAAAGAATCAAGGCAGACTGGTGAAACATTCTGCAAGTGGAGATTGCGACTCGAGCAATTGTTCGATGAGATTTCGATGAAATCAGCTCACTGCAGCTGTGATATTTTGATGCTTCTGGCAGTGGTTTCCACACGACGACACAAAGGACGGGCTTTGGCAGATAAGAACAATTGTCTGAGGAACAAATGTCAGATGCTACGTGCTTGTTCTTTGAGTCTAAGGATGAGAACTGTGTATTTTGATACAATGTTGGCTTATCAGATCTGCAGTGGGAGAGGGATGAGGGTGAAAGAGTTGGAAGAGAAGGTGGAGAGTCTCATAAAGAGTATGAAGAAGAAAGAGGAGGCAACATTAACTCATGATAGAGCAGAATTCAAAGTCTGTAGGCATTTTTCTATGAGTACTATTGACGAATATTACCTGGAAAAATGTGAATGGATTCACCGAAGGCTCTTGAAGTTGCGAATTAAATCAAGGTGATCTTCAGTATATCTTTCAGCAAGTATTTGCAGTTAGTGTATGCCTTCCTGCTGAAATGTGTAATACAGGTACTGCAAGCTTCTTTTGCTGAAGATTTATCTTCCTTGTATACTTAGAATGCGAGTTTTGATAGAAAAACTATGTTAGGAACTGCAAGCTTCTTTTGATGAAGATTCATCCTCCTTGTTGTATATAGTTTTGATAGAAAAACTATATTTGTCCCATTAAATTAACTAGCCAAATGTAGAAATATGATAGAATAACCAAAATGGTGATAAGTTGATTGATTATCATGATATTCGATTAAAGTATAAGTGTTCCTAATTTTTTATACTAGTTAATGATAAACTAGGTTCAAATTATGACATGAGTTGGTCAAATTACTATTCCTTGGTTTTAAATTTGCAAATATATTCAGGCTACAGTGTTTGGTGCATCATGCTAAGAGATTCTTATGACTATTTATAATTTGGTCCTTAAGTTTGCATAATTTACATATTAAATTGATCCATCTGAAATTATTATGCTGGAAATTACTTCTATGCCTATAAACAGGTCGGATTCAAATTGAATTAGAATGATCTAGATTTGGATTCATTTAAATTTAGATTGGATTACACTTTTAGATTGGATCAGCTTTGACTAGGATTTGACTCGGGTTAGATGTAGATCGAGTCAGATCTCAGGTTGGGTTGGATTAATGTTTTGCACAAATACAAATAGAGTTTTATATATACGATCTCAACTTATTTCAAAATAATTAATTGATATATTAGTTATAAAGTAATATTATTTTAATAATTGAAGATGTGTTCATTCATTTTTCAAATTTCTTCCCAATTTTTAGCTTATTGATGAAGTGCGTGATGATTAATGTCTATAAGAAAGACGATGTATCGTACCAAGTGTGGTATTACATAATAATTACAATTATTTACTGATTTAGATACAAAAAGAGAAGATAAATAGTTTGAATACTATGAAAACATGACATCTCATTTTATTCTAGAGAAGATGCTTAAGGAAGATTAAACATTAAACTGATTTAATTTGTATCTCATGAAAATGATATGATCATAGTCATAGATGGATAATTTTTTCTTTATATTTTCACTCGTTTTATTCGGTTAAAGAAAATAATAGAAAATACATTAAAATAACGTCATAATTTTTCTCAAAAACTAGAGATAAGTTTTTATAAAAGAGAAAATACATATGTTGCTTTAGCTTGTTAATATCTCACTATCCCTTTTATCTTCATCACCATTACAGTATTACTTTTATGCTTACGTAAAAATAAACACACACACACAATGTTAGATTTCTATTGTAATGCTCATGGCTGGGTGATGTTTCAAAAGAAAAAAATTACTAGAATAAAGTATGACTTCTAGCAGACTTCTAGATCAAATAATGAGTGATAAAAGTAGTATAAGAATGAATTATTACATCAAAAATGGAGAGGATTTCCTGAGCTATATAAGTAGATGATAAGACCTCATATATTGGAGGTGCCTTTAAGGGTAAAACCATGAGACTAATGATAAACTTTTTAGTTAAGTGTGCTTGAGCCTTAGTAGTATTGGAATAAGTAACCTCCTAGGAAGTACTCAACTCACGCAGTTCCTTAAAGCCAAAGCAAATAATATCTTTATATTAGATTACGAAATATTATAATATTATATTAGAGTAAACCTTCTACAATACGATGTGATTCAAAGATGAGCCAAGTGGAAATTCGTAGGCTTGTGATGCCCGTGGTCGAAGAGAGTGGGGAGTGATCACTGAGTGATGTCCTAAAAAAAAAAAAATCACTGAAGTAAAGTACAACTCCTAGTAAACTTCTAGGCCAAATAAGAGGGGAGTTTCTGAGCTTTCTAAGTAAATAATGTGATTTCAAATTGATGCAGAGCCAAATCATCAGCACCTCGAGCGTAGATTATAACAATTTATTACCTTGTATATAGTTATCTTTATTTTCGCACAGTTCATTTGGGTCGTTATTGAGTTTTATACTATGTTTATGTCGGTGAGAATACCCACTTTGGTGTCATGTATATATTGTAGTTAGTCTGAGTCTTATGTATGAGTTGGATCAAATTGGGCTCAAGAATAGTTCACCTTGAATCAATTTGATTCAAATTAGAGCAACCTTGGGACTTATTTATGATGCAGCTGAAATATGAGGACCAAAATACAATTTTCGTTTATTAAAGGAAGGCCAGCCTTAAAATTGATCGGGTCTCGCTTCTCCCGATCGCGCCGAACCAGCGGCGTCCCCAGCTGTGCCCTTCGCGGCTCTCAGCCTCAACGCCGACGGGGCAGCCCAACCGTGTCTGAGCCCAGCAGTTCGCTACTCCCGTCGGTGCTGCGTCGCGCCGAACCAGACAGAGGTTTGCTTCGCTTGACCGCTCTGGCTGCGCCCAGTCATGCCCACGTCCAACAGATTCCGCAAGTTTCTCGGCACGTCGTCCACGTCTTCGTGCTTGGCTGGCAACCTCCGGTCCGTTTTCCTCTTCTATAAAACGGGGGAACCTGAAGTTGATGATGTTGATGAGATTTCCACCATAGCTGAGTCATGTAAGCTTTCTTCCTCTGTTGATCTGCGCAGGCAGCACGGACGCAGAGGGGCTGCAGGTTTTCTTGGTTTTTTCTTTCAGGTTTCCCATAGTTATTTCAGTTTTGGGTTCAACTTTATTTTCATTTGCTTTTGGTTTGATTTCATGTTTATGTTCTGTTCTGTTGAAATTTCTGAACTATCCAATTGCACCATTGTTGAACTTCTGTGTTCATGGAATATGAAGGTCTTATTGCTTTGATATTTATCCAGGCCATCTAGATTTCTTTTTTTTATGTTTTGCTTGTTTCACTTGCTGTCAGATCCTTTGTGAACCTACCTTATGCAGTCGATGGGTTTACTGTTGATCATGGGTTTGGTTTCAAGTTGAACATGTTTTCTCTGTTTGCTGAAAATCAAGGAATAAATTTTGACATATCGAAAACTCATTGATTCCCAAAATTACGGAATTAATTTTATTGTATGGTGATTAATCTTTATTAATTTGATAGTTTCTTATTCTCATTTGCTTATATTTCTCTGAAATTATTTGGAGTATTTTAATTTTCTTTAGAAAATTTATCAAAGTTTACGTGAATATGTGGTTATTGCTAATTAGTATAGTTTGCACAAATTAGTTCGATCTCCTCAAATTAGCAGCATAACATTGCAGAAATTTTAACGGTATTATTACCTAGGCACGTGTCCTTATTTGGTCGTGTGACTTGCTTTAACAATTTTCGCACAGTATTACAAATGTTAGAAGTATCTTTTGGTGTAAAATTGTAAACTTAATAATAAAAAATGTCATAGTTAAGTGTACTTAAATTGGAATAGTATTGAGATGGGTAACATCAATGCTTTTTTGTTATTACTCAAATTTTGAAGAAAAATACTTAAGAGAATTTTCCTTGTAACCTTAAGAAGTTTTTCTCGATAGTGGTTTCTTTTAATTCTCGACAGAAATTTCTAGAGAATTGAAATTTAGGCCCTGTTTGGTGCGAGGACCAAATCAGGACCAAAGTGATACTAATTTAAAAAACAATAATAATAATAATAAATAAATTTTTTTAATCATTCTACATAAATTTTAATATAAAAAAATATTATTTTATTTTACATACTTAATAATTTTTAATAAAAATATATACTTTATTTCACATCCTAGATTAAAATATTTGAATCGAGTATTTTGATCTAAGATGTAAAATAAAATTAATTTTTTTAATGAAAATTATTGAACATGTGAAGAAAAATAATTTTTTTTATATTAGAATTTGTGTAGAATTATTAAATTTTTTTATTTATTATTATTATTATTATTATTTTTTAAATTAATATTATTTTGGTCCTGATTTAGTCTTCGTATCAAATAGGACCTTAAAGTCTTTTGCCCTTGAGAAAATCATCAATTCATTCAATTTCAACTCTACAATTGCTTGCTCTTAAGGATAAATAAAATATTTTTAATGTTATTAATTTTAAGTTTTTTAATATAATCATAAATTTATTTTTTATTTTATGATATATTTATTTATTTATTATTTATATTATTATAAAAATATATTTTATAAATATTTATTAAATTATTAAATA
>JAEMOT010001158.1:84529-102054 GCA_019297695.1 Apostasia ramifera
TATATATATATATATATATATATATATATATATATTCATAGAAATACAATAATTTTAACAATAAATAACAGAACAATATAATACTTTACAGTGAATGTTCATAAAAATAATTATGCATATATAATATAATATTTTATGAGAATTTAGTATTCAATATCTTCCTCATCCTCATTTTAGTTTTTATTATCATTCTCATCTTAGTTCTTATTATTTGCATTGTCCCGCATCTAAAAAGTATATTACACTAATAATGCATACTAAACGGATTAAATTATAAAGAATTACATTACTTCAAATAAAAAAATTTTAATTTACAGTATAATTAAGCATGCCCTAACTAGTTAGCTGACTAGCATATCCACCACTCTACCCTTTTAACCCTATAACATCTCAATATCAAAAAAAAAAAAAAAATAGAAAAACTATTGGGAAGGAGAGGGGATAATCCTCTCCCAAAATGTCATTGATTAATTTAGCATAGATCTGTAGAAAATGAAAATAATTATTTTATGTTGGATCATTATTGAGCTTGAGTTTATTCAAGCTTGATTCACGGATATAATAGTATGTTTGAGCTTGGTTCATATGACATGCAAACAGTTCACTAATGTGTTTATAAATAAATTTATTTTTATGTAAGTTCATGAAAACAAAAATTATTGACAAGTTTTTATATATCAATGATATTAATGTATTCACGAGTAATTTTATCATCCTTGATTCATAATTTTTTTATTAATAAGATATACTAAAATATCTAAAAAAAGCACTATACTAAACTTACGAATATTTACAAGCCAAATGCTTGTCCCTAATATATTCAAATTTGTTCATTTACCAATTGAGTTTAAAAATTTATGTTCAAGTTTGCTTGTCAATATGAACGAATCCAATATGAACAAGCTTCTATAATATAGAACGTTGAACTGTTTGTCGAACATTTGGTTTTTTAACAAACCCCTACCAAAGTTAAAATGTCATATTTTTTATTTAAAGTATATACTCTAAAACATTTTTTTTATTGATTTGGATCTATCTGAAAAGAGAAATCTCATTTAAAAAAAAAAGAAAAGAAAAATCCTGCTTCAGACTTAATTCCGGATATTAATTAAAACTAACGATGCTATTAAAATAAATCCATAAGTTTTGGACCTATATGAAATCGACATTTTCATAGGAATCTCTATGTAAGTGTTCCGTCAGAGAATCGCCAATAAATCGCTGCTTCTTCCACAAAAGAGATGAGCAGACTCAAATTAAAATTCAAAGCCAAAACAGCGGCAGCATCAGAGCACGAAAAAGCTCTCCTTCATCTCTCTCTCTCTCTCTCTCTCTCTCTCTCTCTCTCTCTCTCTCTTTCTCTATGATTGCGCCAACATCCTCCACTCTCTGCCTTTCCCTTCTTTACCCATTGCCGTAAACCTGTCCTTTTCTCTCTCTACATCGCCTTCACTCTCCTTTCTCTCCCTCTAAAACGGCGGGGTAATGGGTCCATTATGCAGCAGCTGTTCCGCAACGGAGACCTCTGTCGCCGAGCTTC
Source organism: Apostasia ramifera (assembly GCA_019297695.1). Lineage (NCBI taxonomy): Eukaryota > Viridiplantae > Streptophyta > Magnoliopsida > Asparagales > Orchidaceae > Apostasia > Apostasia ramifera. Next base: position 86,070 of record JAEMOT010001158.1, read on the forward strand.
TTCGCTGGAGACGGTTACCGGAAGTGACAGCGTTCTTTCGTCCTTTCTGCGTATTGTTCTAAAGGCGATTCGTTCTCGGACGGAATTCCTCTGTCCTCCATTTGCCTAGGGTTTTCAGAGAGCTGTAGGTTCGCGGTGATTCCGGTTTCTGCTTCTTCAAGGCATGGCGGAAGAGGACGGTGGAGCTGGTGCCAAGGTCCGGGTGGTGCGTTGCCCTAAATGTGATAAGCTTCTGCCGGAGCCGGCCCATTTTTCTGTCTATCGGTGTGGTGGTTGCGACGCCGCTCTTCAAGGTAGATTGTTCAAGACGTTTCACCTTTATTTTACTTCATTTTACGTTGATTTCTAGTTTTATGGCGAAGATTCTGGATTCATCCAAAATTTGTTGAGCGGATCAGTGGTATGTTTAGTTGAAATGATGTGATTTGCATTGGGTTTTCTCTTCTTGGATTAAGTTCTGTACTTCACAGTATTTTGAGGGTCTTGCTTCAAAGATTTGAGCGTTGTATTTGTTGGGGATAAAAATCTGCAACCAACGTTTAATCCATTTTTCCATCCAGAATCTCTAAGCACCAAAAAAGATGAGATTAAACTTCTTATCTTACCTTGTTAATCTGATTAATCTGGTTTTCCTACTTTAATATGTCTCATTGAGATGATTTTTGTCCAAAGTTCATCTCACTAAAAATTAATGAGTTTTCAGGATTACGACAGCTATAATCTCATAACCGAACAGCCCTTTTGACTTCAACCTCAAGCCTAAACCACCAAATGGAAGCACAATTGTAAGCTCACCTGATATTTATTGTTTTCTTTCTATGCAGCGAGGAAACAACCTACAAAGTTTGAAACTTCACTGGGAAAATCCGGAGAAGATGTAAGCAAATACTGTGATAATATAGAAACCTCTCCTGAAAAGAAGGCGCTGGTTTCTGCTGCTAGCTCAGAGGATAATATTCAAAATCATAAATTTGAGTCAAGGAAAGAGAAAAATGCCATGAATGAATTAGAATCGCCAACGGTGGTTTGTTTTCCCATAGAGAATGGAAGGTTTCAGCTTCCGTCCATGTTCCCTCTTAATGATGTTGGTAAGTGCACGGTTAAAGTTGAGGGAGAAACCAAAAGTCATGTTGAATATGCAACCGAGTATCCAAAAATTCAGCGAAATGATGATTGGGATAGAGAAGATGTGAGAAGAGCATCAGCATTTAACCCGTTATTCACATCTCCCATTGGAGATGCCGATTCGGGTTTATATCCTGATGCTGGCCTATCTAGCAATGATCATCCAAACTATGGGCTTGTTGGTGAGGGTTCTGGCAAACGGGCCACAACCAAGGGCTCAAGCCAAGCTGAGCTTCTTGGAAAGGACAATGCAGAACTACTAAAAAAGCTTGATGAATTGAGAGAGCAACTCCAGAGGTCTTGTGAGGTTGCAGAGGTTCCAAAAGAAGGAGGTCCGGTTAGCAGCATGGCAACCTCTTTGAGTTCTTCTACCCCCAATGGCAGAGGTGGCTGGTTTTCTGAAGGTTCTTCAGTATTGATAAACAATGCTTCCTTGCAATCTCCTTTCTTGAATGGACACTATGTTGATGTTCCTCAGTTTCGATCAGCATCGTATATTCCAAATGGTGTTCATGAAAACAGAGATGCATCTGGATCATATTCACTTCCAAGGGCTCCATTTCATCGTCATGATCAGTATCTGCAGAGACCCAACAACTTCTATGGGCAGTTTGATCGAGATTCAGTAATTCCTCATCAAGATAATGGCTTTTGCCGTCAACCAGCCTGTGCGTGTATGTATTGCTACAATGGTCACTGGTTTCCACCTGCACGAGTCCAACATGCCTTTTATGGTACTCATAGGGTTCCGTTTTGTCCTTTGAGCCACAATGGTGTTCATATTGTAGATGGCTCTTCTGTTTATGGGTTCCAAGGTCGCAACTCTAGAACCTCCAATGACCCTTTGCATTCTCATAAGTCACATCATCACCCAATAGCCACCTTCCATAGAAACGAAGGCCGACCTTGCCGCCCCTTTGCTGGTGCAGCCCCTTTCATCATATGTTACAACTGTTCAGAGTTGCTGCAAGTTCCTGAAGAGGTTTTGCTGATGGAGAAGAATTTCCATAAGCTGCGCTGTGGATCATGCTCTGAATTGATGACATTCAAGCTTGATGGAATAAATCTAGTTTCTGCTGATAGTAACTCAACTTTTCAACCAACTTCCGCAAGCAGCAATGATGCATGTGATGGGGCTAAAGATGTATTGCAATGTCGGGGCAATATCAACAGACAACAAGTCATTTCATTCTCGTGTGATTATGCAATCCCAAGCTGTGATGTTCAATCTGAGAGCCCAGATAGTGTGATTTGTCATAGGGAAGTTTCACGGGCTTCTAGTTTACCTCTTCGTGAACATTTTGGGTACCCGCTGGGAAATGAAGTAGTTGATGGACCGGGGAGTGGAAGTAGGAGCAAGAGATCGGATCAGGAAAAAGTGGTACCCATGAATAACAATTTCAAGCAAAACTCGGTCAAAGATGTACAGGTCGCTACTGAGATGGATTTTTCAGCTGAAGATTATCCGAATGCTAGTTTATCTCAGGAATCATGGGATCTAAGCAAAGATGAAGAGCAGCCTAGGGCTGGCAAAGGCGGAGAATCGTTCCTTGCTGGCCTTATTAAGAGAGGCCTCAAAGATTTCTCTCGAGTCGCTCAATCAACAGAGAATAGAAGATGTAAGGTTACCATAAACGGGCATCCTATCTCTGACCGTTTGGTTAAGAGGGCTGAAAAGTTTGCTGGACCAATCTGTTCTGGAGAATATTGGTAAGCTTCCAAGCTTGAAAATTTTGACGTGAGATGTGGATTGCATTCTTATTCTTCATTTCCGTGCAAGTTTACATTAATTTACTAATATTTGGTTGTTTACTTGCTTATCTGAAGTTATCTTCATATGATCCTGTCAAGGGATACCTTATCTCCTTAAAGTTTCATAATAGCGATCTGTTAGGTGTCTGCCACATATAGCTCTTTACTTCTCAATCAGCTGGTTCGTATTTGTGCCCTACGCTTTTTACGTATTTGTTGGCTGTAACAAAGTTTGATGCTTAGCCAATGGTTGGTAGAAAAAGGTTGTTTCACTTTAACATGTGATTCATGTTGTGACTAGATATAAATTATGAACTTTCAAAAAAATGATATAAATTATGTGCTTCAATTAAAGAGAACTGAATTCTTGGTTTTCTTTGCCGGCTACTCTAAATGTGAAACATGAATTGTTTCATCACAATTCTTTTTTTTTTTTCCATATGGTGTTGCAGAAAGATTTGCATCTCTCCTGCATCACATAAGGTTATAACTTATATAGCTTTTATTATTGATATGAGCAGAATATACTTGACTCAAGCTGATATTTATCATTTGTCCCTAAAGTGTGCTTATATGAGTATATGTTTTTATTGAGAGTAGTGTACAATGTAAAATAGAATAAATTATTATGTTGGGATATGTGAGAGATATAAAATTAGTTGGTTATTTTGTTATGTGTGTAGGATATGAGATAAAGTTAAATTTTTATTTTGAAATTTATTTATGATGTAATCGTCATGTTAAAGTTAACAATTACAGCCTTGGTAACTTAGACCTGACTAAAGCAGAAGCATCCTAAGTTTTAAAATTATGAGCTGCTCTCTCCAGGTATGACTATCGGGCCGGATTTTGGGGAACTATTGGGCACGCTTGTCTTGGAATAATTCCTGTAAGCCCTCGTAAAGTTAATGAAAACAACTTTGTGAACAATCATTCAATAATAATTTTAGGATCTTTATGCATTGCAGCCATTTATTGAAGAATTCAATTATCCTATGCTGAGGAATTGTGCTGGTGGAAATACTGGTGTTGTTGTAAATGGTAGAGAACTTCATGAAAAAGATTTGGCTTTGCTTGCTGGGCGTGGACTTCCAAATGCTAAAGGCCGGTCATATACGATTGAGATATCCGGCAAAGTTTGGGATGAAGAAACCAGTGAAGAGCTCGAGTCTCTCGGTAAACTTGCCCCTACGTGAGTTCTTAAACTATCGTATTGTTTTTTTGCAATCATTTCTGTTCTATTTGATTAACCTAATTGCAAAATATTGTGTAATGTTAATCTGTGATAATTTTGATAATGATGATATGTTCTGTTTGGTTACAGAGATGTATGATTATGTAGATGCTAATATTGTAATATATATATACATGTAATAAATAAGATAATGATTATGAATGCATGTCATCACTGAATCTTCATAAGTATAATGAAGCAATAGAATCGTTTTTCTTGCTTTTACTTTAAATGAGTAATTAGTGGAAAGATAATGGTTGAAAGTCAGCAATTTTACTTATTTATTCTTTATTTGAACATCTTCAATGAAACAAAACATTTAACTTGAGTGACTCGAAGGAGTACCCAATAGAAACAAAACATCTTCAACAAAGAAAGGGAAGTTTGATATTCTTGTAATTGCTGAATCATGACTGATCATTATCTTTTATGGTTACTATATTCTTCTAAACCTTTATTAACCTGTGTTTGCATATATGTTGTTCAACATGTATAACTCATATTTTGACATTTTGAACTTCTTGTGACATCTTAAATTGAGCAGGGTTGAGAAAGTGAAACACGGATTTGGTATGCGAGTTCCACGAGTTATTGCTCAATCTTCTTGATGGCCAAAAACTTTAGTCTTCACTATAACAGGACTCGAAATTGAAACACCTGACATCTACTTTTGAGCTAAGACTCAGGTATGTCTCACTGTAGTCCATATGGTTGCTGTTTTTTTCCTGGCAAGATTATTCATAGAAAAAAATGTTTTTTGTGTGTAATTTCTTAGTTTAAAGTGTTTTTAAGTAATATATTAAGATGTTTGATTTACCTTTTTTCTGTCAAATCACATGTTATGTATTTTTCTCCTTCTACTGGGTCAAAGTTTGATGCTGTAAAGTAAAATAGTTTTTTGATAATTTGCCTTGGAATCAGCAATCCAATTGATTTTGTTGTTATTGTATTAATAGTCCAATTTCTATCATGATTGTCTATGAACCAAAATTTGAAGAACTGAAGTTTGAGTAAAGTTTAAAAATGCTTTATTTCATCTTTTGCATCATTATACTACCTTGCAAATGTGCTTGGCTTCTAACCAGATGTGGTTGTCAACTGACTGCTTGGTGGCATTTGGATATTATCCAGATTAAATTGCTTATGTTGACCTGCGTTTTTTGTTTGCTACGCTTAGGTCTCTGAGGTGGCAATGTGTTTGTTCTCAGGTCTATTCTTCTTATCTTACAAGTTAAATCGAGATGAATGATCTAAATTACCTATATCAATGTACATCCTGCCGCAAGGTATCAATATTTTTGCTATTAGGAGTGGCTTAATCAGCTAGAAAATCTTCTTGCTATCTACTATAGAAAATAGTTGAAATTGGTCTATTTAGACCATTTTACGAGTGAATATGTAAACTTAGGGAACTAAAATACTAAAAATTGAGGAAAAGCACTTTGGTGTAACTTTTAATATCACCGTTATAACAACACTGCTTCTCAAGGTTAGATCCTTTATAATGCAAGCGAGAAAACCTGATACAAATATCAATGAAGAAAGAAAGAACGAAACACTAATTTTATATGGAGATCTTGTAATGCCTCCTTATCAATCAACATGGAGCACCGCACAATCTTAGTTTCTCACTAATTACCATCTTAGTAAGCATATCAATTAGGTTATTAAAACCATGAAGTTTCTTTAGTGATAACACGCCATCAATTTCATAGTATAATGATACTTCAATTGCTTATGCTTTACCCTCGAATGAAACATTGGATTATGAGTCGAACAAATAGTAATGTTATTGAACCAATGAAACATTGGATTATGAGTCAAATAAATAGTAATGTCGTTGAACTTGGACATTTAAATGATAATAGTTTCAATTACGGTAAGACATGCTTTGAAGTGCTCTTCCGATAAACCAGATCACTACCAAGATCTGTATTTAATAACTTTTCGAGGTGATTTCATTCTTCTTGTAACAAAGTGCTATATCCACATTGCCTCTAAGATACCTCCATAATGCTCGAAGCCTGAGCAACTCCCATTGCATATGAGATTTTCGATCTTGTGCACACCATGGCATATATATAGCTACCCATCATCGATGCATAAAGTACCTTTGCCATGTGTTTCCACTTATCAATCTTTGAGGATTGTTTCTTTGTTAGCTTGAAAAGACCTCCTAATGGAGTACTTTTGAGATTGGTATCTTTGATTTTAAACCTCTCAAATTCTTTCTAAGTTTACATGAGATAATTTGGGAGTCTTTTCAAATCTATTTCTTGTGATTCGTGTCCCAAGAATTTGATTTGTTGCACATAAATTCATCTCAAACGACTTTGATAATTGTTGCTTCACCCTACCAATATCCTTCATGCTAGCATTAAAAATAAGCATATCACTCACATACAAATAAAACATATCAATCACCAACAACAACAACAACCAAGCCTTAATCCCACTAGGTGGGAAACCCTCCGCGTTTCTCATCCGGGACTTGGGACCCGGCAACGGCGCGTTAAAACATATCAATCACCAAGACCTATAAAATAACAACGGTGATATGTTTCTCATTGTGTATAATTCTTCTACCACATAAATATGTTAAATTTCTTGTACCATTACTTCAAAATCTGCTACAGATTATACAAGCTATTCTTTAATTTGCACTCCATGGAGAAAAGTTGTTTTTACATCAAATTAATTTAAATACAAGTCTTTTACAACAACAATACTCAATATAGTCTTGATAGTAGTCAATTTAATTTTAGCAAGTGAAGATATCTTGATATAGTTAATACATTCCTTCTGTTGGAAACCTTTGACTATCTATCTTATCTTGTATTTATTGCTACCATTGACCTATCAATTGTTTTGTCTCTATTGCTGCCATCGACCTTTCGATTCTGTATAACTATTTTAGTTTACAGATCCCTCTTCCTATTTGATAATAGAGATAACTTTTATGCTCAGTTCATTATCAGAGGGTCGAACTCATCTTGTACAGCTTATTCCGACGAGACATAGTTGTCCATGTGCTTCGCTTCATTGTAACACCTTAGCATACCAATATCTAGATTATGCAGATTTGAGGAATGCCTTTGAATTGGCTTAGGAGTTTTACTCAGTCTACTCTTAAGGGAGCACTAGAAGAGTCACCATTGTTCTAAATTCATCTTCACAATGAGCAGTAGTAGGCTCTAGTTCCTTCAGCTGGACTTCCTTAGAAACATCTTTTAGCCTGATCTTATTTGCTTCCTTTGGTGTAGCGCTAGATGCCAACGTAGACTTGTATACAGTGCTTTCATCAATTGTGATATTATTGTTACTGATAGTTTTCATGTTAGATTCATCCCAAAATATATAGCTATAACGATCATCTTCATAGCTTTGGCATCCAACTTGTCTTCTCTTTTTTGCACATACACATGAAAGATAATTAAGAATATTCAAATGAGATAGATCTGTGTTCTTTTTCGTTTGCATCTCACATTTGGCAAATTAAATTCAATGGAGCTAAAGGTCCATATTGTGCAAATACGTTGTCATGCGTTACCCAAAAGAATTTGGGCAAATTTACATGAATCTCATATTTTTAACACATTACTGAGAGTTCTGTTCATACTTTTTGCGACTTTATTCTATTGTGACTTTGTTCAATACTTTTTAAAATCATCTTGATGCCTCGCCACCTCTCTAACTTTAATCTTCATACTATTTTCATTGTCTGCATCAGTTTTTTACTTCTTAAAAGTGAGAATATTATCATATTTATTTTTCCTAATATAAACTCAACAACAATATGATTGTATTGGTATCTGTTTGTTAGCCCAAATGTAGTATTAATTAAGCATATGCTGCATATCTCAAACATTTTCGTTATGAAATTATATTTGAAGAACATTATTATTATTATTATTATTATTATTTTGATGCAATTTGATCAACGTTATCGTGAAAATTAAAAAAAAAAATTCTTCAATGCATTATTCGCCTGATGTGACTTTGAGGCGAATAATTAATGCTATAAAGCTATTTTAATAGGCCTGGGCCTGCACCCAAGTAAATATGGCATATTATTGCATATCTCGTCGCAGAAAAATTAAATATGTTTCTTATTGTTTATATAACTATTAAAGTTAATAATTTTATAATTTATGATTTTAAGTAATACGCTAAACAATTCAATAGATTAAGGTCTAATATCACAAATGGTCTATTTATTTACCACAGAGAAATAGTATAATTTTTTAAAATTTTTCATATTCATCTATTCATTTTGAATAAATTTGTTCCTAGGATTTTATTTCAAGCTTGCTCCTTCTGTCAACTAGATTATTGGTTTTTGTGATTTTTATTTTTGAGTAAATTGCATATTTTTTATTTTTATATTTTAGTTTAGAAAGAGATAAGATAAATTAAATTTTAGATTTATATTAAATACTCATAGTAGTATGATTTTTTTTTTCATATTGAAAGAAAAAAGATACAGCTTAGATAAATACATTCCTCTTACACATAAGTGCCTCTTCTCGAACAACATTATATATAAAGCTTGGAATCACCTTTGTCCTCTACCGCCAGGCCCTTACTATATTTACGAGGTCCTCGGCGAGGCCTCCGCCGTCTCACTAAACTGCCACTGGCATTCCCCTTTTCACGACGGAAAAAAGGGCCCTCTCATCATGAAGGGGCTCTTTCTTTTCTGTTTCCTTTCTAAGCCCACCGTCAGCCACCTCCAGGAGCTTTAGAATTCGGGTTTTCAACTTCTTCTCGCCGGACTGTGCTAGAAGCACGCCGGCACCAACAAAGGAAACCCTAACTCTCAGAAGGAGGGACCCGACACTCCCAGAGGAGGAGACCATAGTAGTATGATTTAAAATTTACAGATTAAGTTGTAAAATACTGAGATTTCTGGGACCTATAAATAATTATGACTAACTTTTATAAAGATGTGCATTAATTATATGGAAAGACTGTCATGCTGGGCCTGTCAAAGTTATGAACGTTAATGACTTGGGTCCATCTTCATAAGTTATTTAATTTATGCAAATGTTTCAAGAAGTAAATAAATAGTTAGGTTCAGTTTTTCGCGATCAAATAGATGCACAAAAACGTGCACATATGAGACCGACTATTAGGCCTCATTTGGTTCGAGTTTTTTTTTTTAGACAAGAAAAAAAAATATTTTATTTTTTAAATTTAAAAAGAAATTTATTTTAATATTAAAAAATATGTAAAATATAAAATACTTTAAATTCTAATATTCATATTTGCATTAGATGTGAAATAAAATTAATTTTTATAATTGAAATTTATATTGGACAAAAAATCTGACTCCAACCAAACGAGGCCTCAGGGTTAAGTGAGAAATAATGCAAGACAGGGCTAAAAACATTGTTAATATAATTTTTATTTTCCAACAGTTTGCATATTTGCTTTAAATTAAATATAACATTAGAGGTAACAGAATCACATGGGAATAAATTTACTTGCTAGACTTATATTTCGTAATTAAAATTATGTAAATTAATATGTAAAAATTTTAAAATCTCTTATATTTAAAAATCTGTAGTTCAACTTACAAAAAATTTTAAAATTAAATATAGAAATGCATATGTGAAAAAAATTATATATGCACACATCTATTTTAATATGTATAAACTAATTATTTAAATAATTTATATTTTGAAATCCTTCGTTACTCTATGTGCAGAGAAAAAATGCATAGTAAATGAAAGATCATGAAAAATCATAAATTCCATTCTCATTCTCAGACCTAGAAATTAGAAGCTCTTTAGTTTTAGAAAGTGCAGATTTTGTTTGGTCTGGTTTTTTTTTTTTCCATCTCAAACATTAATTTGAAATAATATTATACTAATTTTATTTCATAATTTATATAAATTTTAATTTAATTTCTTAATATATAAGATTTAATACAATCTTCAATTATATTTTATCTTATATAAAATTATTAATATAATAAATTAATTTAATGCATCTCTAGGACTAAAAAAAACTTTTCCCATAAGCAAATGAACCTAGCGTGTTTTTCATTGAACCTATAAAAACCTAAATAGTTAAATTAAAAAATTCCTAATCTAATATAAATTATTTTTAAATTTTATATTAATTTTAATATAAAAAATTTAATTTGATATTGTATATATATTACAATATAAGTATCTAATTTTTTTAATACAAGATATATAGTGGTTCAGCTATTCTCTTGCTTAGTTCATTCTTCTTTATTCCTCTTTTGAGGTTTCACTATTTTAAGCTTATTATGGCCAAGCTTAAGCCTCAGTATAAGGAGCAAACCTATGCCTTTTCGATCCAATGGCACAAACCAATTTTTTGATCCTTTTTACTGGGGGAAGGAATAATCTCACATCTCTTTTTACTTAGAGACAAGTAAGAAAAACCCCTATCCTCTCATGAAGATTCACAAACAAAATAGGAATAAGAATCCGAATGATTCTTATGAGTCGTACAAGAAATAAATAATTTAATTTAAAATTTTACACAAATTCTATATGCAAAGAAGCTAACTCAACTTTCTGAAGAAAAATTTAGGATTAATTTTCTCAATATTTTTTTAAAATATAAGGATCAAGGGAAGATAAAGTGAGATAAAACTCAATGAAATATTTTAATATAATATCGGGTAAACAAAAACTTCAAAAACTTTTCTCAAAAATAATACACAGTAAATGCACCTAAAAGTTTTTTTATAGGTGTAATTTTATCTAAGTAATTTATTAGAAAAATTTTAAATATTTTTAAATTTTGTACGATTTATAAAATGTAAAAAATTGAGAAATAAATATAAAATTTCTCAGAAAATTTCGTTCACTAAAAAAATCCAAAATTTTTTTTAGATAAAATAGAGCTTCCAAAAAGGTGTAGTAAAAATTTTAAATTATTTGGAGCTTAAATGAGTAATATAAAAATCCATGAATCTTTAGAAAAAATCGATTCAGAGAGAAAATAGAAAAATCCGAATAAAAATACCTCCGAAGATCCAAGAACTCCCTATAATCAACTTCCAACATTGTGAACAGAAATTTTGAGCTTGAGGAGAGAATTTTTCAGCTAAAAAATGAGAGAGCTTAGAGTTTTAGTTGGCCAAAGAAAGATATTAACCCAAAATCTCCCTTATTTATAGATGAAATGAGGGGTAAATTAATAATTAGGGTATTACAATCTTTTATAAATTAATTACGGATAAAATCAGCTACTTAATATATTTTATAGCTGATTTTATGGAGTAAAATAAGAAAGTGAGATTAAATAATATTAATAGAAATCAAAATATCGAGTAATTCAAAATATAGAGTTTTGAACAAGTTGAAAGCATCTGAAATAGATTAGAAATAAATTTCATAAAATTTAATTAATTTATTTTCATAAATAATTTTTAATTTTATTTATTTATTATTAGTATATATACTTTAGAAATAGATTTCATCATTTCAAGTTAAAGCAATACATTAAAGAGTAAAATTATTAATCAAGTTAAATTCAATCAAAAATTTTAAATCTTTTTAGAACAAAGAAAACAAGTCATCGAAAAATTATCTCGTGTAATTTAAAATTTTTCAAAAATATCAATTCATCTAAAAAATAAATAAAACATAAAAAATATATAACAATCAAGAAAATTACAAAATAGATTTAATTATATTTATTTTAGTTTTTTTTCTAAATAAATGAGTTATAATTTCTTGCACTTACTTACATGATAATTTAAAATTTTAAAGTGAATGCGTCTATTAAGTTAACTTTTTGACTTGATGTTTTTTTAAGTAATTTTTATCAATTTTATTTTTGATTTCATCAATTTTGGATTAAATTTATCTCGACAATCAACTTTTTTTGAACTTTAAAAATTTAAGTACAATATGTATTAATAATTAGAAAATTAATTTAGTATATTATCATTGACATATTTATTATTATCAAAATTAATAAGAATTCAATAAGATGAAATAGAGATTACTGTGAAATAATTTTTAATTAAAGTGAATATCAAAATAGTTATTTAATAAAAAATAAAAGTAAATATAATAGCTATTTTATTCAAGTAAATGTACTATAAAAATTATATGATAATTTATTCCATGAAACGTGAATCTAATCTCAGGGATTGAGTGAAAATTTTTTTTTTTTTTTAAATGATAGTTTACTATTTTTTTATTATCGATAATTTACCGTTTTCGGTTTTATGCACATTAATCACCATCTCTCTCTCTCTCTCTCCTCGTCAGTGCTCAGATTCCGGAGGAGGAGGCCGCCATCTCTCTCCTGATGGTGAAGGGGATGAGGTCGGAATGGGAGCCATGGCCGACACTGGACCGGAAAAGTAACCAGATCCTTTTGAAGCTCTTCGTTTCCGCACTTCTTCTGGGCGTCTCCTTCCGCCTGTTCTTTCCTCGCTTGGCCCCCAATCTTTCAGTCTCTGAGCCCCGGGCCTCGGTGAGGGATTCCGACTATTCGCCGAATTCGACGAACGGTATGTCAGAAAGACTTGTTGTCAATGTTTGGGGAAGAGATCTGCATTTTTTTTCTCTATGTCAGAGATTTGAGATCTAGATCTGACGTTCTTCCTTGTGGGGAAAACTGGGTTAGGTAGTGAAGATCTTGCGGGAGAACCAGTGAGATCTCTACAGTAGAAGCGTGATTGCGGCTAATTGGATAAAATCTAGTCACTAACTCTATTTGTTTTGATCTGTGTTTTAAGCTGGTTTTATTGAATCCGCATTCTCTCCAACTTTCCCAAACACAAGTCTAACCTTATTAAGCTTATGAATATGATTTAAATGGCTTTAAATCATGGAATAATTTTATGAGCAATATTTCATATTCTCTCAAGCTCTACTGTCCAGGTTTTTAGTAGAATAGAACTGTAAGTTAGAGGAAAAAGACGAGCTATTCTATTGCTACAGATCTCTGGGCTCTTCAATTGTAACATCATGTTCTTTGCTTTGTATTTTCTTCTTTTGTTGCCAAGGTAATCCTGGGTTACACAACAGTTTTAACTTTTAACTATCCATCACAAGAACTAACGAGACTTATGAAATGATATCTTCCTACAGAAGACGATTTTTGGGTTCACCACAACAGTTCTTACTGCTGGCTTGAGAGGCATTTTGTTGTTTTATAACTTTGTAATAACAAAAATTAATGCAGAGTTTAGTTGCACTTGATTTTTTTTATGCTGAGTTTTTTTTGGAAACTCAGATGATCCTAACAAATTAAAGTAATAAGGATTTTAATTACTGTAAAAGAAAATGGAAGCATTAAATATTTTAGAGCAAATCACATTCAGTCCCTTGAGGTCGGAATGGTGTTTTAAATTCGTCCAAATTTTTGAAAAACCTCAATTTTAGTCCCTGAGATTGTGCAAGCACTGTCATGTGGTCCCAATTAAAACATAATTATTAATTTTTCATAATTATGCCATAAGATTACTTCTAATCATTAACCTTTTGGCTTTTTAAAATATAATTTTGAAATATTGATATTTATATTTTTTTAGTTTTAAATTTTTAGAGTGGAAAAAGCAAGAGATGTAAGAAATTAGTTTTTAGATTTTTGTTAAAATTTTTAAAAATAGGTGAGGATAGATGAGTATAATGGTTTTTTAAAATGTGTAAATTATTTAAACTAATGATCAAATTTTACATTTTTTATAAAAAAGTCAACGAAAAAGATAAGATTTTGAAAAAAGGAACTGCAACACTTTTACAATCTTAGAACCAAAATTGAGATTTTTTAAAATTTGGGGACAATTTGCAACTCTGTCCTGATCTCTGGGCCCCCGGATGCAAGTTACCCAATATTTTATGTTGAAACATTAGTTTTTCATAATTCCTTTTTAACTTTAGCTTGACTCTACTTCTTCCTTTTATTTCCTGTTTCCTTTGATTTGCAAGTGATTAATGCAGATTTTTGTAATCTTTTTGTTTCTTTTCTTCTTGCCAAATTACAGGAAAATGTGATCTTTTTAATGGGGAATGGATTCCAAATCCTTCTGGCCCTCCTTACACCAATGAAAACTGCACTTTCATTGAATCTCCTCAGAATTGCTTAAAAAATGGGCGACCTGACACAGACTATCTTTATTGGAAATGGAAACCATATGGTTGCAATGTAAACCCATTTGATGGAAAGAAATTTTTGGAAGCTATGCGGAATAAAACATGGGGATTGATTGGTGATTCAATTCTCCGCAACCATGTACAATCATTGATATGCTTACTATCTAAGGTGATTCAATATACCATGATTCCTATAATGTAAATTCTAGGTTTGGAGTAGCACATTACTCTTGTTTTGATTGCTTTAGTATTCTTAGGAGATTTAATCTAGTTTGTGATATTATAATGATACTATCAGTTTATTGAAACTTGGTAAACACAATATTACTGCATCAAATATTGCCACTAGGTATATTGCATCCTAGTTATCAATTCTCAAACTTCATTACTGGTACAAAATCATTATCGAGATTACTACGTAGGTTATAGATACATTATGCCATTAGGGTTGGGTCTTGGCCTGGGTCAGGATAACTTGACCCAACTGTTTCCTCTTTGGAATTCAATTACACAACATTTAAAATAGGGGTAATTATTTCTCCTGTTTCAACAAACAATTTTGCTCAAACCCCTCCCTACGTTCAACCCAAATCCCATCAAAATGTTTTCTTTCACCATGAAAGTCCAATCACACCTCATTCAAAACAAACCTGAAAATCTTTTGCACTTCTTTAATGGTGTTGATGTGAAGGATTGATTTTGTAGATGTAAAGAATTAACAGTACGGTTGTGAATGGTGTAGATGCATGTTTAGTCATTTGACATGGTTGGAGGTTTTCTTCATTAATGCTGTAGATGTGGAGGATTAATGACGTAGATGTAAAGGTTTAACAGCGTAGAAGTGAAAGTTATCAAAGAAACTTTTGATAAAATGCTGTAGGGAAGAAAAAAAAGAAAGAAAACGCACTGGTGACTTTTATGTGCTACTTCTTTATAGTTCTGCCTTAAGTTTTCATGTTTGTGTTTTTTGTAACATTTTATTGCTGTCAATGTTTTAATTTCAAGACTTGCGAGTTTAATATGTAAATAGACAACTTTTGCATTATTTATTTAATGTCTTTTCAAAAGATAACTTTTGATGCGATTTTTTTTTATATTATTTGGTGTGAATTTTTTATTCCATGGGCAATAATACTCGGCCAAGATGTTGTAACAGAGAAAGATATGGCCACTAAAAAATGAAAAGAGTAGTGATGTCAGAAACTGAATGAAATGTGTTCACTCAGTCTTTTTGGCAGAATTGCAGCTTACTGTTTACTTTCATGATACTCTGATGCGGGACAGATGACTGATGATGCGGTTTAGAGATTAGCAATATTACTAAGCAGATTATTCACAAAATAATGTTAAATATCAGAGAATAATTTTGTGATGACTGAGAAACTAATTAAACCCGCAAAACTAATTACTTTTAAAATTTTAAATAAATCAGATTGAAGATAATTGAGAAATTACCAATTCAGATTAGGGCGCAATCCGGTTTTCAATAAATCAGAAACGGGGAACAGGATTAAGGGTCTCACAATATTTAACCAGCAGTAATTGAAAATCACTCAATAATGAAAGGTCGCACAGGTAGAACAAGTTCAAGCAAATCACAAGCGAGCAGATTGTTCCAAAGTATTTGATTTTACCAGATTAAAGGTTTTGTTGAAATTCGTACCTGAGTCAGAAAAAATTCAGGGATCCCAATATAATTTCTCCAAATAGGGCCTCGGGTCCAAGCGAAGCAGGCGAGCCGAACCGAGCGACGCGGTCGCGCGGGCGCAACGGGCAC
>JAEMOT010001158.1:102091-116061 GCA_019297695.1 Apostasia ramifera
CGCCGGCGTGCGTAAAAGCAGGCGAGCGCAGATGTCACACGCAGTCAGGGCGCAGTCTCGTGCGGGGGCGACGCGTGCGAGTCGGGCGCAGGCGCGTGCGGATGAAACTGTCAGAGAAGTCGATGTGAATGCTGGAGGTGCGAGATGAATGGAATCGAACCCGGAGGGGAGGAGCTGGAGCGAGTGGAGTTTAGGGATTCTCACCCAAGGCCCAAACCCTTCCCTATCCAGGATATCGATTCATTCCAGAATCAAATAATCCCGAGGGAAACACAATTCAGATATATTCAGCATTGAGAAAATAAGAATGACAGGGAGACGTTTATATAGGCCTCCATACCGACTGACTCAATAAAGAAAAAATACATAATGTAATAAATTCCTCACACAAACGAGGAAATACTAAATGACATGCCTAAAATAATGATCACTGAAATAGAAACAACTAACACAAAATAAATGCGAGAAATAAAATAATCCCAAAATGGAATCTCCAATCAATCAGAATAAATAGGAGATTTCCAATCTATCGAGTCAGCGATCCGCAACATCCATCTTTCCCAATTTGTCATAATAGTCAATCAATCCAGATTGAAGCAGCATGGCTAGATCTCGGCCGTCGACGATAAACTCTGCCAGGAATGAATCGACGGTCGATCGTGGTGTCCCCACCATACTCTCTGCTAGAAGCTGTTAACATGTTGGTGGGAGATCATTGTTGAAATGACTTGGAAACATACAGGAACCAATACATACTCTTTTTTTTTTGAATCTTGTAAATAGAAATAGTATTGGCAATTATGGTCAGTGCTTGTTATTGTCTGCCATTGTGACATGGAAAGAACTTTTTTCTGTCCTGCAAGGTAAACAGCTAAATTCATTTCCGCGAAGCAATAAATTCTTTCTAATTGATTAACCATCATGTTTTGAAGATGCGATTGACAATTCACCGTAAGTAATGTGTATGATTATGGAAGTATGCCCCAGCATTTTTTTTGCTATTTAAAATAATACCTGTATCACATATTAATATATTTCCAAGATCCATGGAATTTTCATTTGTATAAGAATTTATGAATACTTAAATGCCCAAGTTGCATTTTGAATGAATATTGAGAAGATAATTGCTGCCGCGGTTACCAACCTTGTCTTGGAATCAGCATATCAGAACTTTGGCATCTAGACGTGTTAATTGATATAGAATAATACCATTTTTATAATAAATTGAACCGTATATCCGGATGTCAATTGTTTGCGCTAAGTATTTGATAGTTGATGGTTGCTTTTCGGTAGTGGCTCACAGCAGATTGCCATGTCTCGCTTTGTCCACAACATTTTTCCATCAGCATTTGATGTTCTTAATTTGTAGTTAATGGAATTTCAATTTCAGGCTGAGGAACCCGTTGAAGTCTTCCACGATGAAGACTACAAGTCTAGAAGATGGCACTTCCCTTCACACAACTTCACCCTCTCCCTTGTTTGGGCCCCATTCCTTGTCAAAGCAGAGATCTTTGAAAATGATGATGGTCAGTCAACTTCTGAAATACAACTGCACCTCGACACCCTCGAAAGCAAGTGGACTGACAGTTATCACAATTTTGACTATATAGTGATTTCAGGCGGGCAGTGGTTTCTCAAAACAGCAATATACTGGGAGAAGCAGAAAGTTGTAGGATGTCACTACTGCCCTGGAAAAAACTTAACAGAACTGGGTTTCGAGTATGCTTATCGTAGGACCCTATGGAATCTCTTCCATTTTATTGCATCATCTGATCACAAGCCCATGGTTATTTACAGAACCTGGACTCCTGACCACTTCGAAAATGGAGAATGGTTTAGTGGAGGGACTTGTAGTAGGACCGTGCCATACAAGCAGGGACAGTTCAAAGGCAGTGATGTGGATCATGCGATGAGGAACATAGAGCTTGAGGAATTTGCAAAAGTGAAAGCTGAGGATCTGAATGATCAAACCAATTTAAAGCTCCTCGACACTTATAACTTGTCTTTGCTGAGGCCTGATGGTCATCCAGGGCCTTACCGGACATTTCATCCCTTCGACGACAAGGAAAAGAGTTCCACAATCCAGAATGACTGCCTGCACTGGTGCCTTCCTGGGCCTATAGATGCTTGGAATGACTTAATCATGGAGATTGTTCTAAATGATTGATAGGCTGATTCATTAACTTGATGACTTACATGTGTTCGCTGCACCACTATTCGAAATTTGTAGACATTTACTAGGGGTTTCAGATCCATTTGCTAAAAGCCCTCTGATGATGTGTTCGCCTCATTATCAGTCTAAATTCTTGAACATTCAAAGTGGTCAAGCGGTGATTTCGATTCATAACACCTTACCTTGAATGCTAGTTGGATTCAACCGGTTGACTTTCAGAAGGGCCTGCTACTTCTCAGAGATGATGTTATGGTTGAGCATCAGTATTGTTCCTTGGCGTATATTGCAGAGAAAATTATGGGGAAAATGTGAAGGGACTAACTTGCCATTTTTCTGAAATGATGAATATGTATGTTTTTGTTCGGTGGGCTTGTGAGCAGCTGAGTACTGTTATGAAACTCTTGTGCTTTTCATTTTGGTCTGTGGAGTTGAATGGATAATTATTTTATATCTATTCAGTCAACTATGATATGTGAGTGGTGTTCTTCTAGTTCAATGAAAAAATAGCTTATTTAGATACTAGGATGTCACAAGTTTAAACCACACTATCGTAAATCTGGGGTGGGGAAAATGCGGCTTTCTGGAGAATGATATATGGGGCGTACTTAACAAAAGTTTTATGGATTTTGAATCCTTTGTATTTTTACAGTTGAATTGTGTATTTCAATTGGATAATTCTAAATAATGCAATTTATGTACAAAAGACTTTATTAATATTATTTCTTTTAACTCGTGTCTTTATTTCATCGACCATATAATAGTAATGGAAGTATTACCTGCCATAATATTTTTCTTACCTTTCTTACAATATATAATCACATAGTTCTTTAAAATTGCTTTTGAGCTTTTGTGTGGGGGTGAAAGTTTGACTAGAATGATGTTTGAATTAATATTTAGTTCAAATTAAATTTAACTTGAATTTATTGAGGTAGCCACGTGCAGGGATTGGAACTTGATTTTAATTTTTTATATATAAATAATATATTAAATTTTTTTATTATAATCATTTATTGCTTATATATATATATTAATGTTTTAGAGGATATTAATTAGGTGATTATGCAGGTATGGTTAATTTAATTTTAAATTTTAGCAAAGGTAACTTTTAAAAAAAATTAAATTTTTGAAAAGCTTGAGTTGACTTGATTAGGCTTTGTGCTAATTTAAACTCAAATTCAATTGAATTGAGCTAAACTGGACAACCAAATACCCTCCTTTAACACAGTCCATATAGTGCACCAAGTCTATTTTTCTGGTGCAAATAACTAGAATGCAAGTGCTGGTAAGAATGACACTGAAATACCTCTGATTTTTATAGAATTCTTTTTACTTCATATGACAATTGCCTATATGTTACATAAAAAATGTCTATATAAAATAAGAAAACTAGTTAAAATTAAAAAAATAATATCTGCTATGAAAATACTCATACGAAGCAATAAAGAGTTTATATAAAAATATACAATATAAAAATGGTTTTTAATGCTATTTTTATGTAGGCTTTTTTATTGTTTTTCTTTAGTGCTCGTAATAGCAACAAAAATGCAAGCATCTTATTTCAAAAATGTGACATGCTCTATTTAAACTAAAGGGAAATTTAGTTTAATATTATCTTGGTGTTACATAATATTATATAAAAAATAAATTTTTTTAATGACATATAGATAATCTTCTAAAAAATTTTAAACTTATCACTCATAAAATGATATCTAGGAGTGCAATTATTTTGTGCCTAAACCCTAAACCCTTATGCGATAATTATTTTGCGTTCGTTATCCACCAATTATCGAGGAGTGCAGTTCATGTCGCAGGCCGAGCCAGGAAGACGTAGAGGCAGATGAGGGCTACGCCGGCGAGGACTCTGGAGGCCACTAGGTAGACGACGACTATCAGGAGGGTGAGGTGAATGCAAAGGAAGAAGAAGGCGATGACCAAGAAGAGGGTGAGGAATATGAGCCTCCTCTGCACCCATCCCACATAGGGGCTTCCCGTCATCGCGACAGAGAAGAGGGAGAGCCCCATCCCGGTGAGGAGCACCAGGTAGACGATGACCATGTATGCTATGCAGAGTTCACGGTGAGCAGCCGCCGCCGCTGGGGCATTAACCATCAGAGTCATCGCCATGCCCATCCCGCAAAGACCCACAGCCATGACGATCTTCCCGATCCGCTTCCAATATGGATGATTGATTCCGGCGCCAGAGGTGTCGCCGTCCGCGGGGTCCGGAAGTCGTTCAACAGACTCAAGGTCGAGTGGGTTGAGGTGAGGATGGGGCGGTCGAACTGGGAAGGAGAGGACCTCAGGTTGGGGAGGTGGCTTAGCGGTGCTGGTGATGGTGCGGCGGGGATCTGGCGAGAGGCGGAAGGTGAGAAGACAGTTGTGGAAGGAAGCGGAGGAGGAGAAGAAAAACGCATCAGAGGTGGGAACATTTCGACGGGAGTAGAGGTGGTAAATCACTGTGTAATAATTTCTCAACCTGCACATTGTAGGCTTATTATAGATAATCATGTGGAGTTCCTAAGATTTCTAAACCAATCTGCACACACGATACATTCGCACTTTCTGAAGATTTCATGGATTATCATATGGACTTATTATGGTGTTATATGCAAGTGAAGAATTTTGGGTTGGAAGCCATCAAAAAAAAATTATTTAGTGAGCATTTAGTTTACTATTATTTTACTATTATGTTATATAATCTAGATATCATTTTATGAGTGATAAGTTTAAAATTTTTTAGAAGATTATCTATATATATCATTAAATAAAAATAATTTTGCGTTCGTTATCCACCAGCTATCAAGGAGTGCAGTTCATGTCACAGGCCGAGCTAGGCAGAGGTAGAGGCAGATGAAGGCTACGCCGACGAGGACTCTGGAGGCCACTAGGTAGACGACGACTATCGGGAGGGTGAGGTGGATGCGAAGGAAGCAGGAAGCGACAACCAAGAAGAGGGTGAGGAATATGAGCCTCCTCTGCACCCACCCCACATAGGGGCTTCCCGTCATCGCGACAGAGAAGAGAGAGAACCCCATCCCGGTGAGGAGCACCAGGTAGACGATGACCACGTATGCTTTGCAGAGATCCCGGTGAGCAGCCGTCGCCGCTAGGGCATTAAGCATCAGAGTCATCGCCATGCCCATCCCGCCGAGACCCACTGCCATGACGATATTTTCGATCCGCTTCCAATATGGATGATTGAATTTGGCGCCAAAAGTGTCGCCATCCGCGGGGTTCAGAAGACGTTCAGCAGACTCGAGGAGTGCAGTTCATGTCGCAGGCCGAGCCAGGCAGACGTAGAGGCAGATGAGGGCTACGCCGGCGAGGACTCTGGAGGCCACTAGGTAGACGACGACTATCATGAGGGTCTGGTGATGGTGCGGCGAGGATCCGGCGAGAGGCGGAAGGTGAGAAGACAGTTGAGGAAGGAAGCGGAGGAGGAGAAGAAACGCATCAGATGTGGGAACATTTCGACAGTAGTAGAGGTGGTGAATCACTGTGTAATAATTTCTCAACCTGCACATTGTAGGCTTAATATAGATAATCATGTGGAGTTCGTAAGATTTCTAGACCTATCTGCACACAAGATACATGTGCACTTTTTGAAGATTTCATGGATTAACATATGGCTTTATTATGGTGTTATAAGCAAGTGTGGAATTTTGGGTTGGAAGCCATCAAGAAAAAATTATTTAGTGAGCATTTAGTTTACTATTATTTTACTATTATGTTATATAATCTAGATATCATTTTATGAGTGATAAGTTTAAAATTTTTTATAGGATTATCTTTATATGTCACTAAAAAAAATTATTTTGCGTTCGTTATCCACCAATTATCGAGGAGTGCAGTTCATGTCGCAGGCCGAGCCAGGCAGACGTAGAGGCAGATGAGGGCTACGCCAGTGAGGTGGATGTGAAGGAAGCAGGAGGCAATGACCAAGAAGAGGGTGAGGAATATGAACCTCCTCTGCACCCACCCCACATAGGGGCTTCCCGTCATCGCGACAGAGAAGAGGGAGAGCCCAATCCCGGTGAGGAGCACCAGGTAGACGTTGACCAAGTATGCTATGCAGAGATCCCAGTGAACAGCTGCCGCCGCTGGGGCATTAACCTTCAGATTCATCGCCATGCCCATTCCGCCGAGACCCACTGCCATGACAATCTTCCCAATCCGCTTCCAATATGGATGATTGATTCTGGCGCCAGAAGTGTCGCCATCCGCGGGGTCCGGAAGACATTCGGTAGAGTCGAGGTCGAGTGGGTTGAAGGTGATGGGGTAGTCGAACTGGGAAGGAGAGATGACCTCAGGTTGGGGAGGTGGCTAAGCTGTGTTGGTGATGGTGCGGCGGGGATCCGACGAGAGGCGGAAGGTGAGAAGACAGTTGATGAAGGAAGCAGAGGAAAAGAAGAAACGCATCAGAGGTGGGAACATTTCGACGGGAGTAGAGGTGGTAAATCACTATGTAATATATTCTCAACCTGCACATTGTAGGCTTATTATAGATAATCATGTGGAGTTCTTAAGATTTCTAAACCAATTTGCACACAAGATATATTCGCACTTTCTGAAGATTTCATGGGTTATCATATGGCCTTATTATGGTGTTATTTGCAAGAGTCGAATTTTGGGTTGGAAGCCATCAAGAAAAAATTATTTCGTGAGCATTTAGTTTACTATTATTTTACTATTATGTTATATAATCTAGATATTATTTTATGAGTGATAAGTTTAAAATTTTTTAGAAGATTATCTATATATGTCATTAGAAAAAATTATTTTGCGTTCGTTATCCACCAATTATCGAGGAGTGCAGTTCATGTCGCAGGCCGAGCCAGGCAGAGGTAGAGGCAGATGAAGGCTACGCCGGCGAGGACTCTGGAGGCCACTAGGTAGACGACGACTATCAGGAGGGTGAGGTGGAAGAGAAGGAAGCAGGAGGCGATGACCAAGAAGAGGGTGAGGAATATGAGCCTCCTCTGCACCCACCCCACATAGGGGCTTCCAGTCATTGCGACAGAGAAGAGGGAGAGCCCCATCCCGGTGCGGAGCACCAGGTAGATGATGACCATGTATGCTATGCAGAGATCCCGGTGAGCAGCCGTCGTCGCTAGGGCATTAACCATCAGAGTCATCGCCATGCCCATCCCGCCGAGACCCACTACCATGACGATCTTCCTGATCCGCTTCCAATATGGATGATTGATTCTGGCGCCAGAGGTGTCACCGTCCGCGGGGTCCAGAAGTTGTTCAGCAGACTCGAGGTCGAGTGGGTTGAAGGTGAGGATGGGGCGGTCGAACTGGGAAGTAGAGATGACCTCAGGTTGGGGAGGTGGCTTAGCGGTGCTGGTGATGGTGCGGCGGGGATCCGGCGAGAGGCGGAAGGTGAGAAGCAAATGAGGAAGGAAGCAAAGGAGGAGAAGAAACGCATCAGAGGTGGGAACATTTCGACGGGAGTAGAGGTGGTGAATCACTGTGTAATAATTTCTCAACCTGCACATTATAGGCATATTATAGATAATCATGTGGAGTTTCCTAAGATTTCTAAATCTATCTGCACACAAGACACATGCGCACTTTCTGAAGATTTCATGGATTATCATATGGCCTTATTATGGGGTTATATGCAAGTGTAGAATTTTCGGTTAAAAGCCATCAAGAAAAAATTATTTAGTGAGCATTTAGTTTACTATTATTTTACTATTATGTTATATAATCTAGATATCATTTTATGAGTCATAAGTTTAAAATTTTTTAGAAGATTATCTATATATGTCATTAAATAAAAATAATTTTGCGTTCGTTATCCACCAATTATCAAGGAGTGCAGTTCATGTCGCAGGTCGAGCCAGGCAGACGTAGAGGCAGATGAGGGCTACGCCGGCGAGGACTCTGGAGGCCACTAGATAGTCGGCGACTATCGGGAGGGTGAGGTGGATGCGAAGGAAGTAGGAGGCAATGACCAAGAAGAGGGTGAGGAATATGAGCCACCTCTGCACCCACCCCACATAGGGGCTTCCCGTCATCGCGACAGAGAAGAGGGAGAGCCCCATCCCGATGAGGAGCACCAGGTAGACGATGACCATGTATGCTATGCAGAGATCCCGGTGAGCAGCCGCTGCCGCTGGGGCATTAACCATCAGAGTCATTGCCATGCCCATCCCGTCGAGACCCACTGCCATGACGATCTTCCCGATCCGCTTCCAATATGGATGATTGATTCTGGCGCCAGAAGTGTCGCCATCCGCGGGGTCCGGAAGACTTTCAGCAGACTCGAGGTCGAGTGGGTTGAAGGTGAGGATGGGGCGGTCGAACTTTGAAGGAGAGATGACCTCAGGTTGGGGAGGTGGCTTAGCGGTGCTGGTGATGGTGCGGCGGGGATCCGGCGAGAGGCGGAAGGTGAGAAGACAGTTGATGAAGAAAGCGGAGGAGGAGAAGAAACGCATTAGAGGTGGGAACATATCGACGGTAGTAGAGGTGGTAAATCACTGTTTAATAATTTCCAAACCTGCACATTGTAGGCTTATTATAGATAATCATGTGAAGTTCCTAAGATTTCTTAACCAATCTACACACAAGATACATTCGCACTTTCTGAAGATTTCATGGGTTATCATATGGCCTTATTATGGTGTTTTTTGCAAGTGTCGAATTTTGGGTTGGAAGCCATCAAGAAAAAATTATTTCGTGGGCTTTTAATTTACTATTATTTTACTATTATGTTATATAATCTAGATATTATTTTATGAGTGATAAGTTTAAAATTTTTTAGAAGATTATCTATATATGTCACTAAAAAAATTATTTTGCGTTCGTTATCCACCAATTATCGAGGAGTGCAGTTCATGTCGCAGGCCGAGCCTGGCAGACGTAGAGGCAGATGAGGGCTACGCCAGTGAGGTGGATGTGAAGGAAGCAGGAGGCAATGACCAAGAAGAGGGTGAGGAATATGAGCCTCCTCTGCACCCACCCCACAAAGGGGCTTCCCGTCATCGCGACAGCGAAGAGGAAGGATCCCATCCCGGTGAGGAGCACCTGGTAGACGTTGACCATGTATGCTATGCAGAGATCCCAGAGAACAGCCGCCGCCGCTGGGGCATTAACCATCAAAGTCATCGCCATGCCCATCCCGCCGAGGCCCACTGGCATGACGATCTTTCCGACCCGCTTCCAATATGGATGATTGATTCTTGCGCCAGAAGTGTCGCCATCCGCGGGGTCCGGAAGACGTTCAGCAGACTCGAGGTCGAGTGGGTTGAAGGTGAGGATGGGGCAGTCGATCTGGGAAGGAGAGATGACCTCAGGTTGGGGAGGTGGCTTAGCGGTGCTGGTGATGGTGCGGCGGGGATCCGGCGAGAGGCAGAAGGTGAGAAGACAGTTGAGGAAGGAAGCGGAGGAGGAGAATAAACGCATCAGAGGTGGGAACATTTCGACAGTAGTAGAGGTGGTGAATCACTGTGTAATAATTTCTCAACCTGCACATTGTAGGCTTATTATAGATAATCATGTAGAGTTCTTAAGATTTCTAAACCTATCTGCACACAAGATACATGTGCACTTTCTGAAGATTTCATGGATTATCATATGACCTTATTATGGTGTTATAAGCAAGTGTGGAAATTTGGGTTGGAAGCCATCAAGAAAAAATTATTTACTGAGCATTTAGTTTACTATTATTTTACTATTATGTTATATAATCTAGATATTATTTTATGAGTGATAAGTTTAAAATTTTTTAGAAGATTATCTATATATGTCGTTAAAAAAATTATTTTGCGTTCGTTATCCACCTATTATCGAGGAGTGCAGTTCATGTCGCAGGCCGAGCCTGGCAGAGGTAGAGGCAGATGAAGGCTACGCCGGCGAGGACTCTGGAGGCCACTAGGTGGACGACGACTATCGGGAGGGTGAGGTGGATGCGAAGGAAGCAGGAGGCGACAACCAAGAAGAGGGTGAGGAATATGAGCCTCCTCTGCACCCACCCCACATAGGGGCTTGCCATCATCACGACAGAGAAGAGGGAGAACCCCATCCCGGTGAGGAGCACCAGGTAGACGTTGACCATGTATGCTATGCAGAGATCCCGGTGAACAGCCGACACCGCTGGGGCATTAACCATCAGAGTCATCGCCATGCCCATCCCGCCGAGGCCCACTGCCATGACAATCTTCCCGATCCGCTTCCAATATGGATGATTGATTCTGGCGCCAGAAGTGTCGCCATCCGCGGGATCCGGAAGACGTTCAGCAGACTCGAGGTCGAGTGGGTTGAAGGTGTGGATGGGGCAGTCGATCTGGGAAGGAGAGATGACCTTAGGTTGGGAAGGTGGCTTAGCGGTGCTGATGATGGTGCGGCGGGGATACTACGAGAGGCGGAAGGTGAGAAGACAGTTTAGGAAGGAAGCGGAGGAGGAGAAGAAACGCATCAAAAATGGGAACATTTCGACAGTAGTAGAGGTGGTGAATCACTGTGTAATAATTTCTCAACCTGCACATTGTAGGCTTATTATAGATAATCATGTGGAGTTCCTAAGATTTCTAAACCTATCTGCACACAAAATACATGTGCACTTTCTGAAGATTTTATGGATTATCACATGGCCTTATTATGGTGTTATAAGCAAGTGTGGAATTTTGGGTTGGAAGCCATCAAGAAAAAATTATTTAGTGAGCATTTAGTTTACTATTATTTTACTATTATGCTATATAATCTAGATATTATTTTATGAGTGATAAGTTTAAAATTTTTTAGAAGATTATATATATAAGTCATTAAAAAAAAATATTTTGCGTTCGTTATCCACCAATTATCGAGGAGTGCAGTTCATGTCGCAAGTCGAGCCAGGCAGACGTAGAGGCAGATGAGGGCTACGCCGGCGGGGACTCTGGAGGTCACTAGGTAGACGACGACTATCGGGAGGGTGCGGTGGATGCGAAGGAAGCAGGAGGCGATGACCAAGAAGAGGGTGAGAAATATGAGCCTCCTCTGCACCCACCCCACATAGGGGCTTCCCGTCATCATGACAGAGAAGAGTGAAAGCCCCATCCCGATGAGGAGCACCAGGTAGACGATAACCATGTATGCTATCCAGAGATCCCGGTGAGCAGCCGCCACCGCTAGGGCATTAACCATCAGAGTCATCGCCATGCCGATCCCTCCGAGACCGACTTCCATGACGATCTTCCCGATCTGCTTCCAATATGGATGATTGATTCCGGCGCCAGAGGTGTCGCCGTCCGCGGGGTCCGGAAGTAGTTCAGCAGACTCGAGGTCAAGTGGGTTGAAGGTGAGGATGGGGCGGTCGAACTGGGAAGGAGAGATGACCTTAGGTTGGGGAGGTGGCTTAGCGGTGTTGGTGATGGTGCGGCGGGGATCTGGCGAGAGGCTGTAGGTGAGAAGACAGTTGAGAAAGGAAAACGATTAGCAGAAGAAACGCATCAGAGGTGGGAACATTTCGACAGGAGTAGAGGTGGTGAATCACTGTGTAATAATTTCTCAACCTGCACATTGTAGGCTTATTATAGATAATCATGTGGAGTTCTTAGGATTTCTAAACCTATCTGCACACAAGATACATGTGCACTTTCTGAAAATTTCATGGATTATCATATGGCCTTATTATGGTGTTATACGCAAGTGTGGAATTTTGGGTTGGAAGCTATCAAGAAAAAATTATTTACTGAGCATTTGGTTTACTATTATTTTACTATTATGTTATATAATTTAGATATCATTTTATAAGTGATAAGTTTAAAATTTTTTAGAAGATTATCTATATAAGTCTTTAAAAAAAATTATTTTGCGTTCGTTATCCACCAATTATCGAGGAGTGCAGTTCATGTCGCAGGCCGAGCCAGGCAGACGTAGAGGCAGATGAGGGCTATGCCGGCGAGGACTCTGGAGGCCACTAGGTAGACGACAACTATCATGAGGGTGAGGTGGATGCGAAGGAAGCAGGAGGCGATGACCAAGAAGAGGGTGAGGAATATAAGCCTCCTCTGCACCCACCCCACATAGGGGCTTCCCGTCATCGCGACAGAGAAGAGGGAGAGCCCCATCCCGGTGAGGAGCACCAGGTAGACGATGACCATGTATGCTATGCAGAGATCCCGGTGAGAGCCGCCGCCGCTAGGGCATTAACCATCAGAGTCATCACCATGCCCATTCCGCCGAGACCCACTGTCATGACGATCTTCCCGATCCGCTTCCAATATGGATGATTGATTCCTGCGCCAGAGGTGTCTCCGTCCACAGGGTTCGGAAGTCGTTCAGCAGACTCGAGGTCGAGTGGGTTTAAGGTCAGGATGGGGCGGTTGAACTGGGAAGGAGAGATGACCTCAGGTTGGGGAGGTGGCTTAGCGGTGCTGGTGATGGTGCGGCGGGGATCCGACGAGAGGCGGAAGGTGAGAAGACAGTTGAGGAAGGAAGCGGAGGAGGAGAAGAAACGCATCAGAGGTAAGAACATTTCGACGGGAGTAGAGGTGGTGAAACACTGTAATAATTTCTCAACCTGCACATTGTTGGCTTATTAAACCTATCTGCACACAAGATACATGTGCACTTTCTGAAGATTTCATGGATAATCATATGGCCTTATTATGGTGTTATACGCAAGTGTGGAATTTTGGGTTGGAAGCCATCAAGAAAAAATTATTTAGTGAGCATTTAGTTTACTGTTATTTTACTATTATGTTATATAATCTAGATATCATTTTATGAGTGATAAGTTTAAAATTTTTTAGAAGATTATCTATATATGTCATTAAAAAAAATTATTTTGCGTTCGTTATCCACCAATTATCAAGGAGTGCAGTTCATGTCGCAGGTCGAGCCAGGCAGACGTAGAGGCAGATGAGGGCTACGCCGGCGAGGACACTAGTGGTCACTAGGTAGACGACGACTATCGGGAGGGTGCGGTGGATGCGAAGGAAGCAGGAGGCGATGACCTAGAAGAAGGTGAGAAATATGAGCCTCCTCTGCACCCACCCCACATAGGGGCTTCCCGTCATCACGACAGAGAAGAGGGAGAGCCCCATCCCGGTGAGGAGTACCAGGTAGACGATGACCATGTTTGCTATGCAGAGATCCCGGTGATTAGCCGCCGCCGCTAGGAAATTAACCATCAGAGTCATCGCCACGCCCATCCCTCCGAGACCCACTGCCATGACGATCTTCCCGATCCGCATCCAATATGGATGATTGATTCCGGCGCCAGAGGTGTCGCCGTCCGCGGGGTCCGGAAGTTGTTCAGCAGACTCGAGGTCGATAGGTTTGAAGGTGAGGATGGGGCGATCGAACTGGGAAGGAGAGATGACCTCTAGTTGGGGAGGTGGCTTAGCAGTGCTGGTGATGGTGCGGCGGGGATCCGGTGTGAGGCGGAAGGTGAGAAAACTATTGAGGAAGGAAGCGGAGGAGGAGAAGAAACGCATCAGAGGTTGGAACATTTTGACGGGAGTAGAGGTGGTGAATCACTATGTAATAATTTCTCAACCTGCATATTGTAGGCTTATTATAGATAATCATGTGGAGTTCCTATGATTTCTAAACCTATCTGCACACAAGATACATGTGCACTTTCTGAAGATTTCATGGATTATCATATGGCCTTATTATGGTGTTATACGCAAGTGTGGAATTTTGGGTTGGAAGCCATCAAGAAAAAATTATTTAGTGAGCATTTAGTTTACTGTTACTTTACTATTATGTTATATAATCTAGATATAATTTTATGAGTGATAAGTTTGAAATTTTTTAGAAGATTATCTATATATGTCATTAAAAAAATTTATTTTGCGTT
>JAEMOT010001159.1:293-12272 GCA_019297695.1 Apostasia ramifera
ACAGAGAGGAATTGAAAAGGTAGTTTCCTCCCCCTCCCAAAAAGCTTACCGACTAATGCGGAAGCCAGCTTATTTTGCATGTACAAAACTGAAGCTCTGTCGAGCTGAACCACTCCATCCTGGATGTGGGCTGAATTGGAGAGATCAATGTCCCCAAAGCTAACATATTCCCGGCGGGCCCAAACGGAGCTAGCTGCGCGAGATTGCTGAGTCTGCTGTTTAGGTGAGCTGCTATAATCATGAGTCCTATTCTGCAAAAAAACTCCTTGCTGTTGGTTGAGGCTGGCTGCAGTTTTCTGCAGTAATGGCTGAGAGGTTTGCTGGTTTGCATTGGGCGGAGCATGTAGGGGGTTGCTGGGCTTGCTGGGAGCTGCAAGATTCTGCAGAATGCTGATTTGGGCATTCTGTCGAACACTAGGTGGGCAAGTTCCGTTGTGAAGGTTGTTTGCTACAGCAGAGTGGTCGAAAGTTGCAGGAAAACTGAAAATAGGCTGCGCATGATTGACCTGCATACCGGACTGCCCAAAAGGGCCTCTTGCATCCTCACCCGGAATAAGATTCACGTCATCACAGGCAGTTGAATGTGCGGCCACCCCCCGGGCCGCAGGGTGAGAGAGATTCATACCTCGGTTGTGTGCCGGAAGAGAAGCTTGCTGAGAGGTGAAGGAGGCCAGCAGATGGGCGTTTTCCTCCTTGCAATGGCTGGAGATCAGCCCTTCGGTTTCGTTGGCGCTGCTGTTGCGAACAGAGCCAGCACCTTCGGCTCTGTTTTGGGATGAAGTCCCAGCATAAACAGCAGCTGGAGATGTGCAGACTGCATAATTCTGCTTGGGCCAGCTGCTCGGTTCTGCAATTCCAGCAGATTTGGCAGAAGCAGAGTGAGCGAGCGGCTCTGTTTTGATGTTGCGGTCTGCGTTTCCAGCAAGATCTGCGACAGATCTGTTTCCAGCGACATTTGGGCGGAGTTGGGCTGCTTGCTTTGTTTCGGCGAAGTTGGGCGAAGTATGACAGTTGGGTTCGATGGTTGGGCAGAGTTGGGCGGAGTTCTGCGACAGTTGGGCGGAGTGCTCTGTTTTGCCAGATCTAATGCAGGTTGCGGGAATCAGAGCTTCGGATTCATCGGCCTGCACGTGTTGCGCGGGAAGGCCATGGGAGGAACCCAGCACTGCATTTTCGTTCATGCTGTTGTTGACTGCGAATCCTTCACATCCAGCAGCTGTTGGATGGGAGAGCTGCTCTGTGTCGCTGGAGCTGCTGCAGGCTGCGAAAGATCCCTTTTCAACTTTGGCGGACTGGGCGTTTTGCGCCGGAAGGCCATGGGAAGAAGCCATTGAACGTTGGGTATGACCGGCCTTAAACTGCGAGCTGCTGGACCTTCTATCCGGATCTGTTAACGGCGACAAGGATGCCGCCGATGGCGAAGATGAGCGCTGTTTTGGAGAGCTGACCTGCTGTGAGTTGCCGCAGTCCACCATTCTAGCTACAACAGTAGTCACCAGTCCTCCTTCTTCTTCCACACAGTGCCGGCCATGGACGTCCGGCGGGGAGGCCGACCGGAGGCCCGTGCGTTTGTTTCCCAGATCGGGAATGGAGGCAGGGAAACATGCCTCTAGGGCTGCCGACGTTTTAGGGAAGACCTCTCTCTACTTGCTGTGAGCCACCGCCGCGATACGAGGGGCCGGGTAGAATTTGTGGGTAGAATTTGCTGAAAGCTATCTTCTATTCACTTTTATGCGGGAACTGCCCGCCAGAATTTGTTAGTTTTGTGAATTTTTTACTTATCTTGATTATGAGAGAGTTAGGGAGCCACTTCAGATTATTAATGTAGTCCACTGATTCGAGGAACTTTAGATCTGGAACTGAACATTTGTTTCAATGATTCCCGGGAAGCTGTGCTTGATCCAGATTAATTGTTCGTTGTATACTTTATTATCTGGCTTCTAGTACTTATGGGGTTTGTGGATTGCTGAGCCATTCTGAAGATTCATGCTTTATAGGATTGCTATTTTATTAGAATTTCTATTTCATTCAATAAAGCTTGGCGATGAATTTTTCTTATAATTTCTTCTTACTAAACACTTGTCTTTTTACTTGTTGCATTTCATTTTTTTAACATGTTGATCTAACAGATGCCCCAGTGCAAAATGAAGAGAAACGGCTGGCTACTTGGGGAACTGAGGTACCACAGGATTTGGTTCTTGATGAAAAACTTCTTGCTGAGGCTCTGAAGAAGGTGAGCACGATCTTACTGTGTGTGTAAAATGACCTTGAAATTTAGATGCTGAAGCTAGCTTTCATTTTCTCAGGAGGACCAAAGGAAGAAGGAAGAAAAGGATGAAAGAAAGCGGAAATACAATGTCAAGTGGAATGATGAGGTAGTTGGAAACTTCATTTCTTTGTTTTGAGTTTTTCAATCAAATACGATTCTCTATGAGGAAATCATGATAACTATGTTCCTTAAACTTGAACTATAAGTCCCAAATCAAGGGTGTTGCGTCTCTGCAATGCTTTCTCATATGACTGGCAATTATATTCAAAACTCAGAACTTGCTTGGCAATTATTCAAATTATTTTCTAATTTAAAATCGATATGATTTTCTTATGATTCCAAATTTGATTTCCTCAAAAACCCCTTTCAACTTGTAATTGATTCCGTTACCAGATGTACTTTGGCTTCTATAAATATTTTTAATATTTATGTTATTTTAAAAGATAAAGATATGAATATGCCTATTGCATGTAAAATTAATTTATAATTTTATATGCATATTTATTTTACGGCAAAGAATGATAATGATGCTCGATTCAATTCGAAAATTGTTTTGATATCAAATAAATTTTAACAATCTCAAACTAAAATCAGCTCATAATGAACTTCAATTTGAATTGAGATGGACTTACTTTAACTAGACTAAATGTCTAACTTGCATTTGTCTAGTGAACCTACACCATCTTATTATACAATTCTTGTGCCTGTGCAGGTAACAGCTGAAGATATGGAGGCCTATCGAATGAAGAGGATTCACCATGACGATCCCATGAAGGACTTCCTCCATTAAGAATCTTATGTGCTTGGTGATCTGCTTAAATATAAACTTTGGATGATGCTAGATGTATTATCTTGGGGTATAATTTGAAAGAAGTTGAACTGGTGGTAAAAAAAATAATAGTTGAAGGTTCGACTGGAAAAAAGTAGTTGAAGGTTGAACTAGATTAACCTTAAATCATCGCTGGATATATCTCTTGAGTATTTCCTCAAAAGGTGAAATTTTATGTACATGAGGTACTGTTATTGGTTGTCTAGAGATTTTTTGTAGATAGCTCTCATGGATTTCTTGAAGCCTTGAAGGCTCATCTTATATATATATGAGCACCTTATTTCCATGAAGAATCAATGTTTTTTTATCATTTGTTGTGTCATTTGACAAGAAAAAATTGTTAGGCTCAGATGAGCGTGCCAGAGGGGGATTTTCGGAGCCCAATTGTGCGCAAATGTGTGGGAAGGGGAGCTCTCGTAGACGACATAAAAGCAAAAATGGTGTAGTTTTCATCATTTAGTAACACATCATTTTTGGTGGTCTAATTATATAGATAAGGTATGTAGAACTATTTTTATGTTATGTAAAGACTAAAAAAATTCTAAATCATTATCATGGGACTATCGATTTTTGATGTTTCTTGTGTTTTGTTGTTATTCTGTAAGAGCATGTTATTGTTATGTAAAGATATTTTATGATCTTATGCAGTCAATAAATTCCTTTTAGTAGTACCATTTTATCTTTGTAGAGAAACATTAGGAAACAACATTCTACGATTTTTTGTTGCATGTTCGGGCTCACACGTGCGTGTTTTCTTGTGTGATTTTGCTCTGTACTTCTGAGATGCTGCTGACTTTCGACACGAGCTCGAATAAGATGGCAATCATTTTTGACAGACCTTTAAAAAAGAGCAATTTAATATATAGATGTAAATTTTGCATATGTTACTACTCTGTTTATGGGGGAGATTGTTTTGTTTGAATGGTGCAGATTAATGTGCATGCATTTTCATTGTATTGAATTTCTTTATTATATAGTTATAGGTATAACCTGTGTTATTTTGCATGTAAACTATATATAATATCATGTGATTTTTTTCTTTGAAACTTTTTTTTTTGTACATTTTGTTTTCAAAGAACTCTAATAGCTATCAATACATAAACAATAATTTCCAGCAGTTACAATTGGTTCACTCGTGATTTTTAGAACTATGATATGATGTTCTATAAATATTTATAGGTTGTAACTTGTTTGGTTAGCTTAAAAAATGAACACAAATTTGAATTTTTATCGAACTGAGCAAAAAACTTATATGGAGCATATTAGTTCCTCTTACCTGTGCCTAATTTGAGTTGCAAATTTAATATGATGATTGCAATCGGCAATGCATGATTACAATAACTAGTTTGAGTTATCAATTTAACGTGATGAATACAATCGTTCATGTGATAGACTTTGGCAGCCTACGACTTATGTAGCAAAGCAACACTGGCATAGCCAATTTGACAAAGTTTCGGGTCACCACCGACAAGCTTCGACCTCTTTGATGTCCAAGCTATAAGCATTATAGATTTGAGACCACCATCAAGCTGCATTGTCCCTTCTTATGAGAGTGACAAAGAAAATTCAATAAAAAGTTGAAAATTTTCCTTGAAGAAATTATTTTTTCAAGTAAGTCAATTATTCCTCATTGAAGTGATAGACTAAGATACTCATCAAAATTGCTACTAGTGAAGGGAGTTCTTGGTGAAGAGAATGCTCTACCGATGATTGGGCTTAAACTGCGAAAACCTCGTTGTAGGAGACCTTAAAAAGGTCTGAATTTGAGAATAGAATCTTCAATGAAGCACTTAAGGGTTAAAACCTCTAGGTAGGTGATCCTTATAATAAATTTTATAAGGAGATATTTAATATTGAAAGCAATATGGTCTAGGACAGCTATGTAGGAGTAGCAGCATCAACCTTCTACCAAAACTGTTTTAGAAGTGATTACGTTAGGCCGTCTTGGGATGATTTTTTCGTCCATAATTCTCATCTATTCAAGAATCTCACACTAATCTTTTGATATAAAGGGAGGTATAGGCAATTAGATGGTGATGCTATAAACAGAGCAAATTCCTGCTACTGAACAAACTGAAGCCATATGAGTAGAATTTTCAATTAAAGGGGAATATAGGAAATTCAATACGAGCAATACAATCCAGCCATGAAGACTACCGCTAATCCGAAGAAAGTTTCTTTCCTAAGTTCTCTAGATAAACATTTTGAATTGTTTCATAACTTTTTTGTTAATCCCCTTTGAGATAAGGATCATCATATTCTAACTCTACAAAAAGCTAATTTTTTCTGCAAGCTTTAAGACTCTGCGAGTTTTAAGTGAAGTGCTCAAATGATTTTATTTTTTTATTTACTTCTGAACATCACATTTTCTATTACCTGAGACTTGTTGGTATGAAGCCGAACTCTTTTCTCATTAAATTAGAAGAACACCACGAAATAACTCTTTCAATTTAATTTGATGTCTAACTTGTAACAACTATAGGATAATATTTTTTCATTAAAGTTCTATGAAATTATAGTCTACAGTATTTTCTCTTCAAGTTTGTATAAGATCTTAATAAGAAGAGTCTCTTTGGAGTTCTAATCATATCGATAAGATGAATTTGTTGTTATTAAAGTTCTATCTCTTTATGCATATTATACTTGTGTTAACATGTAGTTCCTGCGCTGCATCCTGGCCGGACACGTGGCGCCCGTCAGGTTTGTACTCGATTGATTTGATTTGCTGACTCAGCTTCAGGTTTTGCTGGATCCTTGACCCAGGTCAAACCTCGGGCACGAGGATTCAACCAACCATCGTCCACGATGACCCAGGATAAATCCCCCGTAACCTCGGGCACGAGGGTACGAGGTAATGCCTGTCACGATCAACTTCACCTAACCGCACCGCTCTCCGTACGGGCGCTCTTTCCAAACGGAGGTACCAGCATTTAAAGCCACCATCCTCCTCGTACAGCTGCGGACCTCTCCGGTGACAGACAAGCGGCGCTCAGAGCTCATCCATCACCTTTTCTCCGGAAAAACAGGGTGGAGCTGCACACGCCACACATCTATAAAAACCACTGAACAGTTCCATACAAAAAAAAAAGGAGAGCAGCAAGAGAAAGGAAAGAGAGCAGCAAGAGAAAGAGGGGATACACAAAAGAGGCACCGGGCAGCGAGACTCTCTCTCGCCAAGAGGACTTTTCGATTGTAACAGGACTCCGGCTGAGGAGTACCTGGCTCCTTCTTCTTCTCCCTCTTCTTCTTCTTCTTTGACTCTTCTAAAAGCATTGTACAGCCTTAAAGGCTATCATTTTCTTATTAGTGAAACCTGCTCGCTGATCGTCCGGTGGACGTAGGGGATTTCCTCCCTGAACCACCTTAAATCTCTGTGTGCTTTTCTGGTTGCTTCGGACTAAATCTTCTCCCTGAGCCTCTATTAACAGGCTCACCACCTCCTTTGCGCGCCGCCGTCTTCCGGAACTCTCTTTCTTTGGTGTTTCTTGGGATCCCCACATTCCTACGTCAACAACTTGCTTGAAGAATTAGTATGATGCATTACTGTAAAATAAAAAATTATAGTGTCAATAAGCTCAAAGTATTTCTATCCAAACAAAAAAATTCAAAATAAAAAATTCTATGACGAGTCCTCATCGAGTCGGAGGATTAATTCTGCATATTTTTAAATTATTTATCACATAATGTTTTAATTTTATCATTTTTAAATTGTGTTTAAATAAAAAATGAATATTTTTTAATGTAAACTATGGGTGTTGAATCTAGTTTCTAATTTCATTTTTATTTCGAATTATGTTGGAATAAAAAATCATTAAATTTTTTATTTCATTGTTCTAAATAAAAATTATTAAAGAAAAAAAAAATGAGAACCACCATTCCGGTCTGGAATCAATATCAGGAACTGGTTTAGAAACCTATTTCCGAACTAGATCGGCGCGGATCGAACCAAACTTGTTCTCCTAACCTAGATCTCATTAAATAGGTCCGAAACGGCTCTGATTTAATCTAATCAGATAAGTTTAAATAGGTTTGCTAAGTGGTTGGATTAAGATCGAGTTGACTCAATCCCAACCTAACTGAAGTAACTTCCAAATCAAATAAAAAAGAGATAATTACCTACATGCCACACTATTTAGTTTTATTTATGCATTACTCATCCATTCTTAGTTAATTACGCTATGCACACTCATACACACACTTTAACTTATTTCTATTATAATGAGTAATCATAATTTTTTAATAACCTAACTATAGTTAGATTACAAAAAATCTCAGCCGTTCATCATATTATTTTAAGGATATTTAAATATATTTTGAGTGAAAATTCTAAAACCTTGATGTTTAGGTGGTGAGAAAGGAAGGAGACATCCACGATGTGAATTGATTTTAGGACAAATCAGCGCTTTAGTGTGACATTGGGGAAGAAAAAAATATGTACCATTGAGGATAAAAATATAATTTTAATAATTTACTAACAGAATTTTTTTTTCAAATAGATTTTGACTAAATTTTAACTAAAGTGTGTGTATGTAAGATTTTATAATATTTTGAGTGTGCATAGCATAATTAACTAAAAATGAATGGGTAAGGTATAAATAAAACTAAATGGTATGACATGTAGGTAATTATCCCAATAAAAAATTTAATAGAGTCAGAGTTGATCCGAATTTGATCCACGACCTCCCGATAGCCTGTGTTTTTAGATTAAATTTCAGTCCACTTGAAACTCCTCACTAATTTTCAATTGATCATTTTAGCTTAAAAAGAATAAGAACTATTAGTTAGCCTTTAATTTGTTAATATAATAATAATAATACTAAAATGCTTAAAATTGATTCATTAGATTCCAAGATACTAACTAATATATCTTCAACATAAATAAATAATAATGTATTTAAAAAAGTAAGATGAAATAAAATTTATTAATATTAAAATAAATATACAATTGGCACTTTCATACCATTTTTCTTTATTATAAAAACTTATTTTAAATCTTAATTTAGAACTCAATATAAGAAATTAATACATAATTTTAAATCAGTATAATATAAATCTTCTTTAAAAATTAAGATCTGAGATTAGGCCACTCCTGAACCATTAATATTTCGTAATTTTAATATGAAAGTATTATCCGCTTTGACTTCAAGAAAACTGTGTGACTTAAGCACTTCCCAAGAGGTCACTCTTCCTACTGCTACTAAAGCCCAAACACGTTTAACTATGAAGTTTTTTATTATTAGCTTTACGATTTTGCCCTAAAAAGCGTCTCTACCATATGAGATCATGTTATCTACTTATACAGTTCAGGATCTCCCTTCCTTTCCGATATACGATGATTCATTCTTGTGCCCTTTCTCACCATTTATTATTCGACCTAAAAGCCTATCAGGAGTTGCACTCTATACTAATAATTCTCCTCTCTTGGGACATCACCTGGCGAATACTCCCGCTCTTTTTGGCCACAGACATCACAATCAGTCTGAAATAACCTTCAAATTAACTATATTTTTTAATTAGCTCATAGAGATCAGGATCCCACAATTTTAGAAACCTTTGTTTAAAACATAAATATTTTTCAGGCGTACATAAATTATAAATATTCCCAAAAATATATAAAATGGTAGGAAAAAAAAGTTAATTTGTCCTGCAATATTTTTTTTTGATGGAAAATTTGTCCTACAACATTATCGTCACCTCGTTCGAAACTTCATTAAAAGAATGAAAAAAAAAGAAGGAAAAGTGTCACAATGCAGTAGCCCACCATCCATCTTACACTAAAGCAAATCCAGACCGTTAAATCTCATAGTTCTTCGCGGATCGAGCGGCTAGAATTTCCCCAAGCATGCTTACTGTTTTATTGAAAAAGGTAAGGGCACCACAAAAGGGGCCCCTTTTCAGATCTTTCGATTCCTTCTCGCCATCACACTTGGCCGTCCTGCTTGAACTTGAAGCTTCGAAGCAGAAATGGATTCCCAGATGCAAGAAAAAGAAGACGAAGATGATAGGGCGGCGGCTTACGCCGGAGCTCGAAGCAGCGGTCCCGCCACTGCTGCCGCCGAAGGAGAGACGGCGCTTGGTGGGTCCGTTACGATGCACCGCCTTATAATGCCGAAATCGGAGCCTATGGAATTTCTGGGGGCGATGCCGATCATAAGGCAGCCGCCGGGGAGGACGAAGGACCGGCACACGAAAGTCGAAGGCCGCGGCCGGAGAATCCGCATGCCGGCGGCTTGCGCCGCCAGGATCTTCCAGCTGACCCGCGAGCTCGGCCACAAGTCAGACGGAGAGACCATCCGGTGGCTCCTCCAGCAAGCTGAGCCCGCCATTATCGCTGCCACCGGGACCGGCACTGTTCCGGCGATCGCCACCAACGTCGGGGGTACGCTCAAAATACCCACCGAGGCTCCCTCCTCAGCCGCCTTGTCCGACAACGCCGCCGCAGCCGATTCTGGGGAAGACGCGACGAGGAAGAGGAGGAAGAAGTTACAGCCTACGCGGCCGGTGGCGCCGGCGAACGTTGCTTATTACCCGGGCGGCGGCGGAGGCGGCGGCGGGGGGGGCAGCGTTTCTCTGTCAACGGGGCTGGCGCCAATCATCACAGCGACGCCCGGGATGCTTCCCGTTTGGGCCTTCGGCGGCGGTGCGACCGGCAGCATCCTGCCGCCAGGCCCTGTTTGGATGATCCCCCAAAATTCGCCGCACGCCGGGCCGTCGGCCCAGGCTCCAACGCCTGTTTGGACGTTCCCGTCCCCGGCGCAGGTCATGAACCTCGCCGGAAGGCAGGTGGGTGCCAGCCCCGTGTTCCAAGGCGTCGTGCCGGGGCTAAACCTGGATGCTGGCCCAGCCGACATCCAGCCGGCTGCAACCGCTCCTGCAGAGCACGGGGCTGCAGGGACGAGCGTCGCAGCTTCGGAGGAGGCGAGCAAAACGATCGATGCAGAACTTGGGGAAGAGGAGGAAGAGGACTACGATGACGACGACGAGGAGGCGGAGCCGCTCGCCGGAGATTAGGATTTTTTTTCGTGTAATTTTTGGGTCTCTGCTTTTCCCTATTACTGATGAGTTCGCGATTTTCCGCAAAGGTTAATTACTTTAGGGATTAGTATTTTCCGGGGAACAGCCGGAGAGCGACCGCCATTCCCTCTTCTCACCTTTTTCGTATATTTATTTGTTAGGGTTTTTTTGTTGATAAATTATTTTCAAAACATTAAATTATACATATTATTTAAATCATAAATATTATTTACTTCATAATTATTATTAATAAACTTTCTTTAAACTTTAAACCATAGTTTTAAAACTCCTATTGAAATTGAAATCATTTCAGATCAATTTTGGCCAACTCTGATCAATAAAAACCCAATATTTCGGCTTCAAAATGCATAGCACTCTTAAATTCTCAATGTATTTATCTTAATTTTTTTAAAAAAAATTAATTAATTTTTTTTATTGTTATTTATAGCTTTATAGCATTTAAATGCTTGAAATATATTATATATTTTTAATCATTTAAAATACAATATTCAATAATATAGTGTTAATAAAGTTATTTTTGAGTTTAACATTTAAATAATTTAAAGAAAAATCTGACCTTGTTTTAAATTATATTTAATGTTACTTATTTAAATATAGTTATTAACTGAAACTTACATAGATGGTACAAATTATTAAATTATTTAGTACTTCGTCTACTTCTGTGGTTAGGTTTCTACTGAAATAATATCTTATAATTATAAATATAAAGTTAAAATTTTCAAAATAATTTATTTAATAACCTCTATGGTTGATGAAAATGATTGTGTAGTTTTTGTTATAATAATTTAATTTTTATTACACTAGGAGTGATCTGTCATATAAATAATTTATCTTTAATAATTCTATCAAATAACAACTGATTTAATTCTGTACGAAATCATTCTTTATAATATTTTTGCCTTTTTTTATGTTATTTTAAAAAAATATAATAAAAAATTATAAGAGTTATTTTGTGTAATTAGAGTCAATATAAGTGATATTATTTTATAGAGTATAATAAAAATAAAAATTTTTATTTATTATATATATATATTGAAATATTTACATTTAAATTGCATTAAAAAAGCACAAATACAATTTCAATATTATAATAATAAATAAAACCAAGGGATTGGTAATTAATTTGATATTTAAGTATAATATTAAGAAATTGTAGTACCATAGCTTAGTGATTATCAAGAGTTAGAACCCATATGTAATTTATCTTTTCAAAAAAAAAAGCGAAAAGGATTTTATGTACCTGCAATTTCTTGAGATTAAAAATCATTCGACTCTTTGAAATTTGAGAATAACACGAAGTAAATTTACAATTTTAAATTTTTCAATAAGAACTTTAAAATTGATATTAAGATTTTAGTCAAATTCTTTAAACTTAATTTATATTTTATTTTATCTTTTAAATAAAATTTATATTTAAATTAAATTTATAAACAAAAAAAAATTAAAATATCTCTGTCTTTCCCACCTCTAGTTGACGTTGTCACCACGGTGCTGCACGCGCATGCAGATAAATCACGGTGCCAATGCCGTCACATGGGCAGCCCATGAGCATAGGCTGTCATAGGGCCCAGCACGCAGGCTACCACGGGAGCCCGGCTCTGCGTGGGAGGGCCTCCTCGTTGGCAAAGTGCCTTGCGCTCGAGCAGAGCTGAGATGTTGGCCGGAGGTGGAAAAGCGATGGAGTATCTTAGTCCTTTATTATGTATATATTTAATTTAAATATAAATTTTATGTTAAAATTTTAAAAATATAAATTAAATAAAAAATTTCTCATTGAAATTTAACGTTAACTTTAATTATCTCGTTAAATTTTTTTTTAAATTTTAGATCTATTTGGTATCATGCT
>JAEMOT010001159.1:12283-53137 GCA_019297695.1 Apostasia ramifera
AATTTTTTATTTATTTTTAATAAAATAGTAGAGTTCATCTTGATATTAGATTATTAGGTGGCCTTCAACCAAATTAAATGATATTTAATTTTTTATTATTCTTTTCTCTCTCATTCTATGAGGGATGGCACGTGCGCACGTGACGTTTCGTTATGGGCATTATACTGCAGTTTCTCCTCTCTTTACTTTTCAGTTTCACAGCGGTCGGATTGTGTCGGGTCGTGTCGGGTCGGGTCGAGTTAGGTTCGGACACAGGACGGGTTGATGGGGTGGTCCCGGGCCAGTTGGGAAGGTGGGGCAGAAGTTGGGTCGGGGGCTCCATTGTCTATGCGATGGTGGGGGGTGGGCCACCAGCTGTCCGGCATGTGACGGGCGCGGGACCCGAAGGGCTGGGGCCCGCTGGGACCTCGAGATGGCCGTGTGCGGGTGGGTGGGCTCCGGTCTGCGTAAGACTGTAAGTAAAGTTCTGTGGCCCCAGGCTACGGGGCTGAGTTCCAGGCGACACGCGTCAGTTGCTAGCTGGAAGCCAGCGAGGTTTTCGGGTGGTGGGGACCAGCTATCGACAGCATGCCACGTGGAACACCTATGACGTGAGGCTGGCATATCCACTTAACGGCTTAAACAGTGCCTAGATGCTCGTTAAGAAAACGGATAACGTGAGTTTAACGAAACCGTACAGAAAATCCGGGACCAATTTACAATTATCATGTGTAATCAATTTACAGTCGGCCCCAAGTGAGTGCAGGCCGACTAGGCTTTGGTCACGTGGCATGTGGGTCCCACGCATTCATAAACTGGCAAAACTTCCCACGTAGTTAAATACTAGAAGCCGATTTAAATGCTTCTGGTATTCATAGATTAAAAATATTAAAAATATATATTATTTTAAATAATACAAAAACTGACGCCTAAAAAATTTAGCCACTTCTGAGTTGATTTAATAAATAACAAAAAATTATAAAAGTTATAATATAATAAAATTATTACTTTTTTAAAAAAAAATAATAATTAATTTTTTTACAGCCATTTGATAATAAAGTGAAGATCAATAACAAGACAACGACTAAATTTTAATTACTAGATGAAATCAGCACCAAACGAAAATCAAATTAATTATTTTTTAATTATATTCAATAATATATTAATTAGATCATATTTCAATTTAATAACATAATTTAATTATTTGATATTAATTTAACTCTATAAATTACTAAATTATTACAAACAGTGATTCAAAATGCAATATAATTTAATAAAATATTACATTACTTTGAAAATAAAATTACACATAAATATTATTAAAAAAACATTTAATTTACTGTTATCTTAATGTTATATTATATTATCTAGAGAAAAAAATTATTTAAATTAATGATATCTATAAATAATTTTCTATAAGATAATAAAATTATCAATTAAAAAATAATATCTAAATATTATGACATTTAAATTACATGATATAATAACAAAATAATAACAAATTAAACACTCCCTAAATCATATTATGATAATTGAAAATTTAGAGTTTTGATTAATTTTAAGTTTGTTTTATCAGTAAAAACATATGAAAGTTATAATTTATTAAAATACTAAATTATAATCTGAAAAATGTAAATAATATAATCTGTAACATTTTGGCTATTTTATACCAGATCAACCATCAAATCAAATTTTTTTAACCATGTTCAGTTACTGGATCATATTTTAATTTGATAATTTAATTTAACTATTTCGATAGTAATTTAATTCATGAATTAGTTTTACGTTATAATTAAAAAAACTTAAAACTAATTCAAAAATAAATTTACTTATAAAAATTTTCACGCCATATTATAATGATTAATGTCTAAAATTTTAGCTAATTTTCAATTCATTCCATAAGTTAAAAAAATTATGAAATTTATAATTTATTAAAACCCTAAACTATAATCTAAAAAAGAATTAAAAGACAATCTTTAATATTTTTCGACCAAGCGAGTCAAAATCAACCTAAAATCGAA
This sequence comes from Apostasia ramifera, assembly GCA_019297695.1. NCBI lineage: Eukaryota > Viridiplantae > Streptophyta > Magnoliopsida > Asparagales > Orchidaceae > Apostasia > Apostasia ramifera. The sequence goes on from JAEMOT010001159.1 coordinate 14,284, forward strand.
AATTTTCAGTTCAGCTCGGCCAGAAATCAGTCCGAAATCGAAATAGGATATGATTCGAGCCAGCTCGGCTTGAAATGACTCGATTTCAAGCCAGTTCGAATCATGATTCGAATCGGCTCGTAATTGTAAAAAAATATAGAAATATTATAGATTCAAGAAAATGATCCCTAAACCTTGAGAAAAATAAACCTTAAATCTTCTCCACTCTAGTACTAAACTATTAACTAAATTATATGTAATAGCATTTTATTTATGTTATATAAATAATTTCGAGCCAAATCAAATCATGATTAGAGCGAGCTTGAGCCAACTCAAAATTGGCTCGAAATGAACTTTCAGCCAAAATCCTTAGCTCATAATTCGATTCAAAATTTTTAAATCAATTTCAAGTCGATTCAAAAATTGAACGAGTTCCGAGCAAGTTCGAGTTTCAGATATTTTTAACACCCTACGTCAAATCAAATACCAAATTGACTCATTTGTTTTTATTATGTTTAACATATAAGATCATAATTTAATTTAATTGTATGATTTAACTGTTTTGATATAAATTTGATTGCATAAATTATTAATAAATTATTACTTAATAAAATATTAAATTAATTTAAAAATAGAATTCCTCATAAGAATTATCGAATTATATTATAATAATTGATACTTTAAAATTTTAAATAATTTTAAATTCATTTGGTAGGCCAAAATTTTTTAAATATATAATCTGTTAAAAATTTTATTTAAATATAATTTATATATCCAAAGACCACATATCAGACAATTGTATTTGTACTGACAAAAATCTATTTAAATTATTAAAATTATATTTAAATATTATTAAATACAATTTATATATACATCTCAATTTAAAATTTCATAATTAAAATCATATTTAAATATGATTAATATAATTGAAGTAATACGATTTCTAAAATATGATTTAGAAAGCTACCCATGCACACTAAGGCAAAATCATGTTTAAATATGATTATACAATTGCAGTTGTGTATGACATCAAAATCGTATTTAAATACAATTTGGCAACTGTGCAAACACCCAAAACTAAAATTATTTTCAAATATAATTGGGGCAATTACATACATATTGTGAAAATCTAACTATTTTATATATTTGATACTCAAATTTTTAATATTACGTATTGAATACTAAAATTATATGAAAATCATAACTTTTACGTATATGCCACAATTTTGTGGCATAAATTATATATGTACAATGTAATTTTCATATAATTTTTGAGACTAATATATAATATTGAAGATTTAAATTTTAAATTTATAAATAACTAGATTTTAGTGGCATGTATGTAGTTATCCCAATTGTGATATGAGGTCTACATTGTAGTAAACAATCTAAGCAACTCATGCTTTTATTATTATACAAAATAGATCTATAATTGATTTTGTGTAATTAAAGAGAGCAACTTTATAGTTGGATTCATGTGATAACACCAAGTTTTTCAGTTTGGTAGAACACATGATTCACAACTCTGTTCTATAGTTCTCGATTTTGGTGTGTTGTTTTGTGTGATCACACGAAATAAGTCTACACCTGATTTTGCGTGATCATACGAAGCGAATACACAGTTGGTTCTTGTATAATTGCACGATAGAATAAAAATACATAGAGAAGTGCGTGTGTATGACACACGAATGCATTTATGCTGGTGACTTATTTCATCGAATGGCAAGCATACAAACATGGTAATATAAGGTAATGAAACCAGAAAACTTCAAGAAAAGAATAGTACCTTAGTGAAAGATTCTTCACATTCATGAGAATCTTGACTGCCCTTCCAAACTAGACACCAAACTAAAAATAGGATCAGCAAATGCCTGAAGGAAATCAACCTCTGTCCTACAGGAATCTTATAAAAGGAAAACCAATAGAATCATCAATAGAATTTTTGCAAGTTGCATCCGAATGAGCGAAAAGAATAAAAAAGAAGTCACATCTCACCTTTGGCTCCCAGAGTCATCAAAGTCCCCACAGAGGCTTCATCCTCTACCACTGTGTCCAACTGCACCGCTGCAGCTGCTTCCCTGATTTGGTTATACAAATCGTTTTGGCGAAGCTCATCACAAACTTAATGCTACGTTACGTCATGCTGGTGAGTGTATTTTTCCCATTGGTATGCAAAAAAGCTTTAGTAATATAAAAAAAAATGAAACCAGAAAACTTCAAGAAAAGGATAGATATAACTAATAATTATATGATCTTGATGAACAATTGTTCACATGGACTTTTTGCATCTAGCATTCGGAGGATCAACAGAATCTTCACTTCTCAGCATGAAATCAAAATCCCCATAGAGGCTCCCTCTGTTACTGTGTCCAACCACACCACTGCAGCCGCTTTTGGGGAAAACCTGGCGAGGAAGAGGAGGAAGACGTTGCAGCCTATGTGGCCAGTGGCACTGGCAGATATTGTTGCCATCATCTTTGCATATCACCTGGGCGAAGGCACTCGTTGCAGTGATGCTCGGGATGCTGCCTATTTGGGCCTTGGGCAGCAATGTGGAACCATGCCTGGTTTATCATTTCCTTCAGGTGATATTGACCCGTGCCCCCTCCAGACACGTCCAAACTGGCATTGGTGCCTGAAATGATGGAGCTAGTTGGATTAATTTTGTGGGATCATCCAAACATGGACACCTGTAGGCATTTGGAGCTCCTTTAGCATTTTCTTATCTATGCGGCTATAGCAGAACCATTGGGCTCGATGACAGAGGATGGAACCTCAGTGGGGATTTTGACAACATGCTCCCAAAGCTGAATGTGATTCCTTTGGTCCTGGATGCGACATTAAAAAATTCCATTGAAGATTCAGTTAAATTTTCTTTTATAAGCATCTCAGAGGCTAGAGGTTGATTTCCTTTAGACATTTGCTTATTTTTAGTTTGGTGCCTAGTTTTGTAGCTTCTAATGAATGTGAATAATTGCTTATTGAGATCATTCAATTATTAGTTGTATCTATCTTTGTTTGAAATCTTCTGGCTTCATTGTCTAATATTACTTTGTTTCTTTCTTAATCATAGTGTGGCTTAAACATCTGACTATCAGAGGAAAGGTGGCGGCAAAAGCCCCTAATCTCCTAGATGCTTATAAAAGGAAATTAAACCAATTGAATCAATGAAGTTTTTGAGTCGCATCTGAAGGATCAAAAGAGTTAAAAAAAGAAGCCACGTCTCAACTTTGTGAGTATATATTTCCAGTTAATCTTAGACCGATCCATTATTAATTTATCTCACAAGGCCAGATTTAGATTTGAAAGAGCTGATCCATATTGACAAGCATTGATTTCAGCCATAAAAGCATCTGGGACATTGAAACTCTTTGAACATGCCATAATGATATATTGTTGTGAAGGTACTGAATGACACCACCTATCCAACCATCATGCTGATCAAAGTTTCCATCAATATTAAATTGAATTCTACTTTGTTTGTGCTTCACCCAATTCATTCCCAATTCATGACATAAAATATACACCACCTTTAAACTGATTTTTATTGAAGTTAGTGATGATGTTTTTAATCAATCTTCAAGCTAAAAGCACCATAACCTTTTGAAGAGTAGATTGAAGAAAGATCTAGTCCCCTCACCCCTGTCATATGCATTCTCCATATCTAGTTTCAAAACTGTATTCTGTCCTTGAATTGAGTCATCAAATGTTATCAACAACCTATTTTGGAATCTCTTCCACCACAACCACATTCTCTTTGGTCTTTTTGAAATCTTTTCTCAATTCTAGTAGCTTGACATGTTCATTTCGAATGCTTAAATTTTAAATAGTGAGAACAAACATATTCTCATACAAGCCATTAGCACTTCCAACATTGATAAAATTTTCTTCTGAATATTCTGTATGAATAATCATCTCCTCTAACATTTTGGCCACAGATGGCCTCAGAAAATCCACTGTTGCATTGTTTCTTTTAGTCAGCTTCCAATGTATCAAAGCTATAAATTTTAAAGCTCCCTAAAACTCCATGGGGATCTCATGAAAGGAAAACAAAGACAAGGAGATTCATCATGTGACGCCCGTAGTTGAAGAGAGTAGAGAGTGATAGCCAGGTGATGTCCCAAAAGAGGGAGAATTACTGGTGTAAAGTGCAGCTCCTAGCAGGCTTTTAGGCTGAATAATGAATAGCGAGAGAGGCACAGGAATGAATTATCCCATATCGGAAAGAGAGGGAGATCCTAAGCTGTATAAATAGATAATGTGATCTCAAATAGTAAAGGCGCCTTTTGGGTAAAAATCGTGAGGCTAATGATAGAAAACTCCATAGTTAAAAGTGCTTGAGCTGGAGTAGCACTAGGATGGGTGACCTCCTGGAAAGTGCTCAAGTCACACAGTTTTCCTAAAGCTAAAGCAGACAATGCCTCTTCAATGGGATCATGGGATGTTACACATCATCTATAAAAAAAACTGAAACTTCTAGATTCTCATCAGAAAACTTCACAGAATAAGCTCCCTATACCTCTTTCGATCAATATCCCCATCAACAGCAAAGTGAGAGAGGATATGTTTTCTATATAAATGCCCAACATAGACCTCTCCCTCAAATTCAAAGACTTTAAAAATAATCTAATTTCATCAAGGGTCTGCCTTATCAGACCCTGAGAACAAAGGGTAGTCCTAAAGCCTGAAGAACTGATATTTTTCTTGAGCACAGGACTAAAGTCATTTCAAATAGCAGAAAAAACACAAAAATTAATATAACACAGATAAGTCAAAAAATAGAAAATAAAATCAAATAACAAATTTACATTTTAACTCAAAATAAGCTAAAAATTAAATGCTAAAACAAATTTTAACTTAAATTTTATTCAAACTATGTTTATAAAGATTAACTTATTAAAATACTTTTATAATATAGCTAATTTGAATATTATTATTTTAATAATTTTTAGCTTTAAAATTTTAAATTTATAATAGAAAATTTTAAGGGAGATTAATATATGTACGTCACTCAATTCTTCTTCAATAAAAAATTAAATCTTTAAATTTTTTAAAAGCAATACATTTAAAGTTTTTCATGATTTTTGAAAATTGTTTTACTAATTATGATTATTTAGAAGTTTATTATCAATAATATACATAAAAAATCTTTTAAACATGTTTATTAATGTAAGCTTGCTAATACTTCATGATTTGAAAAATTAAATTGTAAAATAAAAAATTACGATAAAAATTAAAATGCAAAACCTGAAGCACTCCCCTAGGGTTACGCCGCCACCACCGGAGTATGAGATCGCCAGTCTTGGCCGACATTCCACATCTGAAATGGCGGAAAGGATCCCGCGACTGAATTTCAGAATGGGCGAGAACCCGAAGGAGCCTGGCGACTGTAAGGCCTAGCACCGCTCTACGGGGACGAAACACTCCGTAAACGCCTCCAGACGAAAAAAATAAACGCCATTTCTCCTGATCCTCCGAGAGGACGCCGCAGCCGGCGATCAAAACCGGCGAGAAAATGCCCTCACCGGAGTTCTTTTATTCTGTTGTGGAGAACGTTGAAGCAGACAGCAGACTATTGTGGGGACCAATGTCTTTTATTCCGCTAAATTGAACCAGCACAATTGAACCGGACGCATTTTAGACCGGCTACCGGCTCACCCACGTGTCCTTAAAATTTAGGTTGATAATATAATTCAAATTTAAAATTTTAAGGCTTTTTTATTTGATGAATTACAATTAACTTGATTTAATTTTAAAAAATATATTATATTATATATATAATTTAATATTAAAATTTAATTATATTTTATATTATATATATTTTTTTAAATAAAATTTTTATTTTATTTCACATTCTACAATATCAAAATAATAACTAATTTATATTACATCTCTTATATATTCTAATAAAATAATTAACTTTATTTTAATTCATTCTCAATTTTTAATAAACAATTATCTATATTTAAATTTAATTTTAACCTAATTAAAATTAAATATTAAAACAAATAAGCTCTTATAAATTTTAAATAAACTTCTTTTTCATTGGATTAAAAAACAACATCCCATGATTTGAATATATAAATGCATGCGATAACGAAAAAAAAAAAGACTATTTAATTCGTAATAAAAAATTAAAATTATTTTATATTTTATTTTTAATAAATCATTAATCTTATTTCACGACCATCATAATTCCTTTTTATTCTCACAACCAAGATAATTTTTAATATAAGTTTAACTCTATTTTCATTTCGCATATTTTTCAAAAAAGTTCATAAAATTTGTTTAGACTATCACTTGTTTTCTCTAATTAAATTGACCTTTTTTTTATTGTCCAACTAAACTAACTTAAAATCGACTAAGGGAGGTGCACTTAGCATGTCGTCTGAAAGACACCGACTCTTCTTGTACTCCATAAAGTGTACAATTGATTAATTTGATCGAGTTAGTAATCAAACAAAAATTAAAGATTAGATTTAACTTTTATTTTCTAAAAAAAAAAATCACCTAAATTATATTATAAACCAAAAACTGAGCCAACCGAATAAAATTCAGCTGATTTAATTTAGTTCGACTTAAACCGTACTTTCGTTTCCATTTAATTGTTATCTCAAAAAAATTAGAAATTCTAAAGCTTCTAACAATAATATAACTTATTGGTACAAAAAAATTATTCACTTACATATATTTTAAATTTAAAAGCTTAGCCCTGTTTGTTTGGAAGTTAAAAATTAACCTGGTTTAATTTTAACCTGACATATCACATCACACATAAAATTTAATATTAAAAATTAACTTTATTTCACATCATACACACATTATTAAAATAATAACTAATTTATATCACATCCCTCACATATCCTAACATAATAACTAACTTTATTTCACATCATTCATAACTTTTAATAAAAAAATATCTTTATTTAAGTTTAATTTTAATCTTATTAAATTAAGCTCAAACGTTGAACTCAACTAAAATTCTTATCTGACCATATCACTACAAAAGAAAAAAATCTGATTTTACTTGTGTGGTAATGGTGTCACATACGTGGTCTTAGTTGGCTTCATTATTGGAGATTATTTATGACAAATGTGTAGCATTATTCCGTAAAACATTCGCACCTCACACACAAGTCCTTTATCACATATATACGACGTCAATGATCTGTCATATGCTTAATAATTAGCCAATTTTAGGAATGCAACAAACAATTTCGTTATACGAATTAATAAAGATCACGACACGATTGCAACAATAGTAATCCTAGAATAACAGTGACTTCACTTCGATCACGCAGTATGGCTGCGTGTGCAACCTCTGGCCATTCAGTCTTCTTCCCTGTTATTAATTTGGAGACGAAAATACAATTAACTGATGTATAACAGTCGATAACAAGGTTTTAAAACTTCGTTTTAGTTTTTGTCACTCCCAGTTCAAAAGTACTGATTTCAGTAATTTTGAAAGTTTCGATAGTTTCAGTTTCAACAGTTTCAACATAAATACTTGTCATGAGTTTTGACCTAAAAATTCGAGTTTTAGAAAGCTTTATTCTAAAAATATGAGAATTTCGGCTTATCCAATCGAAATCATAAAAATGGTTGAATTTTAGATCGGCCTTCACTGAAATCGAAATAAAACTATTGAAGTCGGTCGAAACTTAAAACTATGGTTGATAGCATAACATGGGAATATTGCAAAAGATATAACTATTTGATAATACCTATGGTTAAACTTTAAAGAAAGATTATAAGAAAAAAAATCTCCTAAAGGAAATGGATATGAAAATTGCCCACATTATTGCAATTAGTCGACTCGCATTTGAAGATGCAACTAATTGTGACAGCAAAGAAGAACAAGGAGAAGAAATGTGAAGCGCATATGAAAGGAATAGCGGCTATTGCTATTCATCTTCTTCCCTTCAGACACAACCAGAGGAAGCAAAAGCCCGGAATTTATAGTTGAGAGAGTGGAAGGATGCTGTAAGATTCAGGTATTCATGTATGAGTTTCTTTATTATTTTGTTAATTAACACCAGCAGAAAAAAACAGATAGGCCACTTATGATCATTTTTATTGATATTTATCGTTGTCATCACTAGTAGATGATAAAGATGAAAAATATCTCTTAATATTTTTTAAAAAATGTGTCTTATAATTGAGATTTGATAATGTAAGTGTAACATCTAGTGATTTCAATATAAAGGTATTATCGATTTTGACATTAAAAAACTACGTGGCTTGAGCACTTCCCAGGAGATTACCTATCACAATACTATGCCAGCCTAAGCATGCTTAACTACGGAGTTTTCCATCATTAACTTTACGATTTTTTTTTCCCCAAAAGATGTCTCTACTATTTGAGATCACATCATCTACTTATACATCTTAGGATCTCTCTTTCTTTTCGATGTAAGACAATTCAATTTTGTACCTATCTCATCAATTTTTATTGGCCTAGAAGTCTGCTAGAAGCATCACTTTGCCTCTGTGATTCCTTTCTCTTAAGACATTAACCTTAGGATAAACTATAGTTGATCCCTTTAGTTTTGTGGACCATAACATTTTTTATGAAATACTTATTATTGAAATAAATAAATTCTTGTTTATTATATTTAGGCACACATCATACGTGGTCTAATGGGATATGATTGTTGAACCTACTATTTGGAAGAGTCCAAATTGGGCCTAATATAATTGATCGACACATTTTAACTTAAAAACCTGAGCTAGTAGGTAAAGTCCTTAATTGTATATTAACATAATTTATATTGAATATTTAATATAAAATAAATTTTTTATGTGTATATCAACAATTTACAAATCAAATGTGAAATTATTAATGTCATAGTATATGAAACTAATGAGCAATGATAATATTTCACATTTAATAATGTATCACATTGTCTTGCTCATGATCAATATTATATTTGAGATTTGACTGTATATTATCTTACAAAATGAGAATGCAAATAATGTCCATTAAGATTTGTATATCTATTAAGGATTTTATGTCAATTAAGGTTTGGATATTAATTCTTTAGGACTTGGATATTATCACTTGGTGACCCTTATTTTTAAATTAATCAAATTAATACAAACACTTCAATAATAGATAAACTGGCCACAATAAACTTATCTATTAATGATGGTAAATAGTTGGAAAAAAGGTCGAGTTTTTCTAGTTCAGTGGGAAAGGAACTGATTTGAAATCAAGGAATCTCAAATTTAAATCTATACCAGTATAATTTTCAATTAAGATAAACAGAATTAGGTGGATTTACATACAAAACATTGAATTCATCACATATTACGCATTTCATCATCGTTTAGTAAATATTACGCATATCACACTCTGTTTATGTTGGCTATTGTTACAATAGAAATATAAAACTCATAAGCAGAGTGTGATATACGTAATATTTACTAAACGATGGTGAAATACGTAATTTGTGATGAATTCAATGTTCTATATGTAAATCTCCCAAAAAATTATAGTGTTTGAGGCAGTAAATAAAAAAAGTAGAAAAAAATAGAAAAAAGTAAAGCAATCACATCAATTCATTCGATTACTTAATTAACGTACTAAAATTACTGAATCTCAATATAATTCTCTTTCTGCTAAAACTGGACACGATAATCATCTAGTCAATGTAGTAATAGATGAGATAGTAATAGATGAGATAAATAAAGAGAAACTCATTTACTCCCAAAGCTACCCTGAAATGGAGCAATTATTAGATTTGGCTAACTAATAAGGGGCTATCATGTTAGCACCAGATAGGGCCCATTGTTGACATGACACCCCCGCTGAACTTAATAAATTTTTTTTGAAATGACTCTTCGACATCCGATCCGCCTGGAAAGCATATAAGGGCAAGGTTACCCGCCAGTTGCTTCGACTAAATTCAGTATATTTTATATAATCTAATTCTTTTTTTTTTTCAATATATAATTTAATTCTTGAAATATTTTTATTTAGAAGCCCATATTTTGTATTTCATGGTAATCGAATTAATCTTTTCATATTTTCTTAAAAATTAAAAAGCATACGACACACATGTTAATCATCTCAATTAAATTAAACCTGGATCATTATGAGCGTTTTGATGTGATTAATCCGAATGGATGGCCCGCAAATAAATGAAGAATGACTTTGCTGGATGAATCCAAAAAGTTGAAAATTTTGACAAATTTAAAAACTTACAGAAGGTTTAAAAAAAGGTATATTCCACCCAGATCTCTGAGTTTAACACTTAATAACATACAGATTCATATTTTTTAATTATAATATTGGGTTCACTGAATTTTAATAAATTATCAAATATTTTTTTTTAAATTTTTTTCTTATTAATTTTTTTTTAAATTATCAAAATACCCCTCAGCCTCTCTCTCTCTTCCTAATCCCTGTGCACGAGCAACGCCGCACGGCTGCTGGCAGGTCCAACAGCCGCGTGGTGTGTGCGACCCACCGGCGGTCGTGCCCCGCAGGTCTTGCAGCCGTCGCTTATGCGCGGGGATCGGGAGGAAAAAGAGAGATCTCTTTCTCTCCTCCTGATTCCCCCGCATGGGCAACGCTGCAATCGCCGGACCCGTGCGACACACCAGCGACCAAGAACCGCGGTCGCCGGCGAGTCGCACACGCCGCGCGGCCACCGGACCCGCCAACAGCCGCGCGGCATCACCCGCGCGCGGCGATTGGGAGGAGAGACGGGGAGGAGAAAGAGAAGCTAAGGGGTATTTTAGTAATTTTAAAAAATTTAATAATAAAAATTAAAAGAAGAATTCATTTGATAATTTATTAAAACTCAAGGACCCCAATATTATAATTTAAAAAAATGTGAACCTGCACATTATTAACCGTTAAATTTCGAGACTTGAGTATAATTACCCCTAAAAGAAATCTTAAAGACATGCAATGGTAGAAGATTTGTTAACCATTAATGCAATATTTGAGCCTCTGTTTGGTTAGTGTTCACGTTAATCATAAATATTTTTTTAAAAAATAAAATAATTCATATAATTCTCAATACATCAACTAATTTTATTTTATATTCTCATTATTTCATCACATATATATATATATATATATCTCAAAAAAAAATTATATATATGAATATTTTTATCAGGGTATCTAAGAACATTGATGAAGAGTTGGAGATCAAAAATACCAACAAATAATGGAAGGAAATGCGAGGTGAGATGAATTCTCTACAAAAAAGGAGCACCTACAAGCTTTTGAAGTTGCTCAAAGGTTGGAAAGCATACAAGAATAAGTGTGTACACAAACTAAAGCAGAAAAATTCTTGACCAAAGTACATCATGATGGGCTTCAAACAAAAACATGGGATCTACTTTAAAGAATCTTCTCACCAATGGTGAAGATAGTGTCAATCCACACCATCCTCAGTCTAGCTGCAACATCAATTTGGTGGTTGAACAACAAGACATCATAATAGCTATCCTCAATGGAGATTTAGAGGAGAAAATATACATGATGCAATCCAAATATCTTGAAGTGAAGAGGAAGGTGCATCATATTTGTCGATTGAAACTTGTACAAGCTGAAACAAGCTCCCTGGTAATAAGGAGTTTGACTCATTCATGGTCGAACACGAGTAGCATCGAACAGTCTTAGATCATTGTGTCAGCGTGCAATAAATACTGCTTTATGTCAACATATTGGTTGTCAGAAAAAAAGTCAAAGAGATTAAGAAACTAAAAGGTAAGCTCAGCAAATTCTTGGACATGAAGGACTTAGGTCCTACAAAGCAGATTTTGGGCATGAAAATTTAGAAGGCCAGGAAAATGATGGAACTCTAGTTATTACAGGAATCTTACACTAGGAAGATCTCTAAAGATACAACAAGGACAAGGTCGAGCTAGTTGTCACCCCTCTGGAAAGTCATTTTTGACTGTCCACCAAACAGAGACCTATAGATGAAGAAAAGGCAATAATACTAAAAATCCCCTACTCATCAGTAGTAAAAAACCCGATGTACGCTCTGTGTGTTGGAGCCCGGATATAGCTTATGCAGTAGGAATCGTCAGCAATTTTTTTCCAAACTTGGGAAAGAGCATTAGGAAGCTGTCAAATGGATCATCTGATATCTTTTGAGGTACATCGAAGATGGCTTTGTGCTTCGGAGGTGGGGGACATGAAGATTGTAAGGTACTCAATGCATATATGGCCACTATAATTCACTAGAGAATTCCTTGCTTCTCTTTCGTCTATAAAAGGGGAAGAAATGAACGACATACATATTTGGTGAATGCTACTAAGGGGAGACTCTATCGAAGTAAAACTAGAAGTCTACTGAGAGAGTAGTAGAAGATTCATTGTTAAGAGAAGAGGTTCAATGTCGAAGAACAGAATAGGTTGAAATTCAATCTTCTAAGTTCTATCATCATCATTTTCACAGAAGAAGAAAAATAACAGAGTTATTTTCTGTTTCCACTGACGCTTTAGGTGACTTTTGGGCGAGTCACCAAAGAGAACAACCCAAAATAAAATCTTGTGAAACCAGTTGTTTGACTTATGGCAATCGTGACTTTTCATGTAAAACCCATAGGCGTCTATCTATCTTCAAGCTAGTACAAGATTCCAGAAGAGTGTTTTCCCGTTCTATAAAATGTGAAGGTTTTTTGATGTTAGTTTTTTTATTTGATGAGATTTTAGAGTTATTTTTGTTTCTTCAGTTTCAGTAGCATTTATCCTTTAATAGCCTAATAGGAGGTGAAAAAATGCAATTAATATATCGTTGAGGGTGATAGATGTAAATTCATGAGGGTGGACTGAAATTATTCATCAAAGTTGAGTGGATTAAACTAGTAATAAGAAACTTCGGGGGCTTACAAATATTTGAGCCTTCCTCCCACCTTGAAATTGGATGACCATCATTGTTAAATGCATAGCTATTTCTGGACATGCAGCATGTGCGCTTGGACACTTTATTCTTGATGTCATCATGAATAAGTATTAAATACTGTAACATTGGATCACAAACTAAATATAAGAGCCGGTATAGCTTGATAGAATCACCAATTACATAAGTACTTAAAAAAAGAAAAAAAGAACATGGACCAACAATTAGATTCTACAATTAGACCACAAAAGAGACGAGCAAAAGAATGTTAGCAACAAAATTTTCCTTCAAATAAAAGAATTATGAACATTATAAATATGAAATTGTCACGGTTAACTTGAAAATATGACAATTTTGCATGTTAAATAGACAAAAACCCAATTACTTGCACTGATTATGGATCCAGTATATACTACGCTATATAGCTTCAATTCATGTGTTGCTTGGTGGGAGAAGACCATCTCTTTTAGCCATTTCATATAACGCAATAGCAGTAAGAGCCTTTGCATCAGCAGTCATGCGCCAAAGCTTATCGTAAGGAACGACATGTACCTTAATAAGTTCACCATGGTCACGCAAGCCCATTTCTTTACCCTGTAGTCCCCTAATGGTCTCTTCCTTGACATGCCCTCTGCATAGAAATATACTCAGCTCCTCATCACAGCCACCCTAAAATCAGTAAGCAATATGTGATTTGCCTGCCTTCACCACAAAGCAAAAACTTACAAAATAAAAACATAAACAAAAAAAGGGTAAATTGCACTATGGTCTTAGAGGTTTGAGCCCCATTTCACGAAGGTCTAAAAGTGAAAAAATCGGTCATAGTATTTTTGTTGCACTTCAGCCCTTGATGTTTGTCCCGATAGGAACATAAGTTACAACTGATGGTTTCCATTTTTCCCGATCAAAGCCTATTATGTGATCGGGCATGTGACTAAATTAGTGTTGTTGCGCGAGTATAATGTTGCTTTCATTTCATCATCGTCCAGCAAGAATCCCATTAGGCATTGGCAGCGTTACAACTTCCCTCCCCATTCCTGAAGCCCATTCACTGGTCATGGATTTTGACAGATAAATTTAGAAATTTCATCAAGGCCCTAATTCCATACCTTGACCAAACCTCAAAGAAACGGTGCAACCGTGCAATTAAATAAGCAATTGGGGCCAAATCTAAAAATAGTGAACCTACATGCAATCCAAACCTCAGGGATCTGGATTCAAAATTTTCCAAAAAATTATCCAGGAGGCTACCACTGTTTAGTAATGACTAATGTAAATATATGCTTCCTGAATTCAAACTAATGATCTCCAAGCTACAATGGAGCAATTTAGGTAAGGCCAGCCCATAACTGAAGAAACATGTCATTTAAATTTTCACAGATGATATTATATCAAATAGATAACTATCAACTTGTACCAGTCCTCTAAGAATGCTACACAGATTTACTAGTTGTGACAATCAGTAGCTCAGCAGTCAACATGAAACTCATGCCACATAATCCTCACAAGAACTATCAAGGGCAGTTAGAAAATTCTTCTTTTGTAAGAAATTCCCATATTCATGCAGTATTAGCTTTGTTGCCATCATCAGTATGTCATAATATAATTAACGATCCATAGAAAATTGTGAGATGGATACGTTCTCATGTGAACCTAAACATAATCTTTCACCTTTTGGGGGGCCCTTTCTGCAAAAGAGGCATCAAATAGCCACTTCTGTCATCTCCAGAAGCCAAATATAATGCCATAAATTTAAGGTTTTAAAGGAAAAAAGGAAAGAGAAGAATAGTGAGGAAAAAACAAGAGAAGAAAAAAATCCGAAGTACTTTTTTCTTGCGTTCTCATCACAATGTAACACGATCTCCTTACTAGCTTGAATCATTAAAGATTCTCCATTCTATCCAGTGGTGAGATCTTTCCTCATCCCTCTTCTTCTTGTAATAATACATCCTACTGACGATGACTTCAGTGTATGCCAAGATTTTGCTTAGCTCTTAAAGAACAATTAATCTTCTAGGTTAATTATCTCGAAAATCAAATATAAGCATTATTGTGATTTGGGACTACACAAAAAATAACCAAGCCTAAATCCCACTAAGTGGGGGTCGGCTACACGAATCCTTTATTTTTGTTGTACCTATCAACTAAAAATGCCACATAAGTATGCAAGAATATTCCTTATTCTTAGAATGTATTTAGCTTTTCTCTTTTTATATAAACAAAATTCAATAACCTAACTCTCCTTACTAGGGCTTCTATCGACATATAATTTATATGTCCAAATCATCTAAAGATGACTCTTTTCAAAATTATTCTCATTTGAGGCTCCTCTAACCTTCTCGATGATGTACTCATTTCTCATCTTAGCCATTCGTTTATACTCACTCATCCACCTTAGCATCATCATCTATGTGATACTTATTTTATCTGTATTTTCCTACTTTATAGGTCAGCATTCGACATCATATAACTGCTGGTCATACTATTGTCTTTATAAAATTTACCTTTAAGTTTAAGTAAACTTTTTCTACTGCATAATACACTAGATGCATTACTTCACTTAATTCATCTTATTTGAATTTTGTTAATGACATTATCACCTATTTCATTATCATTTTGCATGATTGAACCAATATAGCTAAACCGCTCACTATACTTGATAACTTAATTACCAATTATCACCTCCCAAATTAGTGCTTCTATAATCTATATTGATTAAGTTTGCACTCCATATATTCGGTTTTAGCCTCAAAAATATCCCTCCATAACTTAAGTTGTGCCTAAGCCTCATCTAATTTTATCAACCAGAAGAATAACATCTATGAAATCATACATCAAACCGCGTCACCTTGAATGTGTCCAGTCAGAATCTCGATAACCAAAGCACAAAAATGTGAACTTATAGGTGAGCCTTGCTATAATCCAACTGTAATAGGAGTTAAACAGGTTTTCTAACCAAATCTATTTCTGCTTCCATTTGTGCATGTTGATGTGTTCGGTTATTGTGTAGATATGTGTATGCAAGCTCATGTAAATTTGTTCTTAGGCAATTGTTTGTGTTATTGTTTATGTGTTATTATGATGGCTTTGTGAATGGTTTGATTGTTAACCCCAACAAAGCTAGTATCAGATCTTAATTTAAGATTTACCTACAAGGTGTTTCTATGAAATTCCACATAAGCATTCTTGTGCCAGCAGAATACAGGACGTTCCACCATTATGTCATGGCATCCAACCACTCTGATTACAAGACCAAGATGTTGGGTATCTTATCCAACAAAGAGCTCAATCATCATATTTTGTTAAATGGAGTACAACCCCAAGACATCAAAGTGTTGATCAAAATGGATAATGCTTGGAGAAGCTTGAAATAGAAAGTCAGGCCAAATTGGGCAGTGGGTTGATCAAAGTGTCTTCAATCATATTGTCAGGAGATTAGTACTAACAAACTTCAGTTGAAGTTGGTGAATTTATGTGAAAGAAAAACGACCCAAAACAAAGCACTCATCATCAGAAAGTTGAGGAACATGAACAAAAATGGCCAAAAATGTTGTAGAGCATCTGAGTAGCTTCCGAAAGGTTTTGAACAACCTGCCCATCATGAAAATCTTCTTTAATGATATGGCGCAAAAACATATTACCCGAGTTATCTACCAAATAGTTGGGAGACCTTGATGGAAACACTTAGCAATTTGACTCCACATGGTGTATTGACATTGAATATGGTAAAATATAGCAGACTAAGCAAGGAGAAAAGAGAGGCACTAATTTGAGCTGCAAGGAAATTTTCAAAGCGAACCGAGGAAGTCAAAGTAGTAAATGTTATTGCAGTGATCAACATGACAAGTTAAAATAAAGTTCCAAATCAAGAAGTTGCTTGAAGTGTTTCTATTTTGACAAGCCAAGTCCACATGAAAATAAAGTGCAAAGTTCAAAATAGATCAGACAAATAAGAAAAACAAAGGCAAGAAAGATGAGAATGAGACCACAAATACTGCAAGTGAAAAAGTGTGTTCGTATTCAATTTTGGGCTTCTTAACCTCTCATATGAAAGTGGCAATTGGGTGATCAGCTCTAGTGCCACATTTCATGTCACATCTCAGGGTGAATTCATTACTTCCTACACTCATGATTTTGGCAATGTGAAAATTTGGAAACAATGGTACATTTAAAATTGTGGGCATAAGAAATGCAACTTTGAAGACAAGTCGGTTGCCTGCTCCAGGATTGGTATGATGTCTAGAGACGGGTGAATAGACATAATATAAAAAATTTGGAGCAATAATTCAAGTGTACAAGTAATAAAGCAGAAGCAATCAACAATGTTAAGAAATAAATGCAAAAAATGAAAAATACATGATATCATGTAGTTTGACTCAAATCCGAACCTACGTCCACCCCAACCCAAATTAATAAGTCGCTATAATAAATTACTCTTTTGACAAAGGCAGAGAAGCTCATACAACCTCCTATAGTTCTTAGCTAAATGCCCTCCTCACTTTCAAGTGAGGGCACAATTAAACTTTCCCCAAGCCTAGCTTGGATTCCCTAGTTTACAGCGCGGGAGAAAGAGAAGCTCAGATAACACAAGTGAAGAACACTCACTTTTCCTCCTATAATTGAGCTTTAGTGTTAGTGGAAGAGTAGATGAAGACTTGGTCACTTTGATTAATCTCCACTAATTAGCTTTTGGTCACTTGAGTGCTAGAGAGATCAATGAGGTTGTTGGAACAATAAAGAGGTCAAAGATTCAAGAAGAAGACCCCAACAACTAGCCAAAGCTTAAATATCGTTGGCTATAACAACTAAAAAAGTTATGTACAGCAGCCACTAATCAACCAAATGATCGATCAAGATTTTAGCTGTTATAGTCCAACGGCTATAATTTCAGATAACTACGATAGATCAACTAATCAATTAACTCTTTCTGATTGATCAAGGGAACAATCACAATAACCGGTTCCTAGCCTTTGATCAATCAACAATTCTTTGATCAAATCTCTTGATCGATCAAAGAGCAAAAATCCACCAACTCAACCTTAAGTGAGTAGCAACCAACCCACTTAAAGCATCATCCAAGCTATTCTTACACACAAGACCAATCTTACAACAAAGCTAAAAATGATTTCAATAATAATAGTAACAAACAAGATCTTCAACCTTCAATCACTCCATCAATCTTTGACTTGATAAAAACTGAATCCATGGTTGGTCGATGAGTGCAAATACAAATCTTGGCTCATCCAACTTAATCACAAATAATATAAATATAACAAGCCTGCAGTAAGAGCACTAAACACTCTTGTTAGAAAATAACTTAAACATATTGCTACACATCAAAATTTAATACCACCACAAGGGAGGAACTAACGCTTGCTATAGCTTGAAGATGTGATACAGTCTCCATTTGATGCAAGCTTAGTTGAGCAAAAGAGAGGTGAATGCAATACAAAAGAATTGCACAACTGAGTTTTGGCATAAAAGATTTGGTCACCGAGTGAGGAAGGTCTACAAATCTTAGCCAAAAAAGAACCTCCTATTTAACATGCAAGGTATTTCTCTAAGCTTGCCAAAACTTAATTTGTAGACCTTCCTCACTTGACGATTGCTATTTAAAGGTTTAGGATTATTGTAATAAAGAGTAAGGATTAGGTTTTGAAGGTCTTCAAAGAGTTTCATGCTACTACTAAAAAAATACGGAAAGATAGTTAAAAGTGCATCTGGTTAGATAGTTGAAGTTAATGCAGCTCCTTTTGAGTATTGCAAAAAGGTATGCCTTCAGTCTTGAGAAAATTGTTCCCAGGGAACCTCAACAAAATAAAGTAGCAGATATAAGAAATAGAATTGTGGTAAAAAGAGTTCGTTGTATGCTCGAACATGCAATGCTGCCAAAAGACTTTTAGGGGGAGGCAATGAAGGATAGGTGTTGCTCTAGTTAATTTTTCTCAAATTCCTTTGGATGATGACATATCACAAAGAATTTATACGCAGAAAGAAGTCCAATCATTTGAAGGTGTTTGAGTTCAAAAAAATTTGTTCAAATCTCTAAAGATGAGAAATCCAAAGTTGACAAAAACAGTTCTTTCTGGGTTATGGTAACGATAAGTTGGGAAACTATTTGAGATCCTATTGAAAAGAAGCTTGCAAGAAGAAAATCTTTAGTGTTCCTTGAGAATAAGGCGAATGATAAAATTAAAATAAAAAGTCAAGGAAGCCAAAGCAATCCAAAGGCTATCCAATTGACATAGATTCAATGCCCCCTGTGGTCCATGGTAATCATGAGTTAGATGTACAAGATATCAAGAAAAGATGGCGCTCAATTTGAAAATAATGCAAGGCCATACCAAGAGCATATTTGAAAATAGTTCTCTGGTTCTACCAGTAGAATCTAGGTTGAGGAAATTAAGCAAAGATTGTGACGCAACCCAACATCCCGATAGCCGGGTTCAAGAGAGAAAGAGGCACAACAAAACATTGAACCATAGTAGATAACATACACAGAAAATTAGGGTTTTACTTCATCAAATGCTGCCATTATATTCGTCCATAAGGCTTTTAGAAGAAAATCATAAAAATTGATCCAAAATAAAAATACATGAAATTCACCCACCAATATTTGAATCACACCAAATTAGTAGCCCCAAATCTTGCTTGATTTGAGATTATTTAGTTTACTAAAACAAAAGACAGAATCTTTCTAAAACAAGAAAAAATTACAAAAAATGATAATTTCGAGGCCTAAATGATGGAATGTGGGGCTGAGAATATAGCGATGAAGTAAAGCTTAATTTCTTAGCAAATCCTCATCTAAAAGAAGCTTTTCGGATTGGGGCTGATATTGAAAACTGACAACTGTGGCAAAAGTTATGCTTGTTTTTGGGATCAGACATTGAATCCTGCCAAAAATAGGTTAATTGCATTGAATCAGCCTAGACTTAGCCCAATCAACCTTGGTTTGGGATTCTAGGGCCTTAATGTCCGCATCAGATCACCAAATCCACATAAGATTCAATCCATATGATTCTAATGATTGGTGGGGGAGACCTAGACAACTATAACAAGGCTATGCTAGATGTGCATGGTTGGAAGCCATGCATAAACAGATGAGATCCTTCAATGAATTGCCAAAAGGGAGGACAGAATTAAGTGTGCAGCATGATGAGAGAAGCTCAGTTCAAGACATAAAAGCTAAGCCGTCGTACTCTTTAAAAAAAATTACCGGTGATGGAAAAACTTTGCAACCAGTTGTTGGGTCAAGAAAAGCTGTCAAATTCAACATATCATGCACATTCAGGTTAATGCTTGTCTCCTCTTCAACCTGCATAATGACCTCATCATTTATAACAACATGAAAAAGGCTTCAAACATCTAAATAGAAACTATTCTCATTTAGAAAGACAAAGAAACAGAAGTATTATTATAGACATGGCTTTATTATGTCTAGATATCCAAGGAAAATGGAAAATGATGATGTTGAAAATGAAGTTTGCGCAAAAGAACAAAACGTACATGCCTAAAAAAAGCTAGTAATGCAAGCAGAAGATTAAACATAAACCTATCTTGCATCTTCATCAAAGGGTAAAGAGTTAAGTGTGGAGTGCATTACCTCACGAATTGCACTGCCAACAAGATTAACTCCATCATCCACCATTCCAGCAGGTAGCTCCAAGATTAATTTTCCAACAGGAACCCTGACCTTATAGGTATCGAAACAAGGGAGAAATAGCCAATGCATGGAAGAACAAGTTAATAACAGACGAAGGGGGGAACATAAAATCAAAATAAAATTTGGGTAGCCTTAATAAAGAGAAAGTGCGTTTGGGTAGCCAAATTGTTAAAAATAAACTTGGGAGGCATAATTAAGATGAGAATAACTATCCCAAAGAAATACAAAATTGCTAAATTACATATCTTTATGAAGAGAGAACATCATGTCAAAACCATGGCACATTAACAAAAAAAACTATTCATCATGTCTTCCATTCAAAGCAAGCTATAGAGATTACTTGCTCTGTTAAAACAACATTCATCTCCCCTTCAGATTCTAGAAGGATAAGCACAGCAACAGACAACCCCCTTGCAAAGACAATTCCAGGAACCTAAATGTTTCAAAAAAATTATAAATATATAGTTAAAAAAATAGTCTGTTTGCTAACATTTAGTTTCATCAAGAATAAAAAACAAAGATGGTTATAATACCGAAGGCAGTCAAAAGTAAATACAAGTTATAGCATCACAAAAAGAGGATAAAAGGAGTCGAACAGGTTAGTAGCAAAATGGTCAAGACATGTTGCTAACAAAATTATCTATTTCATCCTTCCTCTCTCTTTTACCTTAAAAGAATTTTAGCTAGTTATTAGAGGTGTTATACATGGTTATATTTGTATAATACTCGTTCTATTCACAAAGCTTCAATAACCACCCACTTTCATTCATCAAAAATATAAAAGTTGATTCCATGTGGCTCTCATGCATAAAAGCAAGAAGTGTTGGCAAATTAATTGTCCTAACGCACACTAGTACATAAACTCAATCATAAATAACCAAAAGAAATGACAATAGAAATCCTCTAATTCTACTACATGTAAGTTATAATTACTTTAGTACATTTTTTTGTATACATGAAAATATTTAGACGCCTATTTGTAGACTTCAAAGGTCGCTATGAATAGATGTCAAAAATAACCCTACATGAACAACACATTCTAGTCTCGTTACTATTCCTGAATATAGCACAACCTTCCATATCAAAGGACATGATTTTACATAAGTAGACTTTCATCTATTAAAATCAGAGACACATCAATTCGGTATATGTGGCAAAATGGTTATGTAATACACACACATGTATATGAATAAAATAAATTAACCAGCAAAACGTTTGTCCGAATACATGCATGTATAGTTTTAGATCTTTTAGAAAATATACTAAAACATTAGCTCATACTACAAGGTCATCATCAAGAAAAAAAAGATGAACAGCCGTTTAAATTTATGCAAAATTCTCGAATAAATGTTTTGCAGGTTTCTTCTAATCATACCTTCATCCCAGTTTGATTGTCAAACACCTCCGCTTTGAACTTCAAAAAGCCAACACGATTCCCAAACATATCAACTGCCTGCCTTGACAACAAGAGTTAAGAAGTGCCAAGAAAGAATTTTCAACTTGATAAGATAGTAAAAGAATGAAGCCTACCCCCCAAAAAGTAAATAGACAAATAAATAGAGTAATATAATATATAGCCATACGGAATAGAGGAATATACAAATAAACAGTTACTAAATTTTCAACAACGGATTTGCGTCATCATATGTAATACATTAAATGTTGACTGTTTACTGCTAAATAAAAATTCTCACAAAAATTATATTTAAAATTGCGAAACAAAATTTCATTTTTTTCTTCAGGATTATAATGAAGTGGCCAGTGCCAGAAATTCAACCTTACAGTTCTAACCAGCATTCAAATAAAAGTGCTGGCTTTCCTATTTTGTAAGTAGATTATGTAGTATTAAAGTGGCCTAACTGTTCAACCAAAAGTCAGACATCAAATATAAACTCTTCCATTATTAGGATTTTATGCAACTATTCAGTAACTTCATCATACAATTTAGACACAAGCAGGAAAATAAAACACCCACAAATAAATCACACCATTTCACAAACTACCACCAAGAGGCATGGTTCAATCGTTCACACAGCATGAAACTAAACATTCCAATTAGTACCTGAATTTCAACGCACCGAAGACGCATTTTTCCATCAGCTAAAAGACCTCTTTCGCTCTGCATATTCTTCAACCATTGTTTGAATAAAGTAGAATCAACGGCATTTCTGTGATAAGATACAACACTAAATTTAAATAGTTGCTGGAAAATTTTTGAGCAAATCTTAGGTAAACTGCATAGTTCTCGGTCATTTTAGAATAAAGAAGTATAAGTTTCTTATGTCCTAACTTCCAAAAAATCTATTACCAAAAAAAAAAAAAATCCAAAAAGTCATACTGCAAGAAATCTATGATTCTAAAACAATTCATTCGCTTGGCAAAGTTAGAAATCGCTTCAACTGGCGAGCCTTTTGCAGCATATCAGACGCACTGCAAGTGTTCGAAGAAATTCCCCAACCACTATCTCCAGCTGCCAAGACTACTAATGTAGAATTGAGAGAAACACGTAGAGACAAAGAATCTAACTACCTCAAATCCGAGTCTGAAAGGCCTGAGGTTGCAATGATCTCGACGGAATCTCCACTCTTCAATGTTAAGGTTTGCGTTGGAGAACGACAAGCTTGCGAGTCGCCAGATGCCATTCTGGAGAACAGACGGATTTGTTGGCGACGACAAATCGGCTTTCTCAGCTCATGCGAGCAGCGGAGACCATGGCGAGCGTTAAGGTGGAGAGAAACTGCCGGGCCAAAGAGCAATCGCCGGCACGCCGACATCAGTTGACCTAACCTCAAAATAGAATTATAAATAGTTCCCCCCCTAATTGCTCCAAACTAAACGAAACGCGGAACATTTTCTAAATTTGCTTGAATTTGGAGTCCAATCAGAATTTTTGAATGTTTTTTGGCTCGAAATTTATTTGGGCAGAGTCATATATGATTTGAATACCACATAATATTTTATTACATATTAAGGAAATTCATTGTTATTATATCGATGTACTTTTATATTTTTATTTTTATTTTTTGATAGAAATTTTTATTTTAATATATTATGAATAAAATTGAGGTGATTATTATATTCCAAGAAATTAAAAATTCATATATATTTTCATTATTGTGATGCCACACTTACACAAAGAATTACTTATTAAGACACATTTCAGTGTAATTTAAAAAGCGGAACACACAAATAACTCTAAGAAATAAATCAAGAAGATAATTGAATAATTTGTGATTAAATTAGGCACCATAGGTTGTGATTAGTATTAGGGAAATTAATCATACTAAAAAAAAAAAAATTGTTTGTCAAATTAAATTTAAGGGACTAAACGGTGGTTAGCAAATCGGGGCAAGATTTGAGTGGAGCTTGCAATATAGAGAGGTTGCCAAAGCACAATATTCGAACGGCGGTTTGGCTGGGTGTCGCAGCTGGCGCAGGCCACGGCATCCAGAACGCCAGCGGGGCTCAGAGGCACCGGCAATTTGAGCAGCGGCTTGGCTGGGCCGGTTCGCCAAGAGGAGGAACACGTGTCGATCAGCTCTGCAGGGCCGGCGGCTGCTTCGTTGATGCTTCCGCCTCTTGCACAGCCAAATGTTAGTAGCAATCTGTCCACACCACCAATTAGATGGGAGGAAGAAATGGATGAGGATATAACTGATGTCGCTGCAAATGATAAAGAGAAAATGGAAGACACTGACTATAGCAGCGATTTGGAGCGTGAACAGCAGTTGTATTTCAGAGAAGAAGCTATTCAACCTATAAATGGCAAAGCCTCTGGAGCTGATTGCGGGAGAGGAGAACCCAAGGCAACTGTAAACAGTGTGAACTTGTTATTTCAGCATCCAGGTCAAAAACAATGTTCACAGGCTATTCGACGAAATGCTGCAGTGAGCAAAATAATTGAAAATGACATCAACAACAATCAAGGAGCCAACTTGAGTGCAGCGAAGACTGTTTCCACTGGTGAAAAGATTCCTAAGGTTGTTGAAAATGCTGTACATACTAGTCCTCTAAATGTCTGTGATATTGCTAGTGACAAAAACAACTTACAAGAGGTTCAACATTCAACAATTGATGTTGGTCGAACAACAAACAGAGCAGTTTATTTCAGAAATAGCCCACCAAATTTTGGCAAGAAAACTGACTCTAATCAAGCCCCACTCTCTGATGAAAGAGCCAACATGCAGAGGGATAGAGTTAGTTATGCAAATGTGGTGAATGGGAAAGGCCTAAGTGGTGGAGGTCGAAGCAATTGTGGCATTCCTATCCCTAAAGATATAGTGGAGCAAGCAATGGAGTATAAAGATGACATTGTTGGATTAGATATGGAGGAGGCTAAGGGCATCTCAAAAGAATGGCAATTTGCATTAGTTGGGCGGCTGTTCGGGCGGCGAATCTCATTCCAAATCACTTATGGAGTTAAAATGTCTTGATATAGACAAGATCAAAGTCAAATTACCTGTATTCTCTTCAAATATAGTAAAAACTAATTGAACACTCGCATAACTGCTAGTATATTCTGTTAAACTAATTATTATGCAATGAATCGTACTCTAATGCTTGTATTCCACTTGCATTCAACGTTAATACAATGAATATCAATACAATTGTCACTATTCAATTCACATTTATTGATATATCATAAATCAGTCTCTAAAAGTGCATATTCGCTTAAAATAAATTGATATACTGTCACTTTTAGAGATTGATTTGTGACATATCATTGTAATTGAATTGAATAGTGATGTTTTTATAGCTATTCATTGCATTACATTGAATTCAAGTGGAATACAATCATTTAATGAATCGTACTCTGAAAGCTTATATTCCGCTTGAATTTGATATTAATGCAATGAAATACCTATAAAAATACTATTCAATTCAAATACAGTGATATTTCATAAATTAGTATAATGTAATAACCAGTATTACATTAAAACACAATCAGATATCCCTAATAGATCACCAAATATTTATGTTCGGCTAAAATACATCGATATGGCAAATATTAGTTTATTAATTAGAGTATTGTGTTAAAATGACTTGATATAGACAAGATCAAAATCAAATCACTTGTATTCTCTTCAAATACAGTAAAAACTAATTAAATGCTCACATAACTGCTAGTATTCTGTTAATCAAATTATTATGCAATGAATCGTACACTAAATGCTTGTATTCTATTTGAATTCAACGTTAATACAATGAATATCAGTGAAAATGTCAATTCAATTCAAATTCATTGATATATCATAAATTTGTCTCTAAAAGTGTATATTCGCTTAAAATAAATCGATGTACTATTAAAACGATATATAATTGCTGGTATTACGTTAAAAAGCAAGCAGATGTCCCCAGTAGATCGCCAAATATCTATTTTCGACTTAAATATATCGATATAACAAACAGTAGTTGTGTAATCAGAGTATTATTTTAAAACGTCTTCATATAGATATGATCTACGTCAAATTGCTTGTATTCTCTTAAAATAAAACAAAAAGTGATTGAATACTAATATAATTGCTAGTATCTAGTTAAAATAACCTATTATGTAGTGAGTCATATCTAAATGCTTGTATTTCGCTTGAATTCAACGTAATGAAAGGAATAGATGTAAAAACATTACTATCGAATTCAAATACATTGACATGTTATAATTTAGTTTGTAAAAGTAGCTATTCGCTTAAAATATATTGATATAACTTTAGAAAGATGTGTAATTATCGGTATTATATTAAAACTCAATCAGATGTCCGTAATAGTTTATCAAATGCTTGTTTTGGGCTAAAATATATCGATATAACAAATATTAATCTGTTAAACAAAGTATTGTTTTAAACTGTCATGATATAGGCATGATCAAAGTCAAATTATCTGTATTCTCTTCAAAAATATTAAAAATTAATTGAATACTCGCATAATTGCTCATATTCACTTAAAAGAACTTATTATGTAATGAATCGTACTCTGAACGCTTGTATTTCGCTTGAATTCGATATTAATGCAATGAATAGCTGTAAAAATGTCACTATTCTATTCAAATACAGTGCTATATCATAAATCAGTATCAAAAAATATGTAATTATCGGTATTACATTAAAACTCAATCAGATATCCCGAATAGATCACCAAATATCTATGTTTGGCTAAAATACATCGATATGAAAAATATTAGTTTCTTAATTAGAGTATTAAGTTAAAATGCCTTGATATAGACAAGATCAACGTCAAATTACCTGTATTCTCTTCAAATATAGTAAAAACTAATTGAACACTCGCATAACTGCTAGTATATTCTGTTAAACTAATTATTATGCAATGAATCGTACTCTAATGCTTGTATTCCACTTGCATTCAACGTTAATACAATGAATATCAATAAAAATATCACTATTCAATTCAAATTTATTGATATATCATAAATCAGTCTCTAAAAGTGCATAATCGCTTAAAATAAATCGATATACTGTCACTTTTAGAGATTGATTTGTGACATATCATTGTAATTGAATTGAATAGTGATGTTTTTATAGCTATTCATTGCATTACATTGAATTCAAGTGGAATACAATCATTTATAGTACGATTCAATGCATAATAAATTAAGTTTGCTGAATACTAGCAATGACATTAATATTTCATCACTTTTTATGTATTTGAAGAGAATACAAGCAATTCTACATTAATATTGTCTATATGAAGGAAGTTTTACATAATACTCTGATTAAAAAATTAATATATTCTATATCAATATATTTCTGCCGAAATAGATAATTGGCGAGATATTTGGGACATCTAATATCTGTTTGTTGTGATTACATCTAAAATACATTGATATAATAAATATTAATTGTTTAAATAAAGTATTGTATTAAATTGCCTTGATATAAATGTTAAGTGGAATAGAGATCCATGGGTTAGTAAAATAGAGGAAGATTGGCCTCAGCCTATTAAGTACATACTTTGAATTATTCTTTATTTACATATTAAATATTTTATTTTTTATTTTACAAGTTAATCTCATCATCTCGTAAAAATAAATAAAATAGCCATATATGCATTCAATTCACAAGAATTTTAGAATCTTTTGTGTATATGCAATAAACTTCTACAAATCATAAAATAATTGAATGCATATATGCCTATTTTATTTATTTTTACGAGATGATGAGATTAACTTGTAAAATAAAAAATAAAATATTTAATATGTAAATAAAGAATAATTGAAGAGTATGTATTATGTATATAAATGCCAAAAAACTTCTACAAATCATAATCAATAAAAAAAATCCTTTCAAAACTTTGGCAAAAAGACTAAATAAGTTATGTTGAGAAAATTTGAGAAGATTAAATCATCATAAAATAAAAACATAAAGGAGTTTAAAGTATTATTGAAAAAGAATTAAAAGATATACATGTAAGTCTCTTTGTTTAATTATTCTCTTGAATGGTTTTTTTATTCATTCTTAAATCTCCACGGAATATTTTATAAAATAGTAAGGAGTATTTTGTAAAATACAATAATTTTATTTAAATATTATTTTTATGCATATCTAATTATTATTATTATTATTATTATTATTATTAGTTTGGATAAATCATATTTTTATGTTTGTTTGGCAGGTTAAAATTAATATGCTCCAATTTTAAATAGAAATATCACATCGCACGTAAAATTTTATATTAAAAATTAACTTTATTTCGCATCTTACACACATTACTAAACTAATAACTAATTTATATCACATTCTTCATATATCCCAGCATAATAGCTAATTTTATTTCACATTATTCTAATTTTTAATAAAAAAAATTTCATCTAAATTTAATTTTAATTTTCTTAGAATTAAACCTTGCAAACAAACTTGGTTTTACTGTTAAAATTGAACTGAGCTTTGTTATTTTTTTATATTAGCTAATCATATTACTAAATTAAATTATTATAATTTTTTAAAATAATATTACATAACTGCATGCGAACCAGAAAATCCCTTTATACATTCATATATCATTGCATGCAGTGGTCATTAGAAACTGTTGATGCAAAAAATGCACCACCACAGAGAGAAATGAGACGGCGATTTTTACATGGAAACCCGAGTGTCCAGAGGAAAAACCACGACGCCGTCCAGGCGATTTGAATCCACTAATCCCATCTTCTCTTACAAAGCTTGGGGGTCTCTAATGGGAGACCAAATGAGTACAAGAGAGAGAGAGGGTAGAGAAAGAGTGGCCCCTTCTGAGAGAGCCTGAGTCCCCTTTTATAGCCTGGGGAGGAGGGGGTACAATAGGTACGGTCTGTCACATCTGACACCTATTCCTACAAAGGACGATTAGGGAGTAGACTCCCATACTGTCTTAAATGCTGAATTGACATAGTAGTACGGAGAGTACGATCTGGTGATCTCTCTAAGCTGCTATTGAGCTGCTCTTCGACTTGGGGCTGCTGTTGAGCTGCTCGTCGACGTGGGGCTGCTGTTTGAGCTGCTCTTCGACGTGGGGCTGTCGTTGAGCAGCTGTTTGGCAAGGAGCTACTATTGAGCTGCTCTTCGACGTGGGGCTGCTGTTGAGCAGCTGTTCGACTTGGGGCTGCTGTTGAGCAGCTGTTTGGCAAGGAGCTGCTGTTGAGCTGCTCTTCGACGTGGGGCTGCTGTTGAGCTGCTCTTCGACGTGGGGCTGTCGTTGAGCAGCTGTTTGGCAAGGAGCTGCTGTTGAGCTGCTCTTCGACGTGGGGCTGCTGTTGAGCAGCTTTTCGACTTGGGGCTGCTGTTGAGCAGCTGTTTGGCAAGGAGCTGCTGTTGAGCTGCTCTTCGACGTGGGGCTGCTGTTGAGCAGCTGTTCGACTTGAGGCTGCTGTTGAGCTGCTCTTCGACGTGGGGCAAAGGATGTTAGAGAAGGTTCTAACATGTCCCCCTCTAAAGCATAACGTGCATTGATGTACGTGCTAATGCTGATTCAGTGGACTTCAATGGAGATTACTTCTTGTAAAGTCATTAGCTCCTCATGGTTGAGCTGCTTCGTGGAAGCTGGAGAGAAGAGCTGTTAGAAGAGAGCTGTTCGACAAGGGATTTTTAGAGAAGAGATTACTCCCTGCAGTCATCAGCTCGTCGAGGTTGAGCTGCTTCGTGGAAGCTGCTAAGAAGAGCTGTTAGAGGAGAGCTGTTCGACGAGGGGTTTTAGAGAAGAGATTACTCCCTGCAAAGTCGTTAGCTCGTCATGGTTGAGCTGTTTCATGGAAGCTGCTGAGCTGTTAGAAGAGAGCTGTTCGACGAGGGGTTTTTAGAGAAGAGGTTACTCCCTGCAGAGTCGTTAGCTCGTCATGGTTGAGCTGCTTCGTGGAAGCTGCAGAAAAGAGCTGTTAGAGGAGAGCTGTTCGATGAGGGGTTTTAGAGAAGAGGTTACTCCCTGCAGAGTCGTTAGCTCGTCATGGTTGAGCTGCTTCGTGGAAGCTGCTGAGAATAGCTGTTAGAGGGGAGCTGTTCGATGAGGGGTTTTAGAGGAGAGGTTACTCCCTGCAGAGTCGTTAGCTCGTCATGGTTGAGCTGTTTCATGGAAGCTGCTGAGCTGTTAGAAGAGAGCTGTTCGACGAGGGGTTTTTAGAGAAGAGATTACTCCCTGCAGTCATCAGCTCGTCGAGGTTGAGCTGCTTCGTGGAAGCTGCTAAGAAGAGCTGTTAGAGGAGAGCTGTTCGACGAGGGGTTTTAGAAAAGAGATTACTCCCTGCAATTGTTAGCTCGTGGTTGAGCTACTTCGTGGAAGCTGGAGAGAAGAGTTGTTAGAGGAGACCTGTTCGACGAGGGGTTTTAGAGAAGAGATTACTCCCTACAGTCGTTAGCTCGTGGTTGAGCCTTGACTCTCAGTCGCCGAGCTGCTATGGTCGTAAGCTGGGAGTTCGAGAAAGGGTTTTAGAGAAGGGGTTACCCTTGACTCTCAGTCGCCGAAGCTTCATGATCGTGAGCTGGGACCTTGAGAAGGGGATTGCCCTTGACTGCCTGTCGCCGAGCTGCCTTGACTATGAGCCGGGACTTTGAGAAGGGGTTTTAGAGAAGGGGTTACCCTTGACTCTCAGTCGCCGAGGCATCATGATCGTGAGCTGGGACCTCGAGAAGGGGATTGCCCTTAACTGCCTGTCGCCGAGCTGCCTTGACCATGAGCCGGGACTTCGAGAAGGGGTTTTAGAGAAGGGGTTACCCTTGACTCTCAGTCGCCGAGGCGTTATGATCGTGAGCTGAGACCTTGAGAAGGGGATTGCCCTTGACTGCCCGTCGCCGAGCTGCCTTGACCATGAGCCGGGACTTCGAGAAGGGGTTTTAGAGAAGGTGATCTCACGTGGTGAGGGTTTTAGAGAAGGGAATCTCATGTAGTGAGGGATCGGTCCTGCGTGAGGGCACCACTGTTGATGCAAAACATGCACCACCACAGAGAGAAATGAGACGGCGATTTTTACGTGGAAACCCGAGTGTCCAGGGGAAAAACCACGATGCCGTCCAGGCGATTTGAATCCACTAATCCCATCTCCTCTTACAAAGCTTGGGGGTCTCTAATGGGAGACCAAATGAGTACAAGAGAGAGAGGGTAGAGAAAGAGTGGCCCCTTCTGAGAGAGCCTGAGTCCCCTTTTATAGCCTGGGGAGGAGGGGGTACAATAGGTACGGTCTGTCACATCTGACACATATTCCTACAAAGGACGATTAGGGAGTAGACTCTCATACTGTCTTAAATGCTGAATTGACATAGTAGTACGGAGAGTACGATCTGGTAATCTCTCTAAGCTGCTATTGAGCTGCTCTTCGACTTGGGGCTGCTGTTGAGCTGCTCGTCGACGTGGGGCTGCTGTTTGAGCTGCTCTTCGACGTGGGGCTGTCGTTGAGCAGCTGTTTGGCAAGGAGCTGCTATTGAGCTGCTCTTCGACGTGGGGCTGCTGTTGAGCAGCTGTTTGGCAAGGAGCAGCTGTTGAGCTGCTCTTCGACGTGGGGCTGCTATTGAGCTGCTCTTCGACGTGGGGCTGTCGTTGAGCAACTGTTTGGCAAGGAGCTGCTATTGAGCTGGTCTTCAACGTGGGGCTGTTGTTGAGCAGCTGTTCGACTTGGGGCTGCTGTTGAGCAGCTGTTTGGCAAGGAGCTGCTATTGAGCTGCTCTTCGACGTGGGGCTGCTGTTGAGCAGCTGTTCGACTTGAGGCTGCTGTTGAGCTGCTCTTCGACGTGGGGCAAGGGATGTTAGAAAAGGTTCTAACAGAAACTCAGAGCTTGCTAGGTTTTTTAATTAACTTGAAATTTTTTTAAAATCCATGGATTAAATTATGAGCTAAATTATCCTTTGGCTTTAAGTTGATTTTGAGCTGGCTCTGGCTCGCTCAAAATATTATTCAAGTTAGCTTAAAACTACATAAATAATATAAATAATTTTGATATATAGTATTAGTATGAAAAGTTTTTTATGAAAAAATCATGACAAAGAATTGACAGAATTCATTAAAAATAGCTTAATTGAAATATTTATCTCGATCTTAGAAATTTAATTGAAAATAATTGCAAAACTCTAGAAGCTATATAAAGAAAAAATTTAACTTGTGAATTTGAATTTGAGTGATATTTCCAGCCCCTATCCTTAGCCACTCGAACGATGTTTATCCTATGTATTATCATTGGAAGTAGCCCATCGTGATTTTGCATAACAAAATGTGTTACAATTGTTTTTAAGGCGACTCAGTTAAGGCCAGAGCTTCTCCAAATGTAGTCAAACTTACTCGATATACACATCATTCATATTCATTCACATTTACAGCGTATACTCTGTGTAATATATGTAGAACGTTTGAAGTATGAGAGGTAAGGCAAAATGGCTAATATAAATATCACTAAAAAGGTTTAATTTTGAGATTTGTCATTGAAATTGCTTGATTTAAAATTAATTTCACTTAAACTTACATTTAAAATAAATTGTCAGTTTTCTAGACCATTATTTATTGATCACGCTCTAATTGTCTACGAATGGGAAGGTAATAAAACCCAAATCAGACGATCGAACTCCAATCGTTGAATTTTGATTGACATCATCGTCCATCGTATCTTGAATTCTTGTAGTCTCAAAGTTATGCTTCAAGATAGAATGTGCTTTGGGTTGTCAAAAAGTTTTTCGGCACAATGTCGAAACTCTTGAAAGTTTTTATTTCTTATTTATTATGAAGACCCTTTTTACTATCTAAATTAGAGCTCAAAAAGAACTGAATTAAAATACAAAGATTATATAATTGAGTACAAATTAAGCAAAAGCCCATTAAGAAAAAAAAATAGCTATAGGATATAATTAAAGCATCATTAGTCTTCTTCACGGGCTTAATAAAAAGCCCATTAAAAAATCCTTTTAATCACATTATATTCTAACAATCTCCGCCTAGAATTAATTAAGGGGGCGTTTGGTTCGTTGTTATTTTGGTATTATATTATGTAATATAGATGTCATGACATCTAGATATTATCTTTTGACTAATAATTTTATAGTCTAATAGAAGATTATTTATAGATATCATTAAATCAAACAATTGACTTCTCTAAATAACATAACGTAACATCAAGATAACATTGAACTAAACGCCCCCTAAAATAGATGCTTCAAACTATCTATTTATTCTCTCAAGCTAGAACCACCTCCTCTTTCTGGGGATCTCGCACCTCAATTTCTTGAAGTGTAAGACAAGTTTAAGTAGTGTATAAATTTAGGTGTTATTTAAGATTTCATAAGCACATTTATGACGTTATCCTGAGTTGTGGCTTTCATAAATTGAACGTCGTCGTCTGACATAAGTATTTTTGAGTTTGTGATATCAAATATTAATATGCTTTGACCTTGTATGGTAAATATGAGTTTTTGCAAGACAAATTACACTTAACATGTACAATGTAAACATACAATTTTCTATAGAATATCAAGTTCTTTGACCAAATATTTCAACTAAATTGCATACAATATCCCGTAAAGTAATTTTTTAAACTAACGGGATCTCCACCTAGAGTAATGATAAACTTTATAATAGTTCTTCTAAGCATAGCTTAGGTTTTTCATCTTAAATTCTGAACTGGATATTTTTTTTAAACTCACTAATCTCATGCATATATTAATTATAAGTTATGAACATGTCATCAATATATAATATTAATAAAATAATAAAATCATCACTTAAAAAATAAAGATTAACACAACTATCAAAGCTGCTTCTCTTATAACTACGGGTAATCATAAAAATATCAAATCTTTTATATCATTAATGTAAAGCATGCTTCAATCATTATAGGCACTTCTTTAGCTTACATACTATCTTCTTACTATTATGTTAAATAAATTCTTCTGCTTGCATCATATGAATCTTTTTCTCTAAATTGCAATGTAAAAAAACTATATTCACATCATGCTACTCTAACTCCAATCTTTTAATTTTATAAATTATTTCTAAATTCAAAAAATTTCAAAATTTATAAAATTCTAAATTCTAAATTTTCTATGTAAATTACATCCAAGTACCAAAATTCATAAAATAATATTATCCAAGTCCCAAAATTTACTATCAAAAAAAGAATAATAGGGTAAATTTGAAACAAATTTGAGAGAAACTCTATCTTACTTGTGAAAAGAGAAAAAAGAGAGCAGAAAGCATTGGTAAGATAAGATTTGATGAAAGGTTACAGCTATATTTTTTATTAAAGGGAGTTTGGCTCATATTATATATCTAGATGTCGTAACATCCAAAATGTTATTTTTTATATTATAATTTTATAATTATTTAGAAGATAATATATATATCATCAAATCAAATAATTATTTTTTCTAAATAACATAACAAAATACTAAGATAATATTAAACGAAACGCCCCCTAAGTATTATTCATAATTTATAGCTATAAGTTGATCCTCATTATCTCTCATTTTATTTTAGATCTTAATAAATTATAATTTAGTCCACTAAAATTTATTAATCACAATTTACTTATAGTAAAACAAATAATTTAGTCATGTAATTTTTGTAGTCTTTGTAACATCCTGTGATTTAAATATAGAAATATTGTCCACTTTGACTTCTGAAAACTGCATGGCTTGAGTCATTTTCAGTACTATTTCATTCCAAACATGCTTAAGTACAAAGTTTCCTATTATTATTCTTACAATTTTTTTTCAAAATGTACCTCTACGTACTATATAGAATCACATTATCTACTTATACAACTCAGGAACTCTTTTTTTTTTTTTATGTAGAATAATTTATTTCAATGTCTTTCCCCCTAGAAACTTGTTGGGAGGCACTTCTTGTTTGAGTGATTCCAACACACTTATATGGGCATCACCCCAGTAATTACTCTCTACTCTCTTTTGTTATAAATCATTAGAGTCTTGTTTTTAGATATTAAGAAATTATAATTTTACCTTAGGTTCTAATTCCATGCAACACAAATTACACGTTGGTCCAATGATTTATCTTACATTCAAATTTCTTTCAAGGGAAATTATAATTTCATCCACTATTTTTTTTTAAAATTGTAGGTCTTAAAAAATTAATTTTTTTAGTTCTACTATTTCTCTTATTCTTATTATAATTTATAGTATAGTTCTTCTATTTTAATTTTGTAATATTTAACTAATTATTCATAATTATAATTTCTAATTTGATATTTATTTTTCATAATTTTTATCTTGGATCTTAATAAATTATAATTTGAACCCCTAAATTTTGTAAGTTATGGCCTTAGGTTCCAATTTTTTATAATAAAAATAATAATGTAGTCATCAAATTTCTCTTAATTTTAGTCTTAGGTCTTAGGGGGCGTTTGGTTCGTTGTTATCTTGGTGTTATGTTATGTAATCTAGATGTCATGATATCTAGATGTCATCTTTTAATTAATAATTTTATGATCTAATTGAAGATTATTTATAAATGTCATTAAACCAAACAATTTTTTTCTTTAGATAACATAACGTAACATCAAAATAACATTGAACCAAACGCCCTCTTAATATCTTAGAGCAGATCCTCAAATTGCTCTTATTCTTACCCTTATATTTATTTTAGTATTGATCTTAGGTCCTAAATTTTTAATACTAAAATTATATTTTGCATCGACTCATAACAAATTGATCTGGCAAACAATGTGCGTGAAATAAACTAGTATTGATAAAAGAACTGTCATGATTTGTTTTGTGAGAGCTACACTCTAATGAGCAACATAAAAACTGATGGTATCAAATGCTAGGCATGCTACATTGTATCAAAGGGTGAGATTGCTAGGTACATATAAGGAAATAAGAGAGGCACGAGCATTAAGGTGGTGAAAAAATGGGTAATCCTAAGTATCGAGGAATATTTCACTTTGACCAGAATATGATTATTTTATTCCTTCAAAAATACCTCGGCAATAGTCAAGATCCTGTATGTATAGATAAAAAACTTTCCTTATCATCGTTGTACATGCTTTACCAAGCATATAAAAGTCTCGCATAGAAGAATACTCTTCTACAGTACTGTAGGAAGAATCCATTTTCCTATCATCTTTGGCCACAAACATCACAACCACCATATTATTTTCTAAGTTTTATGGATGAAGGCAAATCACATTTATCGAGAAACCTTCACGATGAAGCATTTTTATGAATACATATAAAAAAACATGTTCATGACTTTACTATTCCTCTTCTAGGATAAACTATACTTCAACACACATCTATCAAATCTATACTAGTCATAGTTACTGCCTAAGAGAACACAACTCTCGCGCCAAAAAATTGAATGCACTCATGGGTATAGTCATGTTTTCAACAATCATATTAGTACAGCAAACTAACGCCATTCCAAATTTTAAATAAAATTTATCTAATGATGGTATAATCTCTTTCTCGAGAAAATAAAGTTAAACATTAACATTATTATGAGTATACATCCTTGTACGTTAATATTCCTAATATAAATTTTCATAACGTAATTATAATGATGGAATATCTAATTAAGAAGTCATAAGTTAATCTAAAGTACATAGCATACTCGTACACTCATAAAAATAAGATTATGTACATTTTAATTAATTTCATCCCACATTAGTTGTCTTCTAATTATAAGAAACTTAACCCGATTTTGAAATACATATGAATTATATTCAATAAATTGTTAAATACATGCATCACGTACATTGCATGTGCATATTTTATTCTGCAAATTACGTATGTGATATGTCATATAAATTGATATAAAATTGAGTTAAAATCAAGTAAAATTAATTATGAATTCCGTTTGAACCTAATTATCTTGAAGTCATAACCGTTAATGTTGATGAAAAAAATCCAGCTAATAGATTTTTTTGATATAACATAAAATATCTAATAGATGAAAGTTTGAAGTGGGTATGGGTTCCAAGAGTAATAGACAATTTGCCAGCCCTATGACCCTCCACAGTGGGAAGGCGGCTGAAATACTTAAAATTAGTATTAGTCTAACAGTTCGATATTTTTGTTTAAAAAAAAAAGAAATGGTAAATGGCCATTAAAAAACTTTCAATCAGGAAAAGTTAAATGAGTAATCAGTTTATTTGAGTCAGTGGGCCAACCGAATCACAGCTAACAAATCTCATTTCCACCTAGGCAATTGGTTGTCCTTTTCTACGTCCCATGCACAAATTATTATTGGGTGCAGTTGCTCTGTGCCATGCAAGCGACGGTGAGAAAATATTGTTTTGAGTCATTTTCTCGTAATTTTACATAATTTTTTTTCTCTTTGTAAAAAATTTTATAGTTGTTGATGTAGGAAGTAGGGGGTCACAAGGGAGAGAGTCCCGAGAGACAGCGGTATACAGAGAACTAAGCCTGATGATTAAGACCTAAATGAGAGTAATACACATCCAGAACAGCACACAGGGATTTAAGGTAGTTCAGGAAGGAAATTCTCTATGTCCACCGAGCGATTAGCTAAAGATGATTTCACTAGAAAAAAAAAGAAATGGTCGAAAAGACTAGTATAATAAGCCAACAGAAAAGAAAAAGAGCTTTCTTATCTCAAGCTCTTAGTATAAGGGTGATAGAAGAGAGATCCTGCGATTCCTACCCATTCCTTGAAGCCTGTTCAAGGGTATTTATAAGCAGGAGATAGTGAAGTTCAGTCCGAGTTTTCCGGAATAGGAGGAAATATTCAATTGCTAAGTCCACACTGGTGGTCCCACCGCTGTCGGCTACCGGAGGGGCCGGAAGTAGTAGAAGGAGAACTTGGCTTCTTGATCTTGGCAATTTTTCTAGGGATCCGTGATGGCTGAAGCATGCGGGCTCTTGAGACTGGAAGAAGCATACTGTATTGGAAATGATGCGGTCGTGGCACGCTGATAGCGACAGGTGCGGATGTGAAACATCGTCACCGATGATGCTGAAGATGGCTCGAACTATCGTCCCTGATGTTTGGGAAGAGCTGGGATATATCGTTCCCGATGTTTGGTAGGCAAGTAAAATACTTTTTTATTTATTGTAGGTGCGTGCAATACTTTTTTTTTTTTTTGATAGCTGGTGGGTGAAATTGTTAAAATTACTAGTAGTCCAATATTTCGTTGCTTTCGATAAAAAATGTAAACGAAAACAAAAGGCGCTTAAAAAAGTTTTCCAAGTTTATCAAAAGAAAAAGTTGGAAAAGTTATATAGGAATTCGTTTTATTTGAGTCAGAATCCAACTAATTCAAAATTTACAACTCTTAAAAAAACACATGCAAAAGATATTTATATATTTGTGGGGGTGTTTTTTATTTATAGAATATTTTTGTGTGGTTTATCTTGTTATATATGTATGCAAATACATGTCATATACATATATGTACATGAAAATGTATATATCGTATACATATATATATATATATGTATGCAATATGTCTGTGAATATGTATAAGTACAAGAATACATATGTACGTGAATATATATATATAATACATATAAATATATTGTACATATTTGTATATTACACATATACATACATGTTGTAAATGTATCACTAGTACACTTATATGTTTATTTACATAAATACATTTGTGAAATTGTATGCATAACTGTATATATATATATGTGTACATATACTAACATTCATGTAAATTTGCACGGGCATATATATTTACCCACACGCTCACGTGCACGAATATGTAAACTATTTATATCTGCACATATCTATGAATATACATATACATATATATGTGTATGCATATACTTGCTTAACTACATATGCAAATTAAATGTGTATACATCCACATACATGTACACAAATAAATAAATATACATAAATACATATATACACAAATATATATGTGAATACATATGCATATATATATATATATATATA
>JAEMOT010001160.1:5160-71866 GCA_019297695.1 Apostasia ramifera
AACCCTTAGAAAGGCATTTCTAGTGACATTTCAAGCCTCCTCGAAAAGGAGCCGTGGTTTTTCCGCCAGTCAGTTTCCAAGTAAAAACTCTTTGATTGTTTCCCGTCTTAACAAATATGATATTAGATTTAACTTTCTATAATACAAGATGATTCAGGTCGGAAGCTAGGCAATTTTTAAGGCAATCTTGCGTCGTTAGTAATGAGAACTTTACAATTGAGCCTATTTGAGCTGAAGTAGTTTTATATAATACATAAATAAAAAGTATTTTAAAAAGAAAGAAAATATATAACTTTTAAAATAATATTATAAACAATAAATTTTTAAAATTAAATTTTTAATAAAATCAGAAAAAAATAATTTAAATATAATATAAATCAATAATCATATAATTATTTAAGAAAATTTATACCGCTAATATAAATAAAAAGTTAATCTTAAATTTTATATTTATTTATTTTAATTAAAAAATATATTATTAAAAACTTATTAAAAATATATNAAGACAGTCGCGACGTGAATTGATTTTAGGACAAATCAGCGCTTTAGTGTGACATTGAGGAAGAGAAAAATATGTACCATTAAAACTAAAAATATAATTTTAATAATTTACTAACAAAATATATTTTTTTCAAATAAATTTTGATTAAGTTTTAACTCAAGTGTATGTATGTAAGATTTTATAATATTTTGAATGTGCATAATATAATTAATTAAAAATAAATAGGTAAAGTATAAATAAAATTAAATGGTGTGGTATGTTGGTAATTATTTTTTTAATAAAATAATTAGGTTGAGTTATGACGAGTCAATGGTGTTTTAAAAAGTCAAAATTGGGCTTCTAGAAGAACGGTCTCCAAAGTTTTCGGAATTCTGCCGGTCGAGGAAGGAAGCCAGGCTGGCTCTTTGCTGTCTTCTGTTAATTGCACCCAGCCCTTAGCGGGCCCCGCCATCCAACAACTGTTCGTGGCCACCCACCGCGGTGAGTTTCATTTTGTGGTTCCAAAAATACGTCTCTCCAAACATACAGCGCGACCGCGAAACGCAAACGCAACCGCGAAATGCGAACGCAACCGCGAAACGCGAGTCAACAAACTGACCGTTTCCCCATGAATCAAAGTGTATATAAACGCCAGAGAGAGAAACTTCATAACTCTCTCTCTCTCTCTCTCTCTCTCTCTCTCTCTCTCACACACACACACACACACACACACACGATGGCGACTTCATCGGCACTAAAAAGATGGTTAAGGCCAGAGGTAATTTATTAAAATTTAAAATATTCAAAATATTTTTATTATATTATTATATGAAATTTTTTCCATAAATTTTAATTTTAATTAAATTCCAGAATCTTCTAATTTGTATTATTTGTGTTTTTGTTTTGACATTAATTTTATAGATTAGATTTGTGATCAATGTAGGGTTAAATCAAAGTTTTTTAATTCAAATTATTTTTTATTTATGACAATAGGCTTTTACTTGATATATATAACGTTAAAATTTGAATTATTTTCAGATAAATTATTAATTTTTACTCTTTATTTTGCTAGTACTTGAACTTATCTATAATATTCATATTAATTTTTTATATTACTTTCATATTCTAAATAAAATTTAATAATAAAAATTAATTTCATTTCAATTCATATATAATTTTTAATGTTAAAATTAAATTTATTTAACAATTTATAAACA
The DNA here is from genome assembly GCA_019297695.1 of Apostasia ramifera. Lineage (NCBI taxonomy): Eukaryota > Viridiplantae > Streptophyta > Magnoliopsida > Asparagales > Orchidaceae > Apostasia > Apostasia ramifera. Next base: position 6,859 of record JAEMOT010001160.1, read on the forward strand.
TCTTTAATTTATATGAACAAAAAATGTATAAATAATATTAAAAAAATTTATTTTTTTTAAATCTTAAAAAATAAAAAAATGCTCCTATCAAATAATTTATATTTTGCTCGGTTAGAAAAAATATGAAATTGTTTGATAGCTATTTTAGCTTTTGTCAAAAAAAACATGCTATAATAGTAAATAAAATTAGCTTGGTGTAATATTTCAAATTAATTTATTAAATTGAAGAATTTGCAGGATTCAATATAAAATTATTTTTAATTTTTTAAAATTAGTGATATTATTGTAAAGAAAAGAAAGCAAGTCAAATAAATATTTTTTTTGACAAGAAATTTAAAATATTTAGGAAATAAAACAATTGAAAAATCTCCATTCTACTTTTGTTAAATTTTTAAATACAAAACTTAGAATAATAATCAAAATACTAATTACTCATTAAATAATAACTCATTACAACAAAACAATAATGAACAAAATTATAGCCAATAATAATTAAATTGCCTATTAAATAAACATAAAATAACATTTATTTATGAATTAAATTTATGTGTGTTCTAATTTGAGTTGCTTGTGTCTGTGATTTTATAATAAGTTTGTGGTTAGCCTAATTTTTGTGTACGAGTGATTCTTCAATTGAGTTGTCATATACTATATTGATAATGCATATTTTATTAAACATTTTATTATGTAAATGTATTATATATTGAATTTTTGTCGAGTTTCACTGTACTATAAATGCAAATATATTAGATAAACTTTGTACCTGTCATAATTTATAATTAATATAATTTTACATATATTTTATGTTAATTTTTGGCTTGAAAATTTAAAAAAATTTGATCTCCTTTAAGAAAAGGGAGGGTGAGTGCAACATCCTGTAATCTCATTGTAGAAGTATTATCTGTTTTGAATTTAGAAAAATTATATTACTTGAGTATTTCCCAGTAGGTCACTCATTCTAGTGCTACTCCAGCCCAAATATACTTGACTATGGAGTTTTTCATCATTTGCCTCATGATTTTGCTCAAAAAAATACGTCTAATATTTGAGATCACGTTGTCTACTTATATAGCTCAGAATCTCCTTCCCTTTTCGATGTGAAACGATTTATTCTTGTGTCCCTCTCATAAGTGATTATTCGGCTTAGAAACCTGTTAGGAGCTACACTTTGGCTTAGTGATGTCTTTCTCTTAGGATATCACCCGTCGATCACTCCCCGCCCTCTTCGACTATAGGCGTTACAGAGAGTCAAGTCAGAAGCTTTAAGTGGATTGACCCGCCAGCCCAATTCATGTAAACAACAAAAGCTTTAAGTGGATAGCAAGAATTGACTCGACTTGATTATGTACAATCCATACATAACCCTTTTAATAGACAGATCAAAAATTACAATTCAAACTTAAAAATTTTGAATAAGATTTGGATCGAATTCACGAATCGAGTCGCATATTATTAGTTCTAGCAGAACTCACTTCTTATTGGATGTGTAGGTTTATCCGTTGTTTGCTGCGGTCGGTACAGCTGTCGGCATCTGCGCCATGCAATTAGTGAGGAACATCACGATAAATCCAGAAGTGAGGTACTGAATTGTAAAATGGCAAATTTACATTTATTGTTAATTTATCTCTCAAACATAAATATTTTCATTTATTATTCTCAATCAGGTATCTCTGCCCATCACCTCAGAGATGCATGATTAATCACATATTTTTCATTAATTTTTTGTTTTTAAATATTTCTCTTAATTTTTAAATCTGACAATTAATAAATAAACAAATATATTTAAAAAATTAAATTACATACAGGTATCAAAATTAAGCAAAGGAGTGACCATGAGTTCATCTTTTCATGCCATCAATCCTTATTATTTTAAAATAGCAATTATGATTTTTTAGTTTGTCTTTCTGTACATTTTTTTTTGTTGTTATGACTAAAATTGAAGTGCATGTTTATATAATTTATAGGAAAAATTACACCCAGATTTTTGAGTTTAACGCTTAATATCGCGCAGGTCCATATTTTTTAAAATTATAACATCAGGGTTCTTGAGTTTTAATAAATATCAAATGGGTCCTTTTTTATTTTTTTATTATTAAATTTTTTTAAAATTCCATTTTACTCCTGCCATTCTTCTCTCCTCCGGCCGCGCGACCTCCTGCGGTCGCGCTGCAACCAACGGCTCGCGCTGGCGCCGTGCGCGTGCGCCTGATCGGGAGGAGAGAGAGAGCAGACACATCGTGCGGCAGCCGGACCGCCGGGGGTCGCGCGACCAAGGCGCGTGCGCCGGATCGGAGGAGAGAGAGGATGGCAGGGATAAAACAGTAATTTTAAAAATTTTAATAATAAAAAATATAAAAAAGACTTATTTGATAGTTTATTAAAATTCAGGGACCCTGATGTTAAATTTTAAAAATGTAGACCTGCGCGATATTAAGCGTTAAACTCAAAAACCTGATTGTAATTTACCCTAATTTATAAATAAAAACAAACGAAAAGAACCTAATTGCTGTTTACTTTTTATAATAATTTACTAATTAGGAGAATCTCAATATGTAATTCAATATTTTATAGAATTTATATCAAATATCAAAGTTGAGCTATTTACAGCAATATATCTCCTTAAATGCATTAATATTGCGAGTAACTTATACCATTTGAACTATAAATTATGATCTCATGCATTAGTATGATATATAAGGGTAATTTTATTTAAGCCTTTAATGTAGATTTATGATTTCGTGCAAATTTATAAAATAAAAATATGTCATCTAATTTCTTCATGTTTAATTTTTTTTTCATATGTATATTTTTTAATAAATTTCGTTAAGTTTACCTTTATGTTGTTGTTTTAAAATATTTAAATTATATATTTAAAATTAAAAATTATTATTATAAATTAAAATGTAGGAAATAAATATAAGTTAGAATAATAGTAAAAACACTTAAAATATATTTGTAATATTTAAATATATATTTTTAATTTTTTAAAATGTAAATTTAACAGTCAAATTTAACAGAATCTATTAGAAAGGACTCACCTAAAAAAATTTAGGGCAAATTATGCCCAAATTCCTGAGTTTAACACTTAATATCGCGCAGGTCCACGTTTTTAAAATTATAACATCGGAGTCCCTGAGTTTTAATAAATATCAAATGGGTCCTTTTATATTTTTTTTATTATTAAAATTTTTTAAAATTACCGTTTTACCCCTGCTATTCTCTCTCTCCTCCCGATCCGGCACACGCGCGCGGGCTGCCGGATCAGAAGGAGAGAGAGAGGGCCCCCTAAAACGGTAATTTTAAAAAATTATAATTATAAAAAAATTAAAAAAGACCCATTTTGATAATTTATTAAAACTCAGGAATCCCGATGTTAAATTTTAAAAACATAAACCTGCGCGATATTATATGTTAAACTCAAAGATCTGGACGTAATTTGCCCAAAAATTTATAATAAAGAGATTTAAATGACATATTTTTATTTTTATAGACTTATGTGAAATTTAGACTATACTTGAGGAGTCTAAATAGAATTACACCCTAATATGTATTTTTGCGAATGATCCCGATTCATTGGCAAAATTTCAAAGAATACCATATATTTTCCTCAATTCAATAGATTTTTATAAGTTAAAATTTCATACAGGTGCACATATTTTTGTTATTTCCATAATCTAATTTGCATAAATACTGTGTTTAAAGGGTGCTGAAAAACAATAGAGCAGCTGGAGTGCTGGAGAACTACGAGGAGGGGGAAAGATACGCAGAGCATGGGCTTCGAAAGTTCGTTCGGAACAAGACCCCTCAGATCATGCCATCTGTCAACAACTTCTTCTCTGATCCAAAATAAAAATATATTTTTTCATATTATTTGGATAAATTACACTCAATTTTTTTAATTTTAAATATAATAATATTTAAATTTATATTTTAAATATTTTAATATATAATTTTTTGATTTTTAAAACTTTAACATTTAAATTTTTTATTATTAATTTTTTAAAATTATAATTATACCATCTCCTCTCTTTGCCACCAGTGCAGGAAGAGAGAGGAAAAAGTGTAATTAAAAATTTTAAAAATTTTAATAATAAATTTTTTTAAAAAAAATTTAGATGTTAATATGTTAAAAATCAAGAATTTAAATATTAAAATTTTGAAAACATAAACTTTAATGTTATTATATCTTAAACTTAGAGACACGAGTGTAATTTACTCATATTATTTTGTATTAGTTACATATATTTTTTTTTTAAATCAAATTGGTGTTTGCATATACATGGAGTTATTTATATTTACATATGTTATTAAAAATTTATAAGTATTATGAAATTTTCTATTGTCAATTCCAAATTATCCTAATTCTAATTTTTTACTGTTTCTTCAATGTAGAAGTATTATTTATTTTGATCTTAATGAACTGCACAATTTGAGTATTTCTCAAGAGGTCTCTGATCTTAATACTACTTTAGTTTAAACACGCTTAGCTATAAAGTTTCTCATATCAGTCTCACGATTTTGCCCTAAAAAGCTCATTTATGCTTTGAGGTTATGTTATTACTTATAAATCTTATAAACTTTGATTTTTTTTTGATGTAAAATATTTTTTACTATTCACTAGTTTTAGTATAAAATCTTACTAGGAGCTGCTTCTTGCACCAGTTATTTCATTCTCTTAAAATATCACGCAACAATCACTCTTCACCTTTTTCTATCACAGGTCATCATAATGTCAATCCAGACACTGTTCAACCTACAATCAAAGGACCCACTCTTGGCCCAAACTCGATCATTTACCCACTCTTGGACATAAGTTTCCTTGATAAAAGACTTGTTATAAGAAAATAGTAATAGCAACATTTCAAATAAAAAATATAATAAAAAATAAAGAAAATATATAAATTATGCATTAAACTCAATTCAAAGCCCATTGTAATGTTTATGTCCCTCTTGGATATGGGCATTAATAGAATAATTTTGATCTTAAGTGATAACAAATATTTTAACATTATAAAGGTACTCGTTAAAAAATTGTAAATTTAATTAAAATATTTTTTAAAAGACGTTTGGTTGATATTATATTATAGGGATAATTAACTACATGCCATACTATTTAATTTTATTTATGCTTTACCTATCCATTCTTAATTAATTACGCTATACACACTCAAAATATTATAAAATCTTACATACATACATTTGAGTTAAAACTTAATCAAAATGTATTTGAAAAAAAAATATTCTGTTAGTAAATTATTAAAAATATATTTTTACCCTTAATGGTACATATTTTTTCTCTTCCTCAATACCATATTAAAGCGCTAATTTGTTCTAAAATCAATTCAAAAATGCAGATGTCTCTTTCCTTTGCCGCCACTTAAATATCAAGGTCTTAAGATTTTCACTCAAAATATATTTAAATATCCTTAAAATAATATGATGAATGACTCAGATTTTTTGTAATTTAACTATAGTTAGGTTATTGAAAAATTATGATTACTCATTATAATAAAAATAAGTTAAAATGTGTGTATATAAGATTTTATAATATTTTGAGTGTGCATAGTATAATTAACTAAGAATTGGTGGATAAGATATAAATAAAATTAAATGGTGCGGCATGTAGGTAATTATTTTTTTATTATATTATCTAAATATAATGACATTTATATATAAAATTTTAATCACGATTTTATAATTTATCAAAAAATTATTTAAAAGTATCATTAAATTAAATAATAATTTTTTAAATATATTAAATTCGATAACCTTGTGAATAAAATATATATTTTTCATATTCTGGTACAAAATTTGTAAAGCCCTAAACCTTCGCACGCTCTGTCGGCTGCCGGTTAGGCGGCATCGTCTTCATCGCCCCTTTCCTCCTCGCGTAACGGTCGTCTTCAGTCTCCGACTCGCCGGCCACCGCATACACGAGCACCACTGGACGCGACGGCGGCAATATATTCGCACTCACTGTCAGCTCTTTAGCACTCCCGCGCTTCCTGTATACAAGTTTTGCCCTGTTTTTCTGCTTCGTTTGTCACCGGTGTTGATGAAACTCTTCTTCAAGGTACGATTCGAAGAACTTCTCTTCATCCTCTTTCCCCCCTCGTAGTAATTCAGCTGAAGCTGGGACATGTTTCGTATAATCCATCATTTCCTTGCTCGCTCCCACCTACTCATGGATGCTGCGTTTTAGCCTCGGTTTCTGTAAAGCTTCTTCCATTGTTTATGCAGTCCGGCTCTCCTTTCCTAAGGCTGCTTATTATTTATCATTAGAATATTATTGCTCCATTGCCGTTAATACTTTGTCTCTGTGAATTCGTTCATGTAGATAGAGGGAAACTACGCATCCATATACTTCAATGAGGATAGAAGGACTTAGCGTTTCGTTTTCTTTTACCTCATGGTTTGGCGTTCATCTGCATGAGAGAGCTAAAGTTGAGCCTTGTTGGGATGCAGGGATTCCCAGATGCTAAGTTCCGCTCTCTTCTTGCTTCTTCAACTTGCCTCCAACCAATATCAAGAACCTTTGGGATAGAAAATATTATGGTTTCTATTCCATTATCTTTGCTAGCGAGAAGGCATTGCTCCATAAAATCTACATCTGACAATGAACAATTGAAGCAGACAAATAGGATACACGAGTCAATTATTAGGCCCGATGAAGAAGAGGATGCCCAAAAGATAAGGATGGCGATTTTAAAAGTTCGCAACGGAACCGTTAATGATGTTATAATGGCTTTGGAGAGCATGGAGCAATGCTGTCAAATGCAAATTACAGCAGATCTTGTTGACACTTTACTCCAGAAATTTGGGGATGACTGGAAATCTGCTTTAGGTTTATTTCACTGGGTGGGTTCACGGCCTGGTTATAAACATACCTCATATGCATATAATAGGATGGTTGATTTATTGGGAAAGATGAAACAGACGACTCGGATGTGGGAATTGATAGAAATGATGAGGAGAGGAGGCTTCATGACAGTTGAAACAGTTGCTAAGGTCATGAGAAGGCTAGCAGGTGCAGGAAAATGGAGAGATGCTGTTAGCTTTTTTGATGACTTGGAAAAAATGGGACTCGAGAAGGACACTGGATCCATGAACCTTTTGCTTGACACCCTTTGCAAAGAGGGAAAAGTTCAAGTTGCCCGTGAAGTGTTTTTAGAGCTCAAGTCGTATATTCCTGCAGATGCTTACACATTTAATATTTTTGTTCATGGGTGGTGCAATGCATGCAAGATTGAAGAAGCAGTATGGACAGTTCAAGAGATGAGAGGCAGTGGGTTTCACCCATCAGTCATCACTTACTCAACTATTCTTAAAGCATACTGCAAGAAATCTAACTTTCCTAAGGCTTATGAACTACTTGATGAGATGACTGCAGAGGGTTCTCCACCAAATGTTGTCAGTTACACTATTCTTATAAATTCACTTGCTAGGTCACAAAATATTGAAGAATTGCTGAATGTAGTTAACAGGATGAAGTCATATGGTTGTAAACCTGATACTCGGTTTTATAATACTTTGATCAACATTCTTGGAAAAGCAGGTCGGTTAAGTGATGCATCCCATATCTTTGACATAGAGATGAGAATGAATGGGGTTTACCCTGATTTGTCAACTTACAATATTATGATCTCCTTATTTTGCTATCACAACAGAGAACAAGATGCTATGTGTATCTTGAAGGACATGGAGAACTCTACTTGCAAACCTGTTATTCAAACTTATTTCCCTCTGCTGAAACTTTGCTTTCGAACAGGAAAGCTGGATGATCAACTTAAGAGCCTCTTGAGTGACATCACAATGAAGCATCACCTTAGTTTAGATCTTGATACTTACACGCTTTTAATTCATGGTCTTTGTAATTCAGGAAAGGTAGAATGGGCTTTTTTGTTGTTTGATGAGATGATAAGTCTAGAAATTATTCCTAAAATACGTACATTGTGGTTACTTATGGATCTAGCTGAACGGAAAAACATGAGTATAGCTGTGGAGAAGATAAAAATTTTAATGAGCGGATCAAAACTTTAATGGCTCATTCTATTACTGGCTTAGTGAATACTAATATGATGTTATCTGTTGTTTGATATTATATTTGATATTTATGAATTCATCAGGAGAGATAATTTTGCTATATTCTTCTTTTCATGATTGACATGATGCCATGCATCTTTATGTTTTTTCCTTTCATTTTTTTTAATTGCTATGCCTTCTATCGTTGTTATTATTATTATTTTTTGGCTATAATTGCATCTTCATAATGATAATTTGTGCGGTTGATCTCCACTAATGCCTATTATTAAGAAATCCAAAGTGAAGCATGTGGCCTAAACACAACATCTAAGCACTTTACCTTAAAACTTTTTTGGTTGAAAAAGTACTTGACAGAATAAGTTCTAATATGTGCATCGTAAAGTAATTCACAACATTTTTGGTTTCATTTTGGATGGCACGTGAATTTTGTTATGCTCTCCAAGTAAATCTATAGTTTCAATGCAGCGAAATCTCATTTCAGTAACATCAATCATATAAGCATGCCTTTCTTCTCTCCCCCCTTTATTGGCAGGGAGGAGCAAAGTTATGCTGAGACGAATTTCTGAAAATATCCCGCAGGTCGTCGTTTGGACCGTGGACACTCTCTTGGTATTTCAGTTATAGGTTGATGTGGCTACTGCTCCGCTATGGCCTGACAGACTACTTTTCGTAACTACCTTAAATTCTCTGACCCTCTACAACACCTATCTAATTTAATTGTGAAAATCCCTTCTTAACTAATGGTCGAATAAGTAACCCCCCAAACAAAGTTATCTCATATAAGATTTGCCATATTTTGTCTTGGTTTCGAAGTTTTGGTTGGCTAGGGTTTGTTACTAATTCGAAACCAAATCTTATTTGATTGATGTTTTCCTGAATGTCGGATTACAACAAATGCTTCAACTGTGTTCTATTGTTGAGTTGTCAAAAAATCTTCAGCTTCCATAGGATAGAAACTTTGTTACAAATCTTGATCAAGGTTGTAATGCTTGTTAGAACTTTTGGGATACTTCTTTGAGAAGCTTTCTTTGGCAACCTTCTTGACTTCCTCTTCATAAGGGAGGATCCCCAACAGAGAGGCCATTGATATTAATATTAGCTTTCAGCTCATTTACCTTCTCTTTATGCTATTTTCTTGTTGTGATTATTCCTTGCATGTTAACTATCCATTATAGGTTCGTGTTGCTACTGTAGTAATGTTGATTATAAGGTCTGAATCTCTCTATTTGCTCCAAAAATCAATTCTTGGTCTAGAAATTGGTGATTATTGATAATATTTACATATCTTTTTGTGATAGTTGGATCTGTATTCACATTAATTTTCATACAGACTGTCTATGCTTTCTAAATCATTTGTGATGCAGGACATGCTTAGATCTTTGAGATTCAAACTTTTAGACAAATATAATTAAAGAGAGATTTTTATTAGTTATTTTCTATTTTAGAACTCCTGATTTCATGTCTTCTGTTGATTTCAGTGTTTTTTTTTTGTTTGGCTTTTTTATTTTCTTTGTCATAATTTGAGTAATCTCAATAAATTGCTATATTGCTTCGTACTTTTAAGACTTTGATGAATCAAATATATTCTCTTAAAAATTCTCTCTTTGTGTCTCTTCCTCTTTACTCTGTTCTTCGTCTTCTTTCCCTTGTTAATCTTATTTTTCCTTTTTGTCTTCTTCGTCTTTTATTTCTGTTTAGCCTTAACTTTCACTTTGCCACTCTTCATCAATTTTTTTTTTTTACTTCACTATTGTTCTAGCTCATGGCAATAAACTTAATGGGGAAAAAGATTTATTCATCGCTCAGAAGCTTCTCTATAAATTTGTGGAGGAGAGATTTTCGCTAAACTTAAAGAAAAAAGGGTTGATTCATTTTCCGGAAAAGAAGAAAGAGGAAGGGATGGAGGGATTGATTTGGTGATGGGTCATTGCATGTGGGTTGGATTATCTCCTGCCTATTTTATTCCACTAGGTACTGCAGGCACATGCTGATGTTGATAGTGGAGAATGGAAGATAGGTTGGAAGGAAATGGACAATTCACCGCATTGTGCCAGATCCATACATGCCTCCATCAGCGGTTCGTGCATCTAAGCCTTTTAAAGAAAGCATGGGTTATTATTGGTAGGTTCTCTTACTCTATACTTGTTTCTTCCTCCTGTTGAAACAGTAATATACTTTATTCTCCTCATCAAATCAAACTTTTTTTAATGTATGATTGTTCAATTCCCAGCCCATAACTCACCTTTTTAAGTAACTAATTAAATTATGATTCACAACACGAAATAAAGATAGTCATATGTAAGGCAATGAAGCTTTTCTATTTACATTTATATAATAGCTAGAATTTTAAATCTAGACGACTTTTGTGTAAAACCATAAAGCTAACAATGAGAAATACCGAATTTTAAATCCCTTGAGCTGAAGTAATACTGACCTTCCTCGATAGTAATTAAGTTATGTAGTTACCTAAATCAAAATAAATAAATGAACAATACTTCTACATTTGAATCACGCAATGTTACATATGTCTTTATGTTCAATTCAACACCGAATTGAGTATGACAAGCTTGAATGAATTTTTCTATGGATTTTGGTGTTTAATTTGCAATATTATTCTTTTGTTGTGTATGTTATTTCGTCTTTATTATTTTGACATCACGATGAACACGTAAGTAGTGATTTGTATTTTCTTTTAACTGAATTGTTTTATTTAGGCTTCATTTGAAGCGTTGTTGGTGATTCTTAAACTTGTTCTTGTCATTCAGATATGTTCTTTGTCTAGAAATGTCAAGTTACATTTTGTTAAATTCAAGTTGCTTTAGACTTTGATGTTAAAATGGTGATATTATTTGAGCATTAAATTCTATTAATATTACTGGTTTAAAGAAAGCCTTATCGGGTATGCTTTGAGATTTATATTGCATTGTTGAGATTTTCAGATTATGTAAATATTGATCTGGTAAATTACTCTTTTGTCCCTCGGGTTAGAAGGAATTTGCATATTGGTTTTATGTTTTTTTAAAGGGTACCCTTATGTTAGTAGTTTTTGAATTTGAAAAACTATCTATTGAGTTGCAATGATCTGATACGTTTTTCAGTTTAGTTCTTCAGTTTAAAATTTCATCAACTAACTTTGGCATGGTGGTAAATTGTCTTTTTTCTTTTTCATGCCTGTGTTGTCTTCTTCGTCCGCTCCATCGTTTGCGTCTACCTCCTTGCTCTACTGTCTTTCTCGAAGATGTGGACAAAACAATGGCATAAACGGTGGTGAAACCTTAGATGGCTTTCCCTCCTTATTAAAAAAAAAAGGCATAGATGAATGGAAAAACTTCTTTAAACCCTAGCGTAATCTATTCTTAATTTCATCTTGAAAATGCGATGTAGCCCAAATATCTGATCAAAGGTAGACCGAAAGCTACTTTGATTTGATCCATTAGATTATCTTTGGGATTAAATTTGATTTATTGGATAATCTAATAGATCACACTTAGAAGTAATTTTTGGATTGTGCATTGATCAGCTATCATGTCATGTTTGATTCGACTAATTTTATACTAGTTATTGACTGCCCAACATAGCCCTCTGTGTTTCTCATCCAAGACTTGAGACTTGACAATGGCATTTTGAAATTTAAGTAAAAAAAGTTGCACTATTGGATCCTACACGTGTAAAAAGAGAAAAGAATAGACCAAAAAAGATATGATAAGAAACTATAAAGAATGATTTTACACACTCTAAGGGCATTGTAAGGTTAAATTTAATAAGGTTCAAATTAAATTTGAATAGAATTTTTTTTTTTTTAAAAGTTGTGAATGATATAAAATGAAGTTAGTTATTATGTTGGGATATGTGAAGGATGTAATATAAAGTTAATTATTATGTTGGGATATGTGAGGGATGTGGTATAAGTTAGTTATTATTTTAGTAATATATATAAGATGTGAAATAAAGTTGACTTTTAATATTAAAATGTGTGATGTGATATGTCTAGTTAAAATTAAATCAGGTTAATTTTTAACGGCCAAACAAACGGTGCCTTAAAGTTAAATGAAGATTTGTTAGCCGATAGAGTGCAGTTAAAACAAAAGATTCTTGTAACCACCTTTACCTAGTGAGATTAAAGCTCGGTGGTCATGGTAGTTGTTATTATATTGATCAGTTATCAATACTTTCTTATATATTTCATAAAATATATTTCATAAAGCTCGTAATGTTATTGGTTATTATGTAGAAGTAGAGGCTGCTTGTACTGCTGAAAGGCTGGGGAAGTAATCAGTTCTGATAAAAGAAGAGTTTTTTATGGAAAGTGGAAGCCCAGTTTATGTACCTGGCTGAACAAACAGCATGTGCTTCAAAGAAAGACTGGCTACCAGCTTTAATCCCTAGGGTGCTTTTTGAAGATATGTTGGTCTGCTCCATTGTAAGTGCACTACTCATTTCTTTTCTCTAATATTTGTGATTTATATCTTTGCAAATTTATGCACATCAGGCTCTCTTAAATTCTCTCTCTCGCTCTCCCCCTAATATTATATGTTAGCGGAGAAATAACAGGGTTGAAGTTTAATTTAATACAAAAGTGAATAGATATTCATTAACTTAAAAATTTAAGGTGAAAGGTAAAGATCATCAGTTGTATATTATTTATTAAATTTTATTATTTAATATAAATTAATTAATATTATTGTGAGTGATACAATTTTATTAAATCATAGGGAATATATATATATATATATTAATAATAATCATAGGGAATATTTTAATCTGACGGGAAAGGGGCTTCATTGTGACATTGACTACCATGAAAAGAGGGCCCTACGTAACTTTTAGGGAATATGCTATAAAAAGGGAATATTTATAATAAAATCATAAAAAATATATAAAATTTTATTGAGATATTTACACGGTGAACACTAAAATTAAATTAATTTATGAATTTTATTATAAATTTCAAAATATTACAGATATCACATTTAAAACAGTTCGTTTTCATATCCTGCAGTAAATTCTATCAGAAGATTTAACGATAATTAAATCTCAATAAAATTTCAGTTATTGATCGCGTTGTTTAACTATCAATCTTCATGTTAAGGCATCGCGGAGTTATATTAGTTTCAGCAGCTGCGTATTCACACGAGCATCACTCAGAGGATAATGATGGATATGAAATTACCTTACATGCAGCTTCAGAGTTCTATCGTTGTCGGCTTTAAAAAGGTCTGATGCCCGCTCGCGATCTCTGCGTAAGAAGAAGATGCGTACATCTGAGTGATACTCGCGTGAATATGTCGTCGCCGGAACCAATGCAGCTCCGCGATGCTCTAACATGAAGGTCGATGGTTAAACGATGCGATCAATGGCTGAGATTTTATTGAGATTTAACTATGGTTAAATCTTTTAATAGAATTTACTGCAGGACGTGAAAAATGAAAAAAATAGCTGTTTTAGATGTGATATCTGTAATATTTTGAAATTTATGATAAAATTTATAAAATAGCTTAATTTTTGTGTCTATTATGTAAATGTCTCAATTTTATTTTTTTATTTGAATAGAATGTAAAAAAATGTTAAATTTAATATTAAAATGTGTATGTGATATGAAGTATTAATAATTTAGTGCTTAAATTCATACATAATGTAGCTTATAATTTAATTAAAAAAAAATATGGGCAAATAAAGAGGGAAATTAAGATTAACGTGATTTCTTTTAACAAAGTTTAGCTTTTTTTTTTTTTCTCTTTTTTGATCAAACAAGGTGTAACTTTACTAGTTGTTACCTAAATTCAACATAACGAAGTATTTGATTTTCAGTTAAGGCTGTTATCTCGAAGATCGAAGATCTATTAACGGTAATTTTTTATTTTAGATCAGATTGAAGTTAACTCGATTTAAGTGAATTAATTAACGAGTATTTTTATAGCTCAAAAGATTTATTAATTAAATTTTAAGCTGGCAAAAAAGTGGATGGTGCTAACTCGAAATTAAATTGATTTAAAAAATTAAAAATACTATATATATATATATTTATATAAATTTTTGAGTATATTAGTTTAATAGTATAATGTATGATTACATTAAAATTTTATTCGTGATCTTTGTGTAAATTATTTTAACTGTAGATTAATTTTTTTGTATTCATATTTAACCATTAGATTAACATAAATAATATAGTTCAAGTTGAATAAGATATTTACACAGTAGACACAAAAATTAAATTATTTTATGAATTTTATCATAAATCTCAAAAGATTACAGATATCACATCTAAAACAGCTATTTTTTCGTTTTTTACGTCCTGCAGTAAATTCTATTAAAAGATTTAACCATAGTTAAATCTCAACAAAATTTCAGCAATTGATCGCATCGTTTAACCATCAATTTTCATGTTAGGGCATTGCGGAGTTGCATTGGTTCCGGCGGTAATATATTCACGCGAGGCGACAGCGTATTCACTCGAGCATCATTATTTGCATTTTTTTTTTACGCGGGCATCGTGAGCGGGCATCAGACCTTTCTGAGATTTAACTATGGTTAAATTTTTTGATAGATTTTATTGCAGGATGTGAAAAACGAAAAAATAGCTGTTTTAGATGTAATATCTATAATATTTTGAGATTTATGATAAAAATTATAAATTAGTATAATTTCTGTGTTCATCATATAAATGTATCTTATTTATATTGTGAGTGAGTTCAAAACACTTTAAAATTAATATATGGTGGTCATCTTATTTTCATTTTTTTAATAAATTAATACATATACAATATAATATAAATAATGCTGGTAATATTTCTATTTGAAGAGGGGTATGTTCCTTAGTAATATTTGCAACATCTTTAATGATAATATTAATTGACTTTTATATTTTTTTTATTATTTTATTTTAATATAATGCTATTATCATGCTATTTTTATGCAGTTCCTTTGTTTTATTTCAATATCATTTATGCAACATTTTTTTTTCTTATTGATATCATTTATGCAACTAAAAAAGGCAATTGATGGAGCCTTGACACTGTGCCATGCACCTAATTAGGCACAGGGGGTGCACCCTACATTATTTTTTGATGACCACTTGGCCACTTGTACATCATTCTTTTCGCTCGAATCAGAATGTATTTAGAAATAATTGAGTTGGCTCAAAATCCGTAAACGTGATGTGGTGCTCGTCGCCAAAGAGAGAAGAGAGTGATCGCTGGGTGACGTTCCAAGAGTAGAGAACTAGTGGAGTGAAGTGCAACTTTTGACAGAGTTCTTGGCCAATAAATTATGGTAAGAGAGATGTATGAACGAATCATCTCGAGAGGAGATTTTCTGAGCTATTTAAGTAGATAACATGATCTTAAATAGTAAAGATATTTTTTTTGGAATAAACAGTAAGGCTAATAATGAGAAATTCTATAATCGAGTATGCTTGGACTGGAATAGTAGTGAGATGGGTGACCTCTCGGGAGTTCATACAGTTCTTAGAAGTAAAAGCGGATAACACCTCTACATTACTTTTTGATGTAAGGGATTTGAAATTTTTACTAGCTGTAAGAATTAAAAAAAAAAATTAATGATCATGATTTCGGATTTTTAATCAATCCTTCACATGCCCAAACATGCTAAAAAGCTAAATAGTTATCGAATAGATTGTGGATCGTGCCTGTGGATGGCAGGCAGTGTTTCATCTTCTAAGGCGGAAAGATGAGTGACAACTATTAATTGATCGCCGATTACAAATTTTTGACTGCATTGAAAGATGTTGGTTGATTTTTATAGTTTGAGTATTATAAATCTAAGACGATGCTATTTCTTACCAAAAAAAGAAAAAGAAAAAGAGATATAAGAGTTGTAGACAATGCGATTACATTCTTACTCGTTCAATAAATTTATACGTAATAAGAAAAAAGTAGCCATCAGAGGGGATTTTTTTCCTTCATTTTTCTACTAATCTTCCTCTGAACGTTCCTCAACTAATGTCGTGTCATCCTTCAACCATCAACTACGTTTTTTTTCTATATCTATCGTACCAAACTGTCATACAGTGAATTTCAAATCGCCATGAATGATGTCGCAATTTTTCGCTCTATACGAGCTTTCACGCAAAAATCTCGACTACTTTTTTTATTCTAATTTCTCGTTTTACTTATTCTACGGATTTGATGTCAAAAATTTTCATCAATGCTGCTTGATTTATAATTGATCTTAGCATGTCACTTTTTTGCAATATTAGAAATTTTGATAATTTTTATTCAAAATCTATTGACTATTTATTTTTTAAAATATTTTTATGATTTAAACTTATTAAATGAATAAATATATTTATACCTAAAATTTTGCTAAAAAATTAAAAATTAATAAAAAAATTAGATTAATTTTAGCTCAAATCAAGTGTGAGTTCAGAATAAATGAGTCATACTTAATTTGGATCAAACTTTGTATCGTTCATATTTTGAATTCAATAGATACCAAAATAAAAAAGCTTTTAATTTGATTTTTGTTTTATGAGAATTATTATATAATTTCTAATTGTTGTGCATAAACTATATAATAAAAAATAAATATTATTATCCTTAAATTTTAAGGATATACATACTTAAAGCAATTATAAATATAATTATTATATTTAAAATTATATATATAATTAAATTAATTACGAAATATATATATGTATATATAATGAAATATATCAATAAAATATATATGATTATTTATTAATATTATATATAATTAAAGTAGTTATATATATATATATATATATGTTTAATTCAATCAAAAATATTAATTAGATATATAAAGTAGATTTTAATAGTAATTCACTAGATTAAAAAAAAAAATTTGTAAAATAGTACTATTTTAAAAATCTATATAACATAATATTACAAAATAACGTCCTAATAATAATTGATATGATTTGAGTATAATATTATATCGATAAAAATTGAACCAACTAAGTTAAACAAATTATATTTGATATTTGATTCTATAACTGTTAATACGTTTATTTTTTTCACTCTTTTATTCATGTTCTAATATTTTTGTATTTTTTGAAAATAGTATTAAAATTTTTGAACTTTTGAGATAAACAATAAAATAAAGAGAAAATCATAAATTTAATGCAATCAATTGAACCGACTGAATTTTATTTGATTTTTTTTTTTTCGATTCATAATAATCAACGAAACTTATCTTAAACACAACCCTCATCTCCTCTGTGATTTTTTATTACTAATTACAAATGAATTATTTATTACTTTATTTAATGAAGCATTTAGTTTAATATGTTTTTTATCATATTTTATAAAAAAATAATTTTTTGAATTAATAATATGAATAAATAATTTATGAAAATTTAAAAATTATTATTTAAAAAATAAAAATTAAATATTAAATTACTTATATGCATAGCATAACATCACATCAAGATAACATATAATAAAAAAAATTTAGATATCATTATTGTATCAAATCCTTTAAAATTAATTGAAATTATTCATTAAAAAAAATAATTGAAATTATTACCAAAAATATAAAAATGGAGATAATTAGCTGTTGATTTGAATTAGATCCTCTACAGAATGCAGAGGTCTCCATCATCATCTTCACACCTGCACTGAAGCTCTCTCACTACTCCCTTTCGACCTTTTTAAAAGCCTTCAAAGGAACCCATGGACCGTCGTCCCTCGTCTTCTTCAATGGGTACTTTTTCTTCACGTCTGCCGTTCATTATTGGGTTTCTCTTTGCTTCATCATCTCAGATTTCATGGCGTTTGTTGCAGGGTTTCCTTCTTCCTGTTCATGGTCTCTGTTCTAGCTCTTAGCTTGCTTGCGCCGAAGTCGTCTTCTCCTAGCTTCAAACTCGCATGGGTCATGCTTATTTTTCCTCCAAAAGCCCTCTGTCCAGCTTCCCTCATCGTTACCGCTTTGCTTGTTTTCCTTCAACGTTTCCTTCTGATTGAACCACTGCTTGCGATTCTTTTGCTCCTTTTCTTCCCAATGACTGAATCATACTTTCCTCTCCGTTGGGAGAGCACCGGAGAGCAGTGGTGGTACGCCTCTCCTATCGACTGGGCGGCGGCCAACGGCCATTATGATCTCGTCCGGGAGCTTCTCTTCCTCGACGCCAATCTCCTCATGAAGCTCACCTCCCTCCGCCGAATCCGGAGACTGGAAATCGTCTGGGACGACGATGCCCGCTTCGTCCATGTTGCAAAATGCCGATCCCTCGTCGCCCGCAATCTCCTTCACGAATGTGAAGCCAAGAACAACAAGAACAGTCTAATCCGAGCGGGATACGGCGGGTGGCTGCTCTACACTGCTGCCTCCGCCGGGGATGTGGGTTTTGTTCAGGAATTGCTTGAGAGAGACCGACTTCTTGTATTCGGGGAGGGTGAATATGGTGTCACTGATATACTCTATGCAGCTTCTAGGAGCAAGAATGGGGAGGTTTTTAGGGTTATATTTGAGCATGCAATGTTGCCGAGGAGCTTGGTTGGAGGAGGAGAGATTGAGAGGGATTCAAGGAAGGGGAGTGCTAATGCTTCAGTGTTCAGGTGGGAGATAGTGAATAGGGCTGTTCTTGCTGCTGCGAGGGGTGGAAACCTGGAGATGCTGAAGGAACTTCTTCTCAGGGAGAGCTCCGATGTCCTGGTTTACAGGGACAGTCAGGGGTCTACTGTGTTGCATGCTGCATCTGCAAGAGGGCAGGTTGAGGTGAGTGATACCTTTTTTTCTTTTAAGTAACATTGTAACATTCCATGACGCAAATGTAGGATATTCTCTCCTTTTTCTAGGGAACTGTGTAATTTGTGGTGCTTCCTGGGATGTGATGCACATGACTAAAAAGGGTGGGGAGAGTCTATTGTGATCCGGTCCAAAGAGGATAGAAAGTAGAGATACTCCCAACAGATTTGTAGGATGACAGAGAGGCAAGGACTTCTAGTAGCTGAGTGGCGCGTGCCTTTTAGGGGCAAAACTGTCAGACTATAAGTGTAGCATCCTGTGATCTCATTGTAGAGGTATTGTCCGCTTTAACTTTACAAAAACTGCGTACTTGAGTATTTCCAAGGAAGTCACCCATCCCAGCGCTACTCCAGCCCAAGCACGCTCAACTATGGAGTTTTTCATCATTAGCTTCACGGTTTTGCCCCAAAAGACGTCTCTACCATTTGAGATCACGTTATCTACTTATACAGCTCAGGATCTCCCTCCCTTTTTGATATTGGACGATTCATTCCTGTACCCCTCTCACCACTCATTATTTGGCCTAGAAGCCTGCCAGGAGCCGCACTTTACCTCATTATTTCCTTTTTCTTAGGACACCAATATTGTTAATTCGAATTAAGATGCTATCACGTGGAGTTGCTCCTAGCCCAATGGGAACTTGGGAGGGAGCTTGTCTGGAACCAAGGGGTACGAGTTTGAATCCATGCCACTATAACGATTGAGGTGAGGGGAGTTATGATGTTTGGGGCAAAAGAATCCTATCACAGTAGCACCTTGAGTGTTATGTACCTCCTTAAGCAGTCTGAGCAAAGTGATGAATCTCCTTTGCTTGCCTTCATCCCTATTCCAAATGCATTTTTTCAATCTTCTTCTGTGTCAACTAGTTGACCTAAATGCTTAGGCTTAACCAGTTGTCCTTTAGTTTTTTTACAACCTTCATGCTGACATTCACACAAATTTCAGGTTGACCACTCAAGAACATCATATTTGCAGACAATTGCGTCCTCGACATCTAGATGTGTATGGCATGCAAATGCCTATGATTGCATTTACATTGAAACGTAAGGCGTGTTTGGTGCAGGTGGAAAATATCTTCTCTATTAAATTCAAACTCCCACTCCCGTGTTACCTTAACTACAGTCTACGGAGGCCAGAGCAAGCCATTAAACCATTCTTCTTTTACTTTGTTCCATGTTACTTATATTTTCCAATGTTTTTTGATAAGCACTTTTTGGGAAATCACTAATACTATGAATCCGATGCCGAAAAGGTTGCTACCTGCAGGCACCGGTCATTCTTTAATCCGAAAATTTATGGTATTCATAGATTACAGCCACAGAGGGTAAAGCCGCCTTGATACACCTTACTCGTCTCTATGTGGTTGCATATTCTATACAATCTCGTGTCCATATGATCATCCTGAAATGTGGGTTCGTATCATCATAAACAACAATACACCACCAACATTGTCTTCATCGTCGTTGTCATCACATAGTAGCTTCTTCCTCCTATTTAGTTTCATTTTTTGCAGTCATTTTCCTTCTCATCTTTGGCGTTGCATGTGGCTTCAGAAGTTGTTTATGTCTGTTCTATGAATCCATATTTTCTTGAACATTGTTAAAACTATAATTCAAGATTGTATTTAGGATCGTGTTCACAAATTGTTCGTAGCAAACTGTTCCTTTTTCGTGTTTTTTGTGACTTGAGAACTTGCTCATTTATGTTCCATAAATACGAGGTTTTGTTCCTTCAACAAGATCGAATCAAGATACATTTCATCAGATCAGTCTTATTCTTGTGATATGTTCTTGCAGCTTAGAACTGTCGTCTGCTACTAAAATTACATCCATAGCTGTCTGCTACTAAAATTACATCCATAGCTGTCTGCTACTAAAATTACATCCATAGCTGCAGGTAGTTAAGGATCTTATATCAACCTTCGATATCGTCGAATCCCAAGACAATCAAGGGAATACTGCTCTCCATATCGCTGCATTTCGCGGCCATCTCTCAGTCGTAGAGGCCTTGATCTCTGCATCCCCCTCCTTGTCTACTTCGAGGAACAATGACGGCGACACGTTCCTTCATTTGGCGGTTGATGGCTTTAGAACTCGTGGCTTCCGCCGCCTCGACTGCCAAATGGAGCTGATGCAGCAGCTGGTATCCGGCAGAATCGTCAACATTCGTGAAATCATCAACATGCAGAACCGTGAAGGCAGGACCGCGCTCCACGTGGCATTGATTGGCAACACGAACTCTGGCCTGGTCGAGCTCCTCATGACGATCCCCTCCATCCAGCTGAACATCCGAGACGTCGAAGGCATGACCCCACTCGATCTGATCAGCCGTTGTCCTCGCTCTGGGTCACCAGAGATACTGATCAAACAGTTAATGTCAGCTGGCGGGTTTTCGAGTTTGCACGATTTGAGAGCGAGGCCAACCGTTAATTCTCAGATGAAGCTGCAGCCTGGCATAGGAAATAGCCCAGGCACCTCCTTCAGGATCTCTGATACTGAGATATTCTTGTACACCGGGATTGAGGCATCAGAAGCCAGCGGGAGGCCAAGCTCGAGCTCCAGCATTGGCAAAAATGAGCTCCCTCCTCACTCTGAAACTATTGAAGAAAACAACTTAAATGCAGATAAGAAGCAAGCTACCAGAACTGTCAACAATGCAGCTGGGAGGCTGAGGATCCTACTCAGGTGGCCTCGTCGAAAGGAGAAGAAAAAGACTGATGACGACTCGATGGACTCGTGGAAGAAATCGAGCGAGCAGGATGAAACGCCGAAGCCATTAAGGCAGAGGTTCTCCAAGGGGCAACCTTCTCTCTTAAACAACAGGCGGACGCTCGCTGTGAGAACCACCATGCCTAGCCCAGCCACAAAGAAGAAGTTCACAGCGGGTCTAATGCATGGGGTCATGCAAGAAATGCCTCATCTAGCACTTCAGCACCCCTTACCCGGATCAATCGTCTCGTCGCCATCATCAGAGAAGAAGAAGAAAGGTGTTTCAGTCGACGAGAAGACTTCAGTTGATGGATTTACTGCAGGGAGCTCATCGAATAGAATGGGTTTCATGAATCAGAAGATTATGAACAATTACTTCTGTTTTGGGGCGCAGGGATTGGCAATGGAGGACTCATCTGGCAGCTGCCAACGCCATGGTCGATTGTTCAAGCGGTTTGTTCCTGCGGCAGCATGAAATTGAAAGAAAGCAGCTGGTGATTCTTGCTGCTTTTGGCCAAGTTTGCTATATTCTCTGTTGCTTCACTGCTTGTGTGTGTGTGCTATGAACTGTCTCTTTTTAGTAGGAATTATGAGATCATATACACCAACTTGTGTTTGTTTCATGTATGGTTGGTGGTTATAATGTGCTTGTTGTACGTCTTTCTAACTTTGTCGTTATGCTGTGGAGGGAGCTTGCCGAGAATCAGAGGGTCTCAGGTTCGATCTCACAGGGAATTGTGGTGGTTGTGGGCAAAGAATTAAAAAAAAAAAGCTCTATCGTTATTACTCTTTCAATGGGTACTATTAGGTTATAGGAAGATTTACATTCCTAAGTTCTTTCTCACTAACATATTAAATCTCTTTTTTTTTTTTATAACTTAATTTCTCAATTTTTTCAAAAATAATATATTTAGATTTTTTCCTAATTATTATTGTTTATCCGTTTATTATCAATGATATGTATATACAAAATTTTAAAAATATATTTGTGAATAAATGTATGTCACTGATTTTTATTTTTAAATAATTTAAAAAGTTAAATTGTAAAATAAAAAATAGAAAGTTTTTATATGTAATTAAAAAAGAATTAAAAGGTTTATATGCAAATACCAATAATTTATATTAACCAATCAAGTTTGTTTTATGAAAGGTAGGAAAAAAATAAACATACACTTTGTTTGGCGCGAGGATCAAAATCAGGACCAAATTGGTATTAATTTAAAAAAATAATAATAATAATAAAAAATAAATTTTTTTAATCATTCTACACAAACTCTAATATAAAAAAATATTATTTTATTTTATATACTCAATAATTTTCAATAAAAATATCAATTTTATTTCACATCTTAGACCAAAATATTTGAATCGAGTATTTTGATTTAGGATGTGAAATAAAGTTAATATTTTTATTAAAAATTATTGAATATGTGAAGTAAAATAATATTTTATAGATTAAAATTTATGTATAATAATTTAAATAATTTATTTATTATTATTATTATTATTATTATTATTTAAATTAATACTATTTTAGTCTTGATTTTGATCCTCATGCCAAACAAGGAGTATATATATAGAGCTATGAAGTATGAATACAATACAGTGATACGTGATTCGATATGGATACAATGATATAATAAATTTAAAAAACTTTAAAGAGTTCTTCTCTCAAGGTCGAGCCTTCCACCATACGAGTTTTTCATATGATGTCGAGTTAGCAGTAATCGTATTTCTATTCTCTTTCTTGTCCTCAAAGAGGGATCACTCTCTTTAAGCTGGAGAAGATAAATAAGCTGGTGAAATCATCTCCTGTTGCTCTGTGGTTTTCATTCCAAAGGACAAAGGGCATAAAGAAATTTCTCTTTGCCTCTTGCAATTTTTAAGTTATTTTATTTTAGTTAAAATTAAGTTTATAAATCATATTCTCATATTATATTGTAAAATTTAACATTAAATTAATAATATTTGTTGATTTCAAATTTTATTTTAAAATAGAGATTGCCCACATTAAATTTTATCTGAATTAAAATTAATTTTATAACCTACAAATACATAAATTTTAATATCAAATAAAAATATTTTAAATCATAGATGAACATAAATTTTAAAATATAAATTTAATTTAATTTTCTACCTTATAGATCTCTTAAAATATAATTAATATCAATTTAAAATTTTCATTGGGCAGAGCAAATGGTGTTAATTCAGATTACATCCCTCTTTGTTGCACACTGACAGTTATTACAGTTTAGAAGGAAAAGGGAGTAGAGCTTGCAAAACATTTTACTCGAAACCAAAACGATAAAGAATTTAAACTCGAATCAACATCAATAATAATATCAAATCAAGTTTCGAGTTCATTCAAGCCCAAGTCCGAGACGCGTCAAAGTAATCGGAATGAGTTTGAAGTTCTCTTCGCATTCAGTTCTATACAAAAAAAACGAAATTATTCGAGACAAAATCCAATGCGAAATTTCGATGCTAATATATAGCTCTGTGCTATTCAGTACACATTTGACAATAACAGAAGGTTACAGAGAGTGAAAGGGAAGCTGTGAAATCAGATTACTAAGGAAATAAAAGAAATCATATTAGTGAGCTTATTTATCCTCATATTTCAACATCCAGGTCAGTGAAT
Source organism: Apostasia ramifera (assembly GCA_019297695.1). Lineage (NCBI taxonomy): Eukaryota > Viridiplantae > Streptophyta > Magnoliopsida > Asparagales > Orchidaceae > Apostasia > Apostasia ramifera. Next base: position 30,976 of record JAEMOT010001160.1, read on the forward strand.
AGTAGAAAATTCAGAGAGCATGGTAAGACTCAAACCATTGGCAGACATCCATCTCAAAGCAATGCTACATTCACATGACCATCCCACCATCAATGGTGAAAACCTGGACATCAACACAGATTTACTACTTCAGACATAAGAGGTAATGGTTTGTTCCACAATTATATACAAATCATTCGAATATAAAATCAAAACGCAGTGTAAGAATATAAAATTATTTCTAATTCGCAACCTAAAAGACCTACGAGCTTAAGCTTTTAGGTTAGTTGGTAACCAAAAATTAATATAGAGGCTACAAAGCAAAGTAGCTTGAGCGTGAGTGGGTGTGTATGGGGCTGTAAATAAATCAAGTTCGATGAACAGTTTAGCATTCGGCTCAATAAAAACTTGTTCGTGTTCGATTTGTCAATATTAATAAAAAAAACTTGAACATAATTTTAAAATCTCGATAAGTAAATGAACGAGTTTGAATATATTAGCATTCGGCATGTTAACGTTCGTGAATTGTTTGTATGAAGTTCATGAACATGCTCGTTATTATAAGACTCAATATGATATTTTTTTAGAGATTTTAGTATATCTTATTAATAAGGAAAAATTTTATGAATCACAGTGATGAGCGTGTTCATGAACATATTAATATGCTTGATATATAAAAGCTTGTTTATAATTTTTTGTTTGTGAACTTAGATTTATATAAGGTCGTTTATGAACATATTAGTGAGTTCATTCGCGAAATATATGAACCAAAGCATGCCTTTACGTTCGTGAACTAAGCTTGAACAAGCTCGAGCTCAAGCATGATTTTTGCAAACAAACATGAACGTGAACAGACCACTATATAGCTCAGCTCGATTCGTTTGCATCCCTCGTATGTAGGAATATAAAATTATTCCTGATCATCACCAACAAGCAAAAGTTTTTAGGTTAGTTGGTAACGAAAGATTTAACAGATAAAACATTAATTTTCTTTTACACATTTCCTTTATTCACCACAGCAATTGTGAAGTTAAAATTGTCTTTTCTTTAGCAAAGGATCTAATTTTATGTACATCAAACATTTAAGCTTGAACATGTACATCATTATGTGGCTCGAATAAGGAAAGAAGCAAAACATTCCTATCCTACACAAAAAATGCTGACAGCACTTGACAATTTTGTTGAAACATTAATATTTATACATTTGGAATTGTTATGATTAATATATAGTGCAAGTTTATTGTAGCATCCATGATCTCCCTAGAATCAATAAATTTCTGACAGCAAAATGGAAAAGACTAAGGGGCCGTTTGGTCCGATGTTACTTTGGTGTTATGTTATGTTATCTAGAAAAAATGATTATTTGATTTGATAACATCTAAATAATATAACATAGCATCAAGATGATATTGAACCAAACATCCCTTAAATCTCATAATTACCTGCCCAGTTATGTAGCTTGAAGCAGGACTAAGAGCCAAAAATTCCACCAAGCCAGCAACCTCTTCTGGCTGTCCATATCTCCCTGCATATTTTACAAACACGTTTATAGTTTATTGAAAAAGAGAAGTCATCTTACATTTATGAAATAATATGATGCAAAATGATCCTGAATATACATTTGCTTGCCAATATTTAAAAGGTTTTTACATCAGAAACTTTTTCAAGCTTTTGGTTGATTATACAGCCTTAACCACAAAGAGGTCACTACAAAGCAACCTGCATTTTCTACAATATTGAAAATATCATAATATAAGCAAATGCCTACCCAATGGAATTGACTCTAATATTTTCTTCTCAATATCTTCTCCAAGCTTTGCAGTCATATCAGATGCAATGAACCCAGGGGCAACAGCATTAACCTGAAGCACAAGTAAATGAAGTTAAATAAAATATAATGAAAACTTTCATGTCTCTTTCACATGCCTGGTAGGGACTACACGAGCTTACGTTGATATTTCTACTCGCATACTCTCTAGCAACACTTTTAGTGAAACCGATCACACCAGCTTTTGCAGCACTATAGTTAGCCTGACCAACGTTACCAACAAGGCCGACAACAGATGAAATGTTGATGATCCTTCCCTGAAAGAAAACTGCAATAAATGAAAATGACAGCACAAATATATGCATTAAAAGCTAGTATATCTTCTTAAGCTATCTCAAATACAACACTTATTGTCCACAATCACTTCTGTAAATTATGGACAGACACCTCCATATAACTAATAAAAAAATTAAGATAGCTAGCTGATCGACCATTTGAAAAACCAATCAGTTGAATGAGCTCGTGATTGTGTAAATGACCCTTGTAAGAAGAGAACATAAAAATTTTATGGTCTCCCCAGTGAAATAACATCCATAATTCACAAATGAGAACGCAAGTTGAAAAAACAATCGCAGTTTGCACTGAAGGTACCTTTTTCTTCTTCATCATAATTTTAGCTGCAGCCTGGAAATCAATGTTGTCATCATAAATACAATCAACTCGACAAAAATCAATGTTTAAGTGCTGAAAATGCACACACCTGCGTACATAGGTAGACACCTGTAAGGTTCAGATCAATAACATCCTGCCATTGTGATTTCTTCATCCTCATTAATAGAGTGTCTCTTGTAATACCTGAAAACACCACACGTTTATGTCACACAAAAAAATTTAAAATGGATCAGCCAGTTGCAGACTGCAAGAATTTGAGAACCTGCATTATTTATTAATACATCTACTGTCCCCCATGCATCAACTGCCTGAAAATAATATGATTGAAAGACATCAACCTTATGAAATAAATAGTAAAGTGCAAACATACAGATACTTGTCTCACAGTTTTTATGATTGCTTCCACATCTTCTTCCTTAGAAACATCTCCACCAAAAGTAAGGGCTTGACCACCAGATACCTCGATCTGAAACAACAATAAATATTTATGAATTACTCCCTACATTGTGCATAGTGATATTTGAACTCGCCAATACACACCAAAAATTTGTTGCTCTGTGCATACTAACACGATTTATTCTAACAAATTCATAAGCAAGATGTTTTACTCCAAGCATGTAAGCAGAAGATCATGCTAAAGATAACTATACATTATCAGCTATCAGCAATGGATACACCACCAATACAATGAGCTTTGGAAGCAATTGGGCATCTAACGAGGAAATACTTTAAATTTCCGTAAAGGGTTCTAATACTGATGCAAGTAGTAATATTCAAACAATTACAAAAGCCAGATTTTATTTTTTTCAAGCATGTGATCACTTTGAACAACCACATAAGACACAAAAATTCCCAGTAGATGTCCAAATTAATAGGTGCCTTACTTCTTTTGAAACTTGTTCAGCCTCCTTGGATGAACGTGCATAGTTGACAAGAACCTGAAATTCATCAACGGGCTTACAATCAACAAATTTTTTCTTGTTATGAGATAAGTGTAAGTTAAAGAGAAACAAGAAATGTCATAGCTCAGAAATTTCATGCTTAAAATGAGATAGGCTAATGATATCCACCTAATCAAAACAGGTGATGAGACAAACTTTTGTTCAGCCTAACCAGAATATCCACAAAATGAAATATAAAGTTGGAAAGCCAACTGGCAGTATCACATATAATCATATCTAAGCCAAACATTTTGCAGACCTTTTCCTTCGTTAGAATTACAGACATAAAAATTGTTAATCCTGAAATCTGCATGCTAATTCGAGCCATACACGTTTGATAAGCGACAATTGTGGCTGATAAGTCACACTCGAATGAGGCTTGAACTACTATACCACGTATAAGGGATTGGAGCAGGAAAATTCATACAGTTAGAATCCAGGCCCATCCAGGAGTTCAACACTACATTGTAATCAACGACTTTGATTCTCTGACAGTGGGCATCATTCAAAGCAGTCCGCACCTGGTGCCATGAATCTTCCATTCTTCTCAAGGGCTCTTTCGCAAAAAGATTTTGTTCTCCCTCTCTCATCTATTGTTGTATTTAATTCCTTTCCTCTTCTCTACGATCTCACAGCATTTCAAGGGAGAAGATCTCTGATTACAAGCGATCAAGGTCTTTCATTGCCTAACGATTTTGCATGTCAATAAAAGTATAGAAAAATACGCACAAATACTAGCAAGTTCACAGATTTTATCAATAAGTCACAGCGTAGAATTATGCCAAGTCCCTAAAATTGTCAGTTTCCTCTAACCTTACAGCCAGCTTTACCCAACGACAACGCAATAGCTTTACCGATTCCTCTTGAAGCTCCAGTGACGATGACAACAGGAGCTTCCAGCTTTTGAGACTGGCCAACACTCGCATGTTCAGTAGCAGCAACCTGAGCCTTCACACCTATGGAAATGATTACAGAAACCAAACATATTCAGGCCCTTTTCCGATTTGGATCATCACACAACGGACATTATATAGAAACAAAAGCGCATGGGCTACCGGAGAAGTTCGAGAAGGCCTTCGATTTGAGTCTTGAACAGAGGGACGAGGATCGAAACGCAAGGGAAACAGTCGGCGAGGAGGCTCGAAGCTGCGCACATATCCTTGAGGAAGACGGCATGGCGCAGCTGCCGGCGGCCGCGGAGGGTTTGAAGGCAATGGATAATGATGCCATTACGGATCCGCAAGGGCGATAACGAAAGGCGGAGGACGAGCGGAGCGCTGAATAAGATCGAAGCGTCGCCAGCAAAGAGAAGATCGAACCAACGACCTACATGTATACGAGAGGAGGCGAAGATGAGCGTTGGTCGAGCGAGAGACGACGAAGCTTTGGAAGATCCGAAGACGAAGGTAGGAGAGAAACCGAAGCTGCATCGATCTGACAGTGGAAGATCTAATCTGAGCCGTCAGTTTAATCGGCAAAAATTAAAGGCCAGATTGGACAGGTAATAAATCCTTATAATAGATTTTATCAAAAAAAAAAATCCTTATAATAGACAGGCCGGGCTTTCAAAGGAAAGCCCAATAAAGCCCATCTTCATTATGGGCCTCGGCACTCAGCCTTCTTAGAGTGAAAATATTTCTTTATTTACGCCAATTTGGGAAAAAAATTTTAATTTAATCATGCCATGCCATGAGAATTCTGAACTTGCTTTGAGACATATATGTGATAAAAAAATAAAATTAGTTAGTTATATTTAAAATTATATAAAATATAAAATAAAATTAATTCATATATTAAAGATGAAGTAAAATGTGAAATAAAGTAAATTTTTTATATTTAAATTTACATAATATGTGATAAAATTATTAATTTAATATTATGATCAAATTGATGTATGAACTAAACAGAAATAATTATATTGTATATGATAGTTTTAGGTGTTGTACAGATATATTTTTATTTTTATAGAGGTGAAATTACCTTTTTAATAAAAAAAATATTATGTATTTTAATAATAAATAAAAAAATTGTGATTTATTGAATTATTCAGTAAATTAAAATCAAAAGTCAATTTATTAATGAATTATTATGATTAAGTAAATAAGAAAAAGGATAAACGGTGGGGCTTCTCTGCGTGAGTGCCCTACTTGAGCAGTTGAGCTTCCCTAGTTGCGGGACGGAGGGCATCCGACGGCGGCCGGCCATAGCTAGTGCGACGGCGCCGGGAGGAGGATAGAAGACATGGAGGTGGATAATGTGGTACCTAATCCAAAGGCTTCCTGTACCGGCGAAGACGTCGAGAAAGAGGGTGCCTTTCTCCTTGGCTTGCCAACCTTTCTTGATATTGGGAACGGTCGGCTGAGATGCGAGGAGACGGGGCACGAGCTGCCGGAGAAAGAGAGGGACGCGTATTCTCGGGGCAAGGCTTGCCGGATCGCCCTTATCGATGCCTGCCTCTCCAAGAAGAAACCTCCTCTTAATACTTTCCTTCCCCATCCTCTTTACAGGTTTCGCTCTTCCTCTCTCAAACAGTTTCGTACAGTTTATTGGCTGATCAGATCGAATGTGGTCGGTTTCTGAGAGGGGTTATTGGTGGAAATAGGTCGAAGTTGGTGTGTAGTTTGACGGGGGATACGATCAACAAGACGGAAGAGCATATTTGGAAGCATATAAATGGAAGGCGGTTTCTGAAGAAGCTGGGTAATCTGACCTTCATATTAATCCTTTTCTTCGTTGGTAACCAACATTTAATCAGTTATGGTGGACTTTGAATTGAGATAATCGTGTGGCAATGCACTAGCAACCGTTTAGAATCGTTTCTGTTGCACGCAGAGGCATTAGGAAGACCGAAAACTTTGAGTAAACAAAAGTGAAACTAGAAGCAACAACCCAAAAAGTAGAAAATTGATAACACAAAGATATACGTGAATATTATTGCACGAGAACCATGGGCGATCACTGCTTCAAAAAAAAAAAAATAGAACCATGGGAGATCAGGGAGAACTTCATGAATATTGAAGGAGATTACTATTGTAATATAGTAATGACGAGGGAGATGAGGGCAGATAACGAAATCAACGTCTAGCATGAATTAGGGCTCGACACTAGTAAGTGTAATACAAGTAGTTGTACAGTAATACATCTTGTATTTCTGTCATTAGCGCTCTTGGAATATGCTTGAGACAATTCCTCTTGTCTTTGAACGACATTCTCAAAAGGTCTTATCAAAAAAGCCTTGATGATATCCTTTCAAGGAGCCTCCTTGAAAATAGCGCTTTTGTCCTTCATTCTTTGGATTCATCTTGGGGCTATTTGTTCAAGCTTACATTTTCGATGTTTAGGCATGCCTTTGAGAAACTTTCTCGTACCCATTGATGGTGGATATTTTTTAGTTGACTTGTTCGAAAACTCAACCCTTAAGTTTGCTATTCTCGAAATACACTTCCCTAAGGATAGATGGTTATTGGCTCCAAAAAGAATTCAAGGCACTTGTCAATCAGTTTCCTTGTATTGCCTATGGAAATTGATGGTTTAAAAACCTATGTATGAACCCTGGGCCAGAGAAAACTTGATATTTTGTCCTTTATGTTATTCATGGGGACACTGCATTTTGATTGTCAATATTTGAGCTAAAAAAGAGTTATTGTGCTTTAGTGGGATACTTAATAGCAATGATTTATGCATTTATATTTGTCTTCAACTTCTATGATCAACACGCTTTTTGATTAATAGATGAAACAGATCTTTTTTATCGAAGTCTGAAAAGCTCGAATATTTCTATCAAAGCCTATTTAGTTAGTAGGCTGCTTCTTTTCTATTTAAACTGCAATAAGAAACTGCTAGTAAATTCCTGGCCCTCATCTTGTTGCATGTTATTTTTGGGCTACAGAGGAAAAATGTATAAATACACATGTCTGATGTGAATTGAAGCTATTTTTGTGTTGCAATTTGTGTAGAATGAGAAATAAAATTGTATTTTATTAGAATTTATATTGAATATGAATAAAGTTGATTTTAATGTTGAGATTTATGCATAATGTGAAATAATGTTGATTTTTTATATTTGAATTTATGTTGGATTAGTATTTTTCTAAAACTATTAAGGCTACGTTTAGACCCCTTATTAGATCAGTATCGAGTATAGAGTCTTAAGGCTGACGAAGGAATTTGAGAATAGCTCTAAGCTCACGTTATATTAAGAATTAGCATTAAATCTCTAGTTATCAACTTTAAGAATTAGCATTAAATCTCTAGTTATCAACTTTGGGTGCTTTTAGGTTATACTGTTCAAGAAAAACTTCATATCTTATGCACCCCTCACACACCAACTTTTTGCATTGCAAAGTGAATTTGATTTAGCATAATTTTATTTATTTTAACCTAATTTTAGAGATAATTGGGATGTGATGGCTCGAATTCGAGAATTCGGACTCTGATATTTTATTAAATCTCTAGTTACCAACTGAACTAAAAGCTTAAGTTTTTAAGCTATGCCCTAGGGATCCTTGCTGTAAGTACACATAGGATGAAGTTGTTTAAATGATTTTATTTTTTTCTCTTGAAAGAGTTGTAGAAGAATCACAATGAAAATCAAGATCTGAGAAGTTGGCATAATTGGCCTGGTTTAATTGTGTTTTCTGAATTCTTGATTAACACTCATGGGTTTTTCTGTTAATGTTTTCATTATAAGTCAAATTTCTGATTAATGCAAAGTGTGGTGATTTTTATCAGATCTGTTGCTAATTTATTCATCCATTTCATCAAATTAGTTGTTATCCATGTCACCACCAGCTTTCCTAACCAAATGGAGATGAGGGGGTTGTGCAGATGGTCGGAAGCATTGTGAAAGCTTCACCTAAGTGGTGGATTGATGACCAAAACCAGAGACAAAGGTTGGTAAGAAGAAGAACTGAGACAAAGCATCCCATTTAATCTCCTGTTTGTTCACAAGTTCTCTTAATTACAAGGCCAAAGGTCCTCTACAAGATGTACAAGTTCCCTATTTGTAGGGACGGTGAATGTACAATGGGAGAGGTTGTATTGTTGCCCTAATTTATAATCAAATTACCCTTCTAACCTGATTACACCCTTATCATCTAGGAACTTAAGCTAAATCCTTCTGTCGACGTGAACAGGCGCACATGCGGGACTTGTCGATCCTTTTTCAGAAGATTCCTCAATATCATATCTTGGCCTGTGCTTGGTTACCCATACTTGGTTGATTTTAGGTTTCTTTTAATCAATTTGAGCTTTTCGGTTTCCTTTTGATTTATCGGAGTTGTTCTCTAGTTAACCTCGTCTCCCACAGGGTAGGGGGTTGATCTCTGGATCAAGTTGTTAGTGGGGATCGAAATCAATGTAAAGGGTTATTTATATATGATCAACTTTACATGAATAGAACAAATGTACTTTTACATTTCAATTTGTAGAGACAATGTCATTTATGTAATGAATTGTGCTTGACTATTTGTAATGCACCTATGGATTTGGAATTGACCAAAAACTGTTGGACTTTTATTGCCGATACAATTTGCAAGTGTGCTTTTGAAAACATTCTTTTCAAGTAACTGGGCACATCTAAGTGTGTGCAAATCCATCCAAATTCTGGTGGTCGTGTTCTTTTTGAAAATTTACTTTTAACTATTAGTTTTAGTAATAATGGAGTAGACTGTTGTTCTTGTTTATTTTCTGTCTCTTTTCTAGCACTTCAACTTGTAAATTTCTTTTTAATGCCTAGGAGATTGTTGCAATGGCATGGTTGGAGGATTGGCTGCTCTAATGGCTCCAAGGGAGCTCATTTTTATTTTGCTGATATCGAAATTATCTTGTGTCTTTGTGTGGAAGTAGATAACTAAATTGAACGGTTTCTAGCTGATGCATAGTATCTGTTTAGGCTTAGATTCACTCAGGTCTGTTCTCGCATCTGTATGGACTTAATAGCCTATTCGTTAATAAAATGTTGTGGATTTGCACGTTGGAGAAGAGAATGTTGCTGTCAGGACTTTTTTCTTAAATGTCCTGTGGGCCTTAACTATTCAAGGTCTAATGGTACGTATGAGAGCTCTTTCAAGTTAAATCCTTCTATTTAGCAAGCTCACTTCAAGTAGCAATGGGTGATCTTCTTCAAATCAGAAGAGTACGGGCTTGCAGCTAAAATGCAAATTTTATAGATATTACCCTGCTGCAGATAAAATATTAATCTTTTGTTAACATTTTTTGATGCTATAATCTGGAGTTTGAGTTTGGGTGAGGTCTGGTTTTACTTCTCGGCTTGGCTTTACTACTACTGTTTTCACTTAGGCAAAGCTGAGATCACTTACAGGAGTAAGAAAATGAGTTATTTCTGGCATTACTGGAAAGTAACATGTAATGTTTTTTGCTTAAAAGGATAGTTGGAGAGCCTACCTCCACGCTCACTATGTAATCATTGGGCAGGTGCCATATCTGGATGTGAGATAGTAAGGATTCATAGTCAATTTTCTAAACGAAATACGTCCCTTGGCACAAGAAGTTTTGATAGAAGAGTTAGAGAGCTACATGGGATGTGGTGGCTTAAGTTTACGTTGATTGATGAGGATTTTTGATGCCGCCTACGTTGATTGATGAAGATTTTTGGTACAAATCTACGGATTCAATCAAATTTAAAGAAACTGGCTACACTTGGAAATGAATCTTGGAAACTTGCTTGGGATTACTGTGTATTGTTGCTGTGTAGACTTATAGTTTTGTTTTATGCTTTCTTTTTTATATAATATTAGCTTTTTTTGTATATGAATGTGCCTGCCTTCTTCAACTCTGGCCGGTGCTACGCTCTTAATATCCAGTAATATTTTGTAGTTTTGTTTCTATGCAATGGGAATTGAAGTCCGGCATCATCATCTTTCCATTATTATATCTTTTGACTCTAAAACGGTTTCAATTTTTACATGGGCTGCTCTATTAGTTTTCCCTTCTTGGTAAAAGGCATTGTTTCTCTGTCCTGCTAATGGGCCTGTAAAATTTGTATAGGATCTGAAATAATGTTGATTGATGTATTAAAAATTGTTTAAGAGGTGAAATAAAGTGATATTTTAATATTGAAATTTATGCGCAATGAAATATAATATAATTTTTATATTATTTTTTAATAAAAGAATTTTTTTGGCGTAGTTCATGGAAGTGTGCATGGAGGATCGACTAGGGTTCTTAGAATCACAAGTTCAAAATATGAATTTAGGTACTTGTTTTTTTTTGTTCTAAGATAAGTGTCGTAGAAATAAGGATCCTAAGGTGGATGAACGAATATACGTGAAAGAACAAGATGAGAAATGAGTATATCTGCGGGAAGATTGGAGTAGCCTTAATTGAGGATAAGCTTAGAGAGAGTCGGCCTAGATGGTTTGGGCATATAAATAGTAGGCCGATAGAAACTCCAATAAGAAAAATTGGATTATTGAATCTTGCCCATGTAAAAAGAGGAAGATAAAGGCTAAAAGAAACATGGCAAGAAAGTATAAGGAATGATCTTACATATTTGGAGTTAAATGAGAATTTGTTATTTGATAGAGTGCAGTGGAAACAAAGGATTTATATAGCTGACCCTACCTAGTGGGATAAAGGTTTGGTTTGTTATTGTTGTTGTTTTTGTTCTAACTTGCCCATAGTTGTTGCATTGATCTCGTGTTGCTTTATGAACATAAAAGAAGCTTGATGCCATCAACTAACCCTTGCCAGGGTCATATTTAAATTCATTTAATTGAATTTCTCTCTGCCATGTTTTTAAGTTTCATCCATACAGATTTAAACTCAGGGAAACATTTCAGGAGTGTCTCAATATGTTGCATTATTGAGGCATTTAACTCATGTCTTTACATGTTCATCTAAGCAGAAGAAATGGAAGTACAAAAGCTGCAACTACCAGAAAATGTCGAGAAGGATGTGAAAAAGTCCAAAAAGCTTTCTAAATTAAAGGCAACGTCAGCCAACACGGATCAAAAGATCAAGGCTTCTCGTAGAAGGGAACCTGTGTTGGAGAGCAGTGACCATGAAGAGCCAGATTTCTGGGTCCCTCCTGTCGGAGACCGTTGGGACTTAGATGATGGTAAAGACCGCTGGGCACCTTGCACCACTTCTGATATAGATAAAGATGCCGACGATGTCTCCGGTAAGACATTACCCGTTCCTTGTTCATTATTTTTTCAATCGTGTTATGCTTGCAAATCTTGGTAGAAATACTTCATCTTCCATTTGACCACTTGTTGTAGCATAGGATTTTCTTGTTTATGAACATGTTACAAATCTTGTAAGCACCAAGTTTTCTTCCCTAATACGAAGTAATAAAAGAGAGGTTTTGTTTTATGAATTGTTCTAAAAATATGATGAATTTGTCACAACTAGACATACAATAAGGTGATTTACATACGTCACATTACAATTGCTTATTTATATTTAGTTGTCTAAATTAAAGAATTTGCATTTTTTGAATAATAAAGAATTTGCATTTTACTATTATTGAGTTAATTAAACCTTTGCTTAGAATGAGAAAGATTTGGCTGTTCATGGACTCTAAAAAATTTGCATAAATTGCACATTAGACTTCAGCAAGAAACTAATGTTTTTTTTGTTAAATTAATATGTAGATATCTGTTGACCATTGTGTGATTTATTGCTACACATCTTGACCAATAAATTAACAAATTATAATTTAAGATTTTAATTCACTTTATTATCTAATAGATTAAGTCACTTAATCTATTAGATAATTCAGTGAATTAAAGTATTAAATCATAATTAATCAATTATGGAGGTTGCTTAGTATTTTTCGTGTAATATTTGTCTTTTTTAGTCTGTAACTTGAGGTATTTTTGTAGATCATTCTTAGTAGTAGCTGGTGCTTCCCCCTCCTAATTAAAGCTTCATTATCTTCTTTAAGGAGGAGAAACATCCAAATTTCTTTACTTTCTCTTGAGTGACTTGGTTTCATTTTTCCCATGTATTTCATCAGGTGTTATTAATGAAAACGAAATGATCCAATCAGTAGAGCTTGCCGCACGGTATGAGAGCTCATGCTTTGCCTCTTTTAGCAATTTTGATCCAATCCCTTCTATTCTTATACTTCTTTTTTGTGACATTTATGCCTAGCAGAACAAAACGCATGGCCATCTCTATTGGACCGAGTAGCTCTGCCTCAAGAAAGAAGAAGAGCAGGAAGGCTTCAGGAGAGTAAATAGTAAATTGTTCAACAGTTTTGCGTATCAAATTTCAATGGAAATGTTATTATGGTTTCTAGGAAGCTTTCTCCCTAACTTAACATATAGAATTTATATAATTGTGATTGTTAAAATGCTGCCAAATCAATGTTTGTTTGTTATCTTTCATATATCTTCTCATTTTTATGTTGAGCCATTCTAGCCATGTAAAACTTTGGTCAATAGCTCTTTACTGGCTGAAGAGCGTCCTTAAATACTGCTGATGGAGAAAGAGAAATCTATATCCATGTTGGTTTCTGTTTTTGTCGATCAATTTTGGGTCGTTAGATTGAGTTATGAATGTGTGAGGACAAAGACAGAAAATGGACGCAAAGGGTTTTTCGTGAAAAATCGGAAAGGGAGAAACCTCGATGTCGACTATTGACTTTTAAGTGGATTATATTTCATCTTTTTATGGTTGCTGTAAAGGGATTTGATTAACTGTTGCCATCTATTGTGACTTTTTGTTCTTCGTGGCATTGTAAGATTGAAGATGTTATGACCCAGTTCAACACTATCGAGATATGATCAATTTTGGCTCAACCTTGTACTGGGTCTCACATGTTTATCTCTCAAAAGGTACTTCTCAAAATGAGCATCGACATGTTTAACATTAGTGATGAGCCTTTACATATATAACTCAGTCTCCCCCTTTCTAATGTGAGAGTTACTGTCTGTTTTCCTCTATTATCTTAAAAGTCTGCTAAAAGTTCTTGCCCCTTAATCATTTTAGAAGCTTGTTAGTAATTTGAGTTTATTATCCTTTAAGTCTGTTGGTAGTTCTTACTTGTCTTCCTATAAGCCTATAAAGAGCCTCTTTTTCTCACGTTTTTTAAATTGAGTCATTGCAGGTCACTCGCAATCCTTTTTGGACCAGATTAATACAAAAGAGATGCATTGAATCTTTAAGAAGATTGACGTTAGATGAGGAAGTCAATAATGATTTTTGAGACCGGCTATCAAAGATAATGTTGTTATCCTTGAGGCGTGAACGATTATCAAAGATGGTTTTCGAAGAAATTATCTTCAAGAACTTTTGTTCCCTTAAAAAGCTTAATAGAAACTATTCCGTTGTATTCTTTTTGTTTAGTAGCGAAGATGTTTGTTTTAGTATGGTGGGATCTCAGGTTCAAATCATACCGTCATTATAGATATTATAATTTTTTTTTTTTAAAATGATAGTATAATTTTTATGTGGAGCGAAAAAATTGTGATGTGCATGCAAAAATCAAAAGAAAAAAAAAAAAAAAACTGTAACCACTTCTACTATGGTGGCGTTTTTGTTTTGATAAATTATATAAGTTCCTAAAATTAGAATATAATATCATATAAATTCAATTTTTGGACTAATTCTATCAATAATTCATTAATAAAAAATTAAAACTTAACTTTTTAAAATAATTTTAAATTTTAATTTACTTTAATGCCCTCTTTAATTTCTCTTTTTTTTTCTTAAAATCATTAACATTTAACTGAGTTTTGAGATTGGTGTTTGGATGGATAAAAGTTTGTTTAATTTAATAATATTAATAAATAAATTTAAATAATTTTACAAATAAGATTGACAAATAAATCAGTTTGAGCTCAAGCCCGAGCTCAAACTCAGTATTAGTAAATAAATATAAATTTAAATAGATTGTTATTCATTTTAATTTATTTTTTTTTAAGTTTTGGACTAAAAAGACTAAACTATTAATATGTTATTAAATTTAAGGATCAAAATATTACAATTTTTTATGAAAAAATATAAAAAAAAATTAAAATCATAAATCTACATTATATCATATTATAAAGTTTGTCGAGAGCATAATTTACCCTTAATTTTTCCAGACAAAAAGAATATAATATAAATATATTGGAACTCAACTAGCTTAAAAATCAAGGTATTATTCTTTTAGTTTTATTTTTCAAAATTTATTTATTTATTCAGCGTAGTAAAATTAGATTTATAAAATTTAAATTAGTTACGCGGTTCGAACTTAAAACTCGATTTCAATTTCACTCGCAAAATAAAAATATTAGTTTCAATAGTTTCGATAGTTTTGATAGTTTTGATGTTGACAGTTTCAATTTATTCTATAAATTATTTAAATTTAATAAATTTAAAATTAATTTTATTAATAATTATTATTAAATATTATTTGTTTGAAGAGACGTGAGTTTCAACAGTTTCGACTAAGTTTGAGTAGTTTCAGCTAAGCTTTGATAATTTCAATAAAAAAACTTGATCGAAACTGTCAAAAATTTTTATTAGTCACACCAATATCAGATTATGATTAATTATTTTTACTGACTAAGTATTGTATCATTTTTTATTATTGCACTGAGCTCTTCAATACGTGGGGAGATCATGTTGTTCACTGTGAATTTTTGTCGTGATTACGTCTTTTAACATGATGTGATACATAATGCATTAGTTGATATTCTCAGACGTTGTGAGGTTCTAATACTTTTTTTTAGTATTTGAGTCCCAATCTATACGCTCTGCTGATATTTTAGTTTATAGTTGCCGTGATGGTATTGACTTCTCTTTTAACATCACAGGTATTTCCTTACTAATATTTGTTGTTGTTACTATCTTGGATGATTCCCCTCATAGGAATGCTGCTCGACATGCTGCAGCTCATAAAGTTGAAAAATACTTTAACGATTGTCAAGCTCATGGTATTGACTTCAATTTATTTGCATTTGATACGCAATCAGGAGGAGAGAGAGAGAAATGCGGGGAGGAGAGAGTGTGATTTCTGACGTCTGTTACAGCTCAAGAACCTACGTGCATATTTCATCAAACTGAAAAATCAAATTGCTACATTTAAATGTTCGAGGGACCTATTTGTCCATACAAGTAAACTAAAAGGACCCAGATGCTATTTACCCTTTATTTTATAGGGTAAAGTACTCTTGTGTTTTTAAGGTTGATAAGATATTTATAATTTGTCCATAAATTTTCAAATGTTTTATATAAGCTCCTAGAATAATAGGGTGCTTCAACTTATTCACGAATTTTGAAATCTCATGCTGAACTTGAGGTTAGTAGGATGTTTCAAATTGATCTCTAAATTTTGCTTTAACAAGGAGAAAGGCAAATAATCAGTTTGAAAATTTTTATTAACTTTTAGGATCTACATGAAAGATTTTAAAATTTGTGGACTAATTTAAAATATTTCATCAATTTTAAAGACTTACTCGAAAGATTTTAAAATTCAAGTGATAGTTTACCCTTATTATTATTATTATTATTATTATTTGATTGTATATTATTATATTATTATTTGATAAAGTATATTATTATATTATTACAAGTGATAAGAGTCAGAAAAGGTGGGCCATAACCTATAATGGGCCTGCAAATCCGGCCCAATTAACTCCTGCCGAGCCGTAATAAACAGTTGAAATCGATGGTAATTTAACTTGAACTCGGCCTAAAAATTTAAAATATAAATCATAAATATTAATTCTTTTGTTAAATAGGCTAAGTTCTAGTTGTTCATAATCGTGTCAGATCGAATTTAGATTACTCTTTTATAATCATTCTTTAGGTCGGCCTGTTTATTAATCGGGTCAATAACCTAGACTCATTTATTCATTGTGTCGAGTTCGAATTGGGCTATTCAGATTGAGTTGGATTTAAATTTAGATCAAACCTAACTCGCTGTAAGTAATGAGAACGATCCGAGTTCAAGTTGAGTAAAACATAACCCAAGTTTAACTTGTTGAACTATAGAACGATTTGAGCTCGGGTCATTGAAACTTTTTGAGTTTGATCCTGTTGACTAAACTAGCATTTGATTTCGAGTTATTTCGAGTCATAATTGAATCAGTTTGAATTCGCTCTGAACATAGAAATTAAATTAATTTAAATTTTCAAATATTAAACTTATGTAAAAAAAAAGAAAATAAATATTAGGAACATGGATGTAATTTACCCTTCATTTTATTTTGCACAATAATATTCAATATTATGATATTATCAATCATTATTTTTTTTATTTAAATATTATGCTGACTATGCACACATGCCGGCTGACGTGTAAGGTGATTTATTAGAGTAAATTGCATAGGGCACTTGAGATTAGAATGACATTGCAAATAGGTCTCATATTTTAAAAAATTTAGATTTGAGTCTCCGAGTTTGTGTTTGCATTATCGTTTGATCCAACGTCTAAAATTTACTGGCTTTTTATCATTTTACTCTCAGATTTTTTACTCATTCTCCATATAATTCTAAAGAATTTTGAAAAAATTATAAGGATATTTTAGTCTATATAAATATGACTAACAGTCAAATATAATTATTACTGTCTAATTGGACCATCCAAAAAAATAATATTTAAACTAAGAAACTAAATAACAACGTAAACACAAACCTAGGGATTCAAATCTAGATTTTTCAACATATGAAATTTATTTGCATTGTCATTCTAATCTCACGGGCTCTGTGCAATTTACCTAATATATTAATTCCCTTATAAATAATATATATATATTAATTCGAATATATTATATTAATTTGACATATATATTAAAATAGCTAGAATCTTTATAATTAACGGTTAATTTATTATTTTTTTGGGCAGCCGATATTACTTGTTATTTATTTCTAAAATGAGACACAAATGTAAATACAAATTTAAAATGCATCTTCATCTTACATGCATTTTAACAATTAAACTATAATGCCTTTTTGAATACCTAAATTAATATGATAAAAAAAATAAATAAAAAGATTATGAAATCACATACAAGCTGACTTTTAGTCCAGAAACGTTGCACACACGTCAAAAATAAAATAGCTTTAAGACCCCGGTGGCTGCGCGGCATGTGCGACCCACCGGCGGTGGCTCCGGCGACTGCCAGCTGGTCGCGCCGGCATCACCTTTATGTGGGAATCGGGAGGAGAGAGAGGCGTCTCTTTCTCTCCTCCTGATCCCCGCGCATGGGCGACACTGAGGTCATGCAGCGTGTGCGACCGACCGGCGGCCACGCTGCGCCCATGCTGCATCGACGGGTCACGCGGCCGTCGCCGGTGCACGGCCTCTCTCTCTTCCCTTTCATCAGACTGGAGGACCAATTTGCTATATTTAAATATTCAAATGACCTATTTATTCATACGAGCAAATTAGAGGGATCCAGATACTATTTACCCTAAAATAAAATGATATAAAAAGATGTGGATCTTTCGCTTATGAATAGGGATATTCCTAATACTGAATATAACTCAGATGAAAAAGAAAAATAACTCTAAGCAAAGAGAAATGACTTAATTAAAAGAAAATATATAAAATTAAAAAATATTTTTTGTTTATAACAATAGACGAGTAAAATTACGTTATGAATCGAATTATGAATACGTTGCTTTATATTTTAAATTAAGAGAAATGACTTAGTATTTATATACGTTGCTTTATATTTTAAATATATAATTATGAATTATACTATTTCATGTTGTTGAATAAAATATTTAAATTTTTCTCAATTTGTAGAGTTTTCAATAATTACGTATTTATTCTGTCAAAAAAAATTATGTATATTAGTATTTTGTTATAATGATATGTATATTACTAATTACTATATATATTTAAATATAAAAATTAAATAAATAAAAATTATTCTTTAGTTGAGGGATACGCGTTTCCTAAAAAAAATTTAAATCGGTCCGCGCTCCGCCTACCTACCAAAACTCCGCCCACCGCTTCTTGGCTCTCTCTCTACTTGCCTCCTTTTTTAGGTGAAGTTTCAGATCAAGGAGAGGGAGAGGAGCTGGGCTACAACTAACGAGGAGAGAGGGGAGAGAGAGAGAGGTAGAAGGAGAGAGAGAGATGGAGAGTGGAAGAGACAAGGCAGAGGTCTTCACCCTCGCGGAGGTCTCGAAGCACAGCTCTCGGGAGGATTGCTGGCTTATAATCAACGGCAAGGTATGTTGCCCCCCCGATCAGAATCTTTCTCTTTAACCATTTTTCTTTGAATTTCATTCCTTTGATTTGATTTCTCTTGTTGCGTTATCGATTGGCTTTTATTTAGGTTGTATTTGGTTTAGGGTTTGTGAGTTGTCCTATTTCTGGTGATCTGCGTTCTCTCCAAGCCTCATCGAATCGGACTGTTTTTGTCTACTACTTTCGGTTGTTTTTTCTTCATTTCGTGATTCTGCTTATGCGTTCCTTGTGTCGGGTGGGTAGCTGATCTCAACTTTGCGCATATGTAAGGTAAAATGAGCTGTTTGAATGCCTCAATATACTGAACTAAGGACATAAATCGGGGAATTTCCCTAGCTGTAATAGCGGGCCTATGATCATCTATAGTTAAAAACTTAAAATGACAGTAATGGTGGAAAAACCGAAGTTTAGGTTTTTGTCCTGTAGATATACGTGAAACATGGGAGTAAAGGTGTTTGCTAGTGGGTTTTGTTTTGGGGGAAAGTAAAGT
Organism: Apostasia ramifera; assembly: GCA_019297695.1. NCBI lineage: Eukaryota > Viridiplantae > Streptophyta > Magnoliopsida > Asparagales > Orchidaceae > Apostasia > Apostasia ramifera. Next base: position 49,986 of record JAEMOT010001160.1, read on the forward strand.
TAACAAAAACAGATTGAGGTTATTTTAGATCTGGCTCCTTATGTTTGGTCTAGGTGATATTTGGTACCTTACTTCCAAGGAATCCTTAAGGGTGAAGGTTCTCCTTAGATTATGCCATTATGGATTTCGTTCTTCTTAGGTTAGGATGATAACCCCTGATACAAGACCTGTGAAGTCTACATGCAGAAGGGAAAGTTTCAATTCATTCTACTGATATTGTTGTTTGCACTTCTGGATTATTTGAACATACATTTTGGGCTTTTCTTCTTAGTACTTTGTAAGCTGACTATCCATTATTTGAGGAAAAACCATCCATACTTGATCGATCGTATACGACTAGATTTTGGTGGCAAAGATTTTAATACATTGATTGTGCAATACATAGAAGTGCTGCCTCTAAACCAAATATATAATTAACTAATTTATTCTCTTGTAAATGTTTGCATGGTACTTACAAGAATCTGTAGTGAATACATGGAAAAAAAAAACTTTGATGTGTATTTGCTTGCACTTCATTGATGATATTTTTGGTTAGATCACCAAACGGGCATTGCAAAAAAAATCGTTCATTAGCTCTCTTTGTTTTTATCGAGTTATATTCCATTTTCTCCTCAAGACGGATGCTTGCAGTAACATTTGACAATGTTATTTTCCCATACTTAATGCTATTTAAAGTTCTAAGGAACTTAATTTCTGTAGATATTAACTTCAATTCATTCTTGGTCCATCTGTGTGCATTTTATATTTTCCCACTTCAGTAATAGAAAATAATCTCTTCACTTGGTAGCCATATATTATGAGTGATTTAGTTCTGCTTCCAAGTGGAAAACCCTTCTGTGTTTGGTTTTGATAAAACATGAACAGTAACTGTAGTTTAGGGATGGGTCCTCCCTTCTATATCATACTCAGTTTCATGTTTGATAAATTTCTTATAAAATCTTCTGTGGTCATTTTCGTATGATTATACACACTATATGCAAAGTAGGGATACATTTACATAGTGGATTTATGTTTATATGTCGGTAATTATCTGTTTGTTTGACGAACATTTTCAACCCTTTGTGCTTTGTCCCTATGTCCGCATGTAAGGGTGAGTATTATGTTTGAAAACTGCTCGAAACTTGCTTGCATTTTACTCAAGTAGAACTCGACTCGATTTTTTTAAAACTCGAAGTTAACTTCCTCGAAATATGTAATAGATTCGATATTTGTATAATGGTATGTATTTAGACTTTTTTTATGTATATTTAAGATATTATATATATGTATATATATATATATATATATGAATATGCTATATAAAATATATACTAAAGGGAATTATGTATAAGTACATACATAACATATGTAAATTTAACAAAAAATAATTACATTATATGTAAAAATGAATATTTAAATTAGAGAATTGGATTAAAATTTATGCTCAATTCAACTCGAAAATCGGCTCGGAATCAAATAGATTTCAGTCTACTCAAATCAGATTTGACTCGAACTCGAAAAGTTTGAGTTTGAGTTGAGTTTAGCTCTCTCGAACTCGACTTATTATTAGCCCTACCTGCATGTTTACAACTTGATTTACGTAAATGCAGTTATTACCAAATAACCATAGTGTTTTGAAACTTAAATAACCATATTGTTGACATGCATCAATCTCATTTTTGTGAATAATAAAATGAATTTCTGTAGTCACACTATTTTTTCAGACGGATAATTGAACTCTCTTGAATAGTATGTATGTTTTGTGTTAGAGCTAGCTTGAGATATTCTGCAATGTTTTACCACATTCGCTGAAAGAATTTCGGCATAGACCTCCAGTTTGATTTGAGACATTTCAGTGTGAGATAAGGAATTAATTATTTTTGTGACATAATAGAATAATTGGCATCTTGGAAATGAAACCTGTCAATTTTACTTCTTGTCGCATGGACATTGTATTAAATTAGCTCTGATATATCAATCCTTGCTTGCTTTCAATGACTTCAAATAAGCCATTATTCAAAAAGACTAGGAATAAGGCTGTTAATGAAACTCGAACTTGAAAGTCGCTTGAAAATTTACTTGAATCATATTCAAGTCAAGTCATTTTGAGTTGACTTGCAAATCAAAATCAGAGTGGAATTATTTTGTGTCAATTTCTCAAGTTATTTGGAGCTTGCTCAAAATACATATAAATATAGCGATGTATGCTATACATGATTAACTGATACATATATTGGGCTAGTGGTTGAAGCTTGGGTTTGTTACTTCTATTCTCCAAAACTAGGCCTGAAACCCAATCTTCCATGGTTAAATGTTTTTTTTTAAAGCTTGATTTGTAATTTTGTGTCATATTGAGCTAACTTTACTTGAAAATATTGACTCAGTTTCAAGTCTATTCCAAATCGATATCTCTTAGTTTGAGTTTTTATTAATTCGCTCCAACTCGACTCTTTTAGCAGCCTGGACTAGGATGCATTCGCTGTCACTGAGGATGTTGCATGAAAACTATTAAATTTGACAATAGCATACTATTTTTTGCTTCAATTTGGAAAGCGCTCATTATCCATGTCTGGTAAATTGATAACAACTTGATATGCTTTCTCTGATTTGTGTATTTTCCGGCATAAGGCAAAGAACAGAACTTGAAGCATACTGCAAAATCCTATCTTTGATGCTTGAATGTGTATGCAAACAACATAAATTTCTATTAATGGAAACCAATTCCAAATGATTGAGATATTGCTGTTAATGATACTAAATGATTTTACAAGTGTAATTTTAGATCTTGTAACCTTCCACCTTCTCATTTTAAAGTCAGTGAATTCACCAATTTGTTGCATCCTCTATCAGGTTTATGATGTGACAAAGTTCCTGGAAGATCATCCTGGAGGAGATGAGGTTTTATTGGCTGCAACTGGTAACTTGGGCTACATCTGGATATCATCATAATCATCGTTTTTATCGACAGATGTTATGATTAATTTGGCTTGCAGGTAAGGATGCTACTGATGATTTCGAGGATGTCGGGCACAGCGCAACGGCAAGGGCTATGATGAATGAATACTTTGTCGGCGAGATTGATGCTTCGACAATCCCCACAAAGGTGAAATATACCCCTCCGAAGCAGCCTTACTACAATCAAGACAAGACCTCAGACTTCATCGTCAGGATCCTCCAGTTCTTTGTTCCATTAGCGATACTCGGATTGGCTGTTGCTGTTAGGATCTATACAAAATCAGAGTAGAAATTCTATAAGGTGACTGAATTCTCTACTACGCTTTTAATTCTCATCTGCGGTACTCCCTTATTTGCCTGTCTCTTGGTGTCGTGAACTGAGAGCTGTACTATGTATTTCTGATATATCTGCTGTCGTTTATTTTTTGCCTGAGAACTTTGGAATAGTTGTCTAGACTATTATTTGGTCACAATGGCGTGAAATTTATAGAGTAGTGGTCTGCCTGGTGCAACTTCGACTCATCCCGAACCATTCAAGTTTGTTTCTTTCTGGATGCGGGCTCGAATGTCTTTCTGGTTGGAGTCTGCTGGCCAAAATTTAAAAGTGCAGTGTTTCTAGTAACACAGGTATTATTGATTCGATCATAATTGTAAAATTTATTATTTGATATTGATTGTACATCCACATCTGTAGTTGTTGATAACTGAGCGTAAACAGACCCAAATCGTGTGCGGCACCGACTTATGTAAATCATTTATAACATGATTTATGTTATACGGGATGTAAGTCATGTGATTCATACGATTCACATACTAAACTCCTTAGGGAATAAGTTATGTGAAGTGCCTGATTAATGTAAGTCTGCATCTCACATGACTTACAATATATTATGCAGTCATTTTGAACTTTTAATATGGAGGTCCAATCAATACACACAATCAATTTTCTTTTTACAATTGTAATTGTATAGATGCATATTTTCTAATTTTTTGGAAATTTGGCTGCTTGAGTTTTGGTTTTTTAACATTTTTATATAATTTATGTAGGGTATTAATTTGCATAATTGATATACAGATTTCATTATGTTTCTCAATATTATTAACGTGTTGTTTGCATTATATGGATACTAAAGAGGGTTAGTTCATTGATTTTTACATTTAGTTCTCTGAGGTTGATGATTTATTGTAATTTGATTCTTTTGTCATCTATAGTATTACATTAAATTTAAATCAAGCATGTGAATTGTTAAAATGTGGAGGTGATGTAGGTGTGATGTGTGTGCGTCTGGTGTAATATCAGTAAGGTGCTCGTTCTAAATATGAATGCAATTTGATCTCTTTGCAAAATTTAGAGAAAATCAATACGAGTATGATAAAATTAAATAAAATTGATTTTGTAGGTAATTTGATGAGTTTTCATAAGGACTATGTTATGATAAATTACAAACACAAGAATACTGCTTGCTCGAAAATAAAATTCTTATAGAGGCTTCACTAATGTTAAAAATTTGTACAAGGGCCTACCAAGTGAATGTAGTGGATTTAATAAAGTGATATAAGCATTTTGATATAAAATAATTTAAAGATTATAAACAACAAATGTTGGGCAAGTAAAGCAGAAATGATAAGTTATTTGTGAAGTTATAACTAAAATATGTGATACGATAAAAAATGAAATGTACAATGGGAACAAGAAAAATATGATAAAATCAGAGGAATGATTATGCACAAAGTGAAATAAAAGTGTAGAAAGTAGTAAAGAGATATAAGTCGACGATTAATTTTTTGACTGTTTTCTTGAGGTTTAATGAAATGTTTCAAGTTCTTTCTTGGCATTGTCATGTTAGAAACATTCTCCATAGCAGCATAAGATCAATGCTTGAAAATTCACTGAAATTAGACTTCTAGATTCCTCAAAATAACTCCAAGTAGCCTCATTTATAGAAAGGGAGGGAAGGGGTTGTTGGCGATCAGCATTGCTAGTCAACCAGAGTTGGTCGATGGAAAATCCGGAGCAAAACAGGGAAAATGGTGATGAAGTAGGGGAAGGCGGCACGGGGTGTGCAATAGGCCAAGCGGGCAATCGTGGGCCACATGCACACGCCTGTTCAGGCCACATGCACATGCTCGTTCGAGCCATAGCACAATCCTGTGCGGGCCGCATGAGCAGTCATGGGTCGCAACTAACCTGCTCGGGCTGGCGCAGATTAACAGGCCAGAGATGCCCTTTTGTTTTTTTTCTTTTTCTTTTTTTTTTAATCAAAACGAAAGAGTTTTACACAATACATGAAAAATACATAAACATAATTAAAATCTCATGCATGACTCCTCAATTGTGCTTGTGTTATCGTTAGTGTGGTAGATATCAAGGGTACCTCGCATTAGCACTCCCCACTTTCGAAGAACTCGACTTTGTCGAGTGTTGGTGTTGATAAGATTGCCAGAAGTCAGGGTAGAGCTGTTGTAAGTTGTGGAGTGTAATTCACGAATCGTCAAACCCTGCCACCTGATCAAATACCTATGAAGATTGCCATTAGTAACTGTAATATCTTGCTCGTCTAATATACCCCAGGGATAATGGATCAGGTAATGCATCGCGATAATAACGAAGTAGCACTCAGGAGTGTGCCAGACTAGGAATTTAAGTCGCTCGGGACTGAATCGTGACTCGTACCACTCTAGGTACCGGACGGGAGAAGAGTGGAAGAGATAGTATCTGCTTTTACTAAAGACGTGGTGAGAGGGGAATCTGATGGGGGCTCTCTGTACAATGTTAAATTGATTATATTAAATATCGAGCTAATGCCAATATCTAATAGGAGATCCACCTCATACGTATTTTCATTCACTCGATGAATAACCCTGAAGGATCCTATTTTTGTGGTGTTAGTTTCTTGTTAGTTTCCAAAGGAAGCCGATCAGTGTGCATTCTGATTATAGTCTTTCACCATTTCTATACTTTATACATTTCCCATGTTGATTAATTTTTTAAGCTTTGATCTTATTGTAACTTATAGTTAGTTTTCTATGAATTTCTGCATAGAGATCGTGAATGTGCTGTGCAAAATAAGATGTCAGTTCGCTACTTCTATAGAAAGGTGGAAGGTCAACCAAATCTACGAGTCACCTGGTGTCATAACCCGTGATAATCTATAATTGACTCATACCAGTTGATCGGTTCACATAGTTATATGTGAATTTTGCAATGGTAGGATTAAGTCTCATGCCAATGGGATTCCTTCAATGAGACAATGCAATAGGCTTCCTAAACTACAATTGATGTAGGGCATCCTTGATATCACTTGGGCCAACAACACAACCACACTTGAGAAGACCTGCAAGGACTCTAATTATGTTTATTTTTCATATATTGTGTAAAATTCTTTCATTTTGTATGTTTGCGTGAGTAAAAAAACAAAAAAAAAAGAAAGACAAAACAAAAAAAGAGAGCCGACGCGGGCTAGTTGATCCGCACTGACTCGAGCAGTCCCGTTACCACATGACCGTGCTCGCGACTACCGCATGGTCTGTGTTGGTGCAAGACCCGTGCGGCGCGGTTTGGGATTGGCTGCCCACTTCCCCAACCTACCTTGATTTTTGTGCTGAAAACCCTGTTGGTTGATCATCAACGCTGGTCGCCAATTACCCCTCCTTTCTTCTCTATAAATGGAGCTCCCAGAGGCCATTTCGAGAGATCCAAAAGTTCGATTTTAGTGATTTTTCGAGTGTTAAGCTCTTGTTGTTGTCGAGAATATTTCTAGCCACACCGCAACGCCAAAGAAGGACTCGAGGTGTTCTATTAGGCTTCGGGAAACGATCAAAAGATTGATCGCCTACTCATCATCACCTTGTATCTCTATACTACTTTTTATATTTTTATTTCACACTATGTGGGTAATCGATTATCTGCTTTTATTGTATTTTCCTTCACTAAGTTTGTTGGTCTATTGTATGCTTCTGTCTTTTATCATATCTTGTATTCTAATTATAACTTTACAAATAACTTATGCATTTATGCTCTACTTACCAAATATTTATCGTTGTGTAATCCATATGTTGTTTTACATCATTATGCTTATGTCACCTTATTAAATCTACTACGTTTGCTTGGTAGATCTCCCTCCTACAAGTTTTTATATTCGATAAACTTTTGCGAGGATTTTATTTCAAGCGTGCAGTATTCTTGTATTTGGAAGTCACCATATTATTATTATTATTATAAAAACTCTTCAAATTACCTATAAAAAATTAACTTTACTTAATTGTATCGTACTTATGGTTGGTTTTTTTGAACTTTACAAGGAGATCAAATTGCATTCATATATAAGACAAGTACATTACGTATATTGCACGATGCGCACACACGTCGCACTTGCATCGACAATTGACTACCGCTGTTTGACCATCTGACTGAGGGTGATAAGCGGATGCGTAATGAAATTTAGTTCCTAACTTTTTTCGTAGTATTCTCTAAAAGTAGCTCATGAATCTGTTATTGCGGTCGGATGCCATATTCTTCGGTAGTCTATGGAGTCGGACAACTTCATTTATAAAGAGTGTCGCCACATGTAAGGCATTGGACGTTTTAAAGCAAGAAATGTAGTGAGCTAATTTTGAAAATTGGTCCACAATAATGAAGATCGAGTCTTGCTTCCGAGCAATGCATGGTAGTTGGAGGATGAAGTCCATACTCTGGTCTTTCCAAGATCATTCAGGAATAGGTAAGGGAGTGTATAAGCTAGTGTTATTTTTTTTTCTTCTTTAGCCATTTGACAAGTACGACAATGGGCAACAACTTAAGTGAGGTCTTTTCCTATTCTAGGCTAATAATATGTATCCTCAATCAATGCGAAGGTCTTGTCCCTCCCAAAGTGTCCATATGCCTCTTCTAAGTGTAATTTTTTTATAAAGAAATTATGTAGTGATGAATCAAGGATACAGAGTTTGGTCTCTTAAAGAGGTAATTATCTCGTATTCAGTGATCAGAATTGTGACTTGTTGGTCACAAGTCATTTGTACAAATATGCTCCCACAATCACTACATATAGGATAGCCTGATTTTAATGACTCAAATTGTGACATTGACCTGCATAATTTTTAAAATCACTGACACTTTACTGAGAGTATCTGCGGGTTCTCAACACTAGCTTGATGCTTAAAAATAAACATGTATTTTTACAGAAATTTTACCCACTTAGTATGTCTAGCACCAAACTTCTTTTTGGAGTTCAAATATTTAAGTGCTTGGTGGTCGGAATATAAAATGAACTCACAAGGGAAGAGGTAATGACCCAATAACGTAAAGCTTGTATAATCGCATAGAATTTTTTATCATAGGTTGAATAACGTTATCAAGCATTATTTAGCTTTTCGTAAATTAGGCCATGAGATGGCCTTTTTGACTAAGTACTCCTCTTATCCCTGTGCCTAAGGAATCACAAGCAACCTCAAAAGCCTTACTAAAATCAAGTAGATGGAGAACAGGAGCCTCAGGCAATCCTTAATCTCTTTGAATGCTCGAATTACGACGCTGGTCCATTGGAATTCCCTTTTTTTAAATAATTTGTTATTAAGGCTATAATAGTGCTAAATCCACGGATGACCTATAAAAGGTGGCTAATCCATTAAAATTGCATACTATCATGAATCTTTGTAGGCATCGGGTAATCTCGAATGGCTTTTATTTTAGTGTGGTTTGTCGATACAGCTTCTCTGGATACAATAAATTCTAGAATGATAATTGATTGTGTCATGAATATGCATTTTTTTAGGTCCACAAAGTGTTTTTCACTGTGAAGGACAGTGAGGACCTACCTTAAATAGCCTAAGTGATTATTTCAAGAATGACTATAAATTAGGATGTCATCAAAATAGAAGACAAGAAAAGTTCCCAATGAATGGGTGAAGCGCCTACATTATTACTTGTATAAAGATGCTAGGTGCATTGGATAGGCCAAAGGGTATGACGAACCACTCATAAAGGTTGTCTTGTTTTAAATACGGCCTTCCATTTGTCCTCTTGTCAAATGTGTATCTGGTGATAACCATTTCATAAATTGATTTTTTAAAGTACCATAGCTTTAGCCATCTTATCAAGCATGTCACTCAATAAAGGGATTAGAAAATGATATTTGATTGTAATTTTATTGATGGCTCGAGAATCTACTCACATGCATCAACTTTCAACTTTCTTACAGGTGTGAAGAGCGGGTACCACTCAAGGAGATAAATTTTCCTGAATAAATCTTTTTTAAGCAAGTCTTGAACTTGTTGAAGTTTAGCATGTTCAGTTGAGTCCATCCTATAATGTAGTAAGTCGGACATAGACTTTGATATTAGGTCGATTGCGTGCTGAATACTTCGTAACGGTTGGAGCTCATCTTTGAGTTCCTCAGGTGACAAGTCCTAGAATTCTTTCAATAGAGGTCTAATTTTTGTGGGGATATCACTAGTATTTTCTGTAACATTAGCAGAATAAAGTATTGCAATTGTATAAATAGTGGCTCTGCCACGATTTTCTTGGTCGAGCTGGCAGGAAGAGATCAAGTGTAGACTTTTTTTCTTGTCTGCTTGGGGTATAAAGGGACGATATTCGACCTATCAAAATGGGTAATATCTTGGTCATATAGTATCTGCCTAATAGAATATGGGCTATGTCCATGGGGATGATGTTTCACCACACATAATTGGAGTATGTACTAATATGAATTAGTACTTTAAATCATTATGTGATCGTTAAAGATATCTTGTCTACCCAAGCTGAGAGTGGGGCTCAGCAGTAAGGCCTAGTCAAAGTGGCTACAAAAATAACATTCATACAATTTTCGTTGTCGATGATGGGCTTACATGATTTATCTCTATATTTGACGTACATTTGAAAGATAGACATGCATTTTTAATCTGATTCTTTGCGAGGTGTAGCTAGTATACATCTCATGACTGCTAAAGTTTGCTCTTCTACAACCACTTCGACATCACTCGCCCCTTCATTGGAGTTAGGAATAACGGTGTTTTTCACTACCGTCCGTGGCTTCCTCGATCATATCACTAATAAGCAGACTCTTCTTGAGGCAAGAGTTAGCATAATGTCCAGTCTTGCCACACGTAAAATAAGTCACGTGTGCAACTTTGGAGCTTGAAATCGTAATAATATTTTTACCTTTTATATCAGAGGTGCTTAATTGGCCCCCTTGGTGAATAGTAGTGTTTTTTAAGACATGATTTGTCTGGATGTATCTCTAGAAGAGGTGAGAGTTTTTCGAAATTGCAGTGTTTTTAAATACTATTCTAGTTGTGATGCCAGTTTGAAAGTTTCTTCTATCGTGAAAATATCATGGGTAAGCATTTCCCGTCAAATATCTGAGCTAAGATGAATCGGGCAATAGTCGAGGTCGGGTCTTCGACGAGATCACAACAAATTTTTAGTTTGTCAAATTTATTCATATAAATAATAACAAAACAACTTCCTTGTCGAAGGGCGTAAACTCGTTTAGGAGCTGAGTGCTATAAGTCAAAGGAAGATATTTTAATTTCAACATTTCCTTCATTTCATTCTAAGATTCAGGTAAAGGTTGTCTTGTTTTATGTAGTTGTCTTTCAGAATTGATCCAAAATATTTTGGCGTGACCCGTGAGTTTCATGCAGGTGAACTTGATTTATCGCTCATCTGACATAGATACCCACCAGAAGTAAAGGTTCATCTCAATGAGCCAATCCATGAATGCTTTTGGGCCCATGAGACAATCAAAGGTCAGAGGATAGTTTAACCCTTTGAGTGATGTCATCTTCATTTAGAGGTCGTTGATAGTTGTTCGTTCTGTAATCGTTTCAATGTGATAGAGGGTGGTCATAGTAGAGATCCCTAAGTGTCTAATGTCGCGATAGCGGGGCTCATGATTGTCTTATGAGATAGCCGAATTATGCCTAATCATTCAAATTCGATAATAGTTTGCCTCCGTTCAGCACCCCCCAAATCAACAGACAAGCGAAGGCATTTAATAAAAAGTTCATGGATCCCTTAAGAAATGAATAAAGAAATAGTTAATACGAACAAAATAATGAAAATTAATAATAACTCAAAGATTTTCTAGTAAATAGTCATGATGGACATAAAATAATAAAAAAAATTGAATACACAACAAATAATAATTTGCCTTTCATTAAAGATCCACAAAATATTACTTTTTAGATTTCCATTATATAAATTCATTATATTTTTTTGGTAGGTTAAATTCATTATAATTGAATATTATAATTTGTGTGCAATATATGTTTCATCTACAAATGACACTTTAATCATCAAAACCCACAATGAAATTAAATTAACTTGACAATTTAAAATACTTTCATTAAATTCAATTAAAATTCATATCATTTGAAGATGCTTAATATGTTCAAGGTAGCTTAGCTTAATTTCGTGATGGAAAAAAATAATTTAATTTTTTTTTATAATTTCTTTTAAAAATTGTATAATATGAAATAAAAGAATTAATTACATTTAAAATTATATTATATAAATTTCAAAAAAAAAAAATATGTGAAATAAAATTAATTAATTTATTTAAAAATATATTGAGCGTAAATAAAATAATTTTTAATTATTATAATTACCAATTAAAGTCTTCTTTCACAAAAATCTAAAAAAGAGTAAATAAATATTTTATTAATATTTTAGATATATCATACTAATATAAATTTTAAACTTAAAATCAATTTTATTTCACCATTTAATACAGATTTTAATTTTAAAATTAATTTTATTTCACATTTTATGTATTTTTAATATTAAAATAATTTTTTCTGCTTATTTTCTAAAATAAAATAATTTTTTTCTTTATCAAAAATAACTCTAGAGCATAATTTAATGCTTTGTCCTTAATTAGCTTAAGTTAAGGTTGGCAAATTCCATTAATTAGTTTATTTTTTCAAGGCCTATTCCAACTTTATTTATAAATTTAGCTTAATTTAATTATTATTTAACAAAAATATTTATATGAAATGAGTGCACAAATTAAATTCTATAATTCTCGTCAAACACGGCATTGTAGAATTGTAAATTTTTTAATTATCGTATTTATATTTTTAAAAATTATTTTAAAAATTATAATTAATAATATGACATAATATTAAAATATTTTTATTACATAATTTTTTTTTTACAAATAGAAGCATACAATTACTTCTGAAACAAACGTAATTGTTTCAGAATATCCTTCCCGAAGGGCAGAATCGCACCAATTTTGAACGATTCGATTCAAAATCGCGCCGATCTCGACTCCTCGCCTCCCATGGAAGAAATTCTCGCCGGAAACGGATCTACCGGCTGCCGTCGCCCCGTGTCCTCGGCGACCAGCGCCCTCGTCCTGTGCTGCATACTGACCAGCACATTTTGCCAGGTGTTAACCCTAGATCGGGCCGCGCGGGAGGTCGATCCGACTACGTTCAGATCGGCGAGGTCGTCGGCCCGCATCGCGAGGACCTCCTCCGGAGGCTCGCCGTCGACGACGGTGAGGAGGCAGGCGCAGAAGCCGCGGGTGATCTCCGAGTCGCTGTCGGCGGCGAATCGCATGCGGCCGACGGCGTCGATGCGGGCGGAGAGCCAGACTTCGGCGGTGCAGCCCGGGACGCGATTGGAGGGGACGCGGTCGGCGTCGGGGAAGGGATGGAGGCCGGAAGCGTAGGAGAGGAGAAGCTTCACGCGGTCGACGGGCTCCGGGAGGGAGCGGAACTCGGAGGCGAGGCGGTGGAGACGAGCGGCGGAGGCAGGGGAGGTGGAGCAGGAGAGGAAGGGCGGCGCGGCGGAGCATCGGAGGAGGTAAGGGGATCTCGGCCTGCGGGGTCGGCGCCTCGGGAGATGGAAAGTACTAGGGTTAGGATTGAGGAGGAGTCTGGCGGAGGAGGCGACGGCGACGGCGGCGGCGGAGGAATCCATGATTGGGTTGGAGTGGAACGGTAAAGCGACAGAGGACGAAGAGGTCGTGGAGAAGAGGAAATGGTGGAGGGAACGGCGGCTAGGTGGCCGGAGAGTTGTGGCCGGGGAGTATAAATAGCAAGGAGATGCGGAGTCAATGGCAGCGGTGGTGACTCCCGGGGAAACAGAGAAGGGGCCAGCTTGGATTTTTCAGGTAAATTATTTCCTGGTTTCTAAATTTTTTATCAGTTTTCATATAGATTTATCTTTTTTTAAAAGTTTTTTCACACGAGCCATGAGAGAAATTATTGAGTTCAGGTGCAACTCTAGCTAGTAATTTGGCGTCCAATCTTAGCGCACCGTATAGGCACTCAGGGCCCGTGACTTATACCACATGCATAATGCAGGAAAAATATAATTTCACATTATTTTTTCTCCATTCTTATAATATTTTGTATGATTATTTTTCACTTTATATATGTATTTTATTTGATATATATATTATAAAAATAATGATACAAAAATGATATATAATTTTTATTTTAGATAAGTATTCTTTTATTTTTTGGTATTGAACATAATGATCGCCCCTAAAAATGAGAAAAATGTGAGAGCGAAGACAATTGCACGAATTAGATATCTTAACATATTAGATTATTATAATAAAAAAAACTTGCTAGATTATTGATAGGAATTTTATAAATAATAGCAAAATGTGCTCGTTATCTTGTAATTTTCCATTCTTTGTATGCATCATCGCTTACATAATCACCCCGCCATTCTCAAAGTTCATTGGTGGAAAAGGGCCACGGCATAAATATTATTTTTAATTATTATTTAATTTATCTTTTCTTAATTTGATAGTTATTATGAGAAAAATTATTGCATTAGGACAACCCATCCGGCCCATTGGGCCCATCGGGCCCAACAGGCTGCGAGCACACACAAGGCCCACCAAAGGTGTAGAACACAAAATAGTGTGAAATAGCACAAAAACATTTTAACTTTAATTTTTGATTCGTATAAACTCGTTTTGTTGCTAAAAGACTATACAAAGTAAAAGAGATTTATACGATACAAAAATTACACGAAATGATGTTTTGTGTTATTATAAAAATAAAAATGAAGAATTAGAATTAAAAATCATATAAAATATTTTGAATATCATGAGCGTTTGAGTACGCATCATTTTGACATATTAATAATTATATTTGAAACTTCTGGGACAAAGAAATAATGGAACCTGAGGAGTTTCTTGTATTAAAAAATTTGTATATCTCATGTGTAATTTTATTATATTATATTTTATTTAATATAATAGCATATTTCTCACATCAGCCATGTTTTTTTTTGTCATTATCTACTTTATTGTTTTACTTTTAACATGTGATGTGGTCCATAAATTAATAAAGAATTAATTACTAAAACATTCCTATAATTAATTTATAATAATTATTTGATTTATAATTTTCAAAAATTATTCTTAATTTGAAATTATTATAACAATAAAAATTCTCATAAATTATAATTATTACATAACAAATTCTATTAAATTTTCAGAAATACTCTATTTTAAAATTTTGAAAAATATGTTTTACCCCCTCTCTCACTCTCTCTCTCTCTCTCTCAAACACACACACACACACAAAGGCGACGACAACAAGGCAATAGCGTCAAGTAATACAGAATTTATAATGATAAAAATATGAAAATTTGAGGAGAGTTTAAAGGTAAAACTGAAAAGCTGTTAAATTTAACAACGAAGAGACTTTCTATGTAATATTGGACAAACTATAGGGATCTTTCAGTAAGTTTTAAAATTATGAACTAAACAGTTACTATCGGTTAACTACATGAACCGTTCAATAATCAACCCATTAATAAATTACGTTCATAGGCATAGCATTCTAGATCTTTTAAATGAGACATTCCAAGAGAAAGAATAGAGTAGTGTATGATATTAAAATGCTCCTTCTTAAAGGACAGTTTAGTCATCCTGTTTTCTAAAATTCAATCTTGGCCTATACTGTATTAAAATAAAGTGCAATTATATCGAGTACCATCGTCTGTTAAGATGTTATAATAGGCGATATCAGCTGATATTCCCAAAACGAAGCAATATAGTCAATTGTCTTGTTGGCAGATCTATGCACATGTGTGGTCTTATAAGCATTATGTGTATCTCTTTCTCGTAATGCATTGAGGAATCGCCTTCTAACCATACGTCTTGTTTCATGGAAGCCCAACGGCTAGCTAGCTTTAATGCCTTCCATACTCCTACTCTTTTAACCACTTTTACTCTCAGTATATATGTATCTTCAAACCTTGGGCTACATAGCATTTGTTTTCGTGGTTCCTAACAACAGGTTTAGCTCCAACCTCACCATTGTCTTTGACCAAGCTATCGAAGTTCACTTTAATCTAACTTGAAGGTGGGGAATTCCAACTGTCCTATCTTCACGAACATTCTCTGTTCAATATACTTGCTAAATTCCAACGGACTAATCATAGATTCAAAATATCTTTCACAATTTTTGCTAGGGGTGGCAAAATGGGTTGGCGGGTCGGGTTCGGGTCGAACCGGAATCCGACCCGACCCAAATAGCTTCAACCCGAACCCGACCCATTTATTAAATGGGTCAAAATCTATGCCCCGAACCCGACCCATTTATTAATCGGGGCGGGTTCGGGCCATAGATTTTCACCCATTTAATAAATGGGTCGGGTTCGGGTCGAACCGGAATCCGACCCGACCCAAATAGCTTCAACCCGAACCCGACCCATTTATTAAATGGGTCAAAATCTATGGCCCGAACCCGACCCATTTATTAAATGGGTCAAAATCTATGGCCCGAACCCGACCCGATTAATAAATGGGTCGGGTTGGTGGGTCGACCCGACCCGTTTATAGGGTATTTTTTGATAAATGCCTAACCTGAATCCTACCTGACCCAATTATGCCCAACCCAAACCCGACCCGTTTAATAAATGGGTCAAAATTCATGACCCATACCCGAAATTTGAGGGTCGGGTCATATATTGTCACCCCTAATTTTTGCTAAGAAAAAAAGAAGTCATTTTGTCTTCTAACAAGAAGATAATCATTCAACAGTTCCAATTCAACACAACTTGTTAAAAGTCTTGATTCTTGACTGCCTCTAAGCCCTGCTTAAAAGCCTGTCTCTTTACCAAATTTTGACCAAAACTCAATACAACTAATACTAGTTTCCTGTTTATTTGGTAGTTTAAAATTAACCTGATTTAATTTTAAACAGACATATCACACCACACATAAAATTTAATATTAAAAATTAATTTTATTTCACATCCTACACATATTACTAAAACAGTAACTAACTTATATCACATTTCTCATATATCTCAATATAATAACTAACTTTATATCACATCCCTCACATATTCTAACATAATATTTAACTTTATCTCATATCATTCATAATTTTCAATAAAAAATATCTCTATTTAAATTTAATTTTAACATTGTTAAATTTAAATCTTACAAACGAACAGGCCTTTTAAGTGTTTAGTGTTGCATAAATATATCTATCTTACATGGATAGTTATGCATATGATGAGTGATAACATAGATAATATGTTTAATATATAAAAAATACTTTTGGTAAAAAAAATAAAAAATTATAAAAGTGATTTATATACATGACAAAATTCTATCGAAATTATATGTTTTTAATATTTCACTTAAAATTCACATATCTCTTTAGTTTTGTCACAATAAATATTAAAATGCTTACATCTCACTACACTAAATTCAGAGTGTAATATGTGACACAATAAAAAATTACTTTAATGTGTAACATTTAAAAGATTTGGGCGAAACACTTAATTTCTGCAAAAATTTGTGTCATGTATGTAAATCTCTTAAAACATATATCATTTCACTTCATTTGAATTGTAAGAGAATGTTTTGATTTAATGTTATCCTGATGTTATATTATGCTATTTAAATATTTAAATGTCAAATTTTTGAGTAATAATTGTATTTTTTTTCCCAAAATTTTCAAATAACATTAAATTAAATTCCCCCTAAATAGAATCATATCAAATCAAACGCAAATCAAAATTGAATCTTTGATTTTGTATGTGAACTGAGTTGCTCTGTAAATTTTATTTTACTAAAAGGATCAAAATTGTAAATTTTGTGCCCTCTTGGTGGATGAGCACTTTAGAATCCCTCAAAAGGATGTTTCATAATTCATGCTTGAGTGCTTTCTCCATTATCAAAGGAAGATCAAAAAAACAAGTGATCTCATTGCTTGTAGAAAAAGAAACAATAATAAATTAACATAGAAATAAAATAAATTAAGTGCAATGTATTGGAATTAGCATAAAACCCTTAATCTACCATTAATGCCACATGATTGGTTGACAAAAATCCAACTCAGTTCTCAATTATATGATCCCATACATCATTTTATAGGTTGTGAAATCCACGCGAAAAATTAAGGAAGATGAGTGCAAGAAGAAGTCTCGAAAAGAGACGGATGATCAAAGATGGAGTGCTCGTAGATGTTTCTTGAATGAAATCAACTTCAAGCAAAAAAAATTTTCAAAAAGATTATCCGCCAAAGGCAAAACGAAAAATCTTTATCAAAAAAATATGTTTCTTCAATAAAGTTTATGTGCGGGAGAGAATTCTTGAATCTTGAATAACGGTTCTCAAGAATAAACATCAAAACTTACATAATCTTTTTTGGATTCTTTGAGAAGAGACTTTCTTTGTAGAATTGTACCTATGCATTTGATGATTCAAAAAATCATGGTTATAAAAGACTAGCCATGTGAGCCTCATGCCAATCCATAATGCGAGAGTGATTAATAAAAAAATATTACATAAAGAGAAGAGAGAAGAGCAAGACTAATTGTTCTCCTAAAAGAAAGAGAAGGGAGCATTCACCTAGTGGAAGTCACATGATATCTTCTTTATCTTTCTTGTAGCCCATCTCAGTCTAGTCTAGATCTATTCAAGAAACAATATAATCCTTCAAAGAGTGTTCTATATAACAAAAACTTTGTAATCCACTTTACTAGCTAGGTTTGTTGTCGAATTTGACGATCACAATTGTTTTCTCCCGAAACTTAATTTTCTCATGTAAAACAAAATGCTAATCTATACTTTGAACTCTAATTCTCAAATTTTGAGTAGCTTTCAATTACCATCCTCTTCTAAAAGACTCAACTTGAGACAACAGTTATTGTCGAAAATCCAACCTGTTCGACTAACAACAACACTAAAAGAAATCATTTTGAATACAAATTAGCTATATATATAAAACTCGTGTTAGCCTCAAATGAAATCACATGATTTTTATCAATTCAAATTTTTTTAATAAAAATCATGTTACAAGTACATTATCATATGTGTAACAAAAATACCAAGCAAACTCTATTATAAACTTGAACTGATGTAGATCAATTAAAACGGCATCCTTCTATGTTAGCAGAAAGTTCAAGTCTAGAAATATACAACAATAACAACAATCGAGCCTTAATTTCACTAAGTGAGATCAAACTACATGAATTCTTTGTTTCCATTGTGCTCTATCAATTACCTAACTAAAATCACTTCTTATAATTTTTTGTCATATCTTCTTTAGTCTACCTCTTCCTCTTTGTATATGAGCATGATCCAATAACTTAATTTTTCTAACTAGAGCTTCAATCGGTCTACAATTTATATGTCCAAATCATCTAAGCCGACTTTCTCTAAGTTTATCCTCAATTGGTGCAACACTAACTTTCTTTCGAACATACTCATTTCTCATTTTATTCTTTCGTGTAGGACACATCTAACTTAGCATCCTCATTTAACAAGAGAAATAACAAACAAAATTTAGACATGAACCATTCATAAAATATTCTTACATGTTACTGATCTTACAGGATCATGACAGAGTTGCCATTTCATGCAGTATTAATACAGCAAAAATGCGAACTAAAAGTTCATTGTAACAATAAAAATGTCTTCTTTTTTCATAATGGTATAGATTATTTGAAGGCCTAAGTTAACATCATTATATGTTGCAATTTAATACAAAAAGTGCAGCACCGTGGCTGGCGACCATCATCGACAGAATTCCCTGAACAACGCCCAGGTCATTACCAGTCCAAACTTCGTAGCATCTGCAAAAGCTGCTTGCGAAGAACTTGCGGTCAAGAAGCTTAGCCAAGTCCCCGATGCTCGCAGATATGCTTGTATTTACTGGATTGAGATTGAAGAATGAAAGATACACTTCACCTGTGTCAACAAAATTGCAGGCATCAATCAAGTAGTGTCGAAGTTTCATCTGAAACGGTCTAAAAATTTCGGGCTTACTTGGCCCTGGGTCGCATATTTTACATTCTGCTCTGTTTTAGGTTGCGCATTGTTGAAATGCATTCGAATTGTCGCGATGCCCTTACCCATTAGTTTAGGATTTTAGATTGGAAGGTGTCGACGTACGTGTGTTAGCCTCAACTTAATTTCTAAAGACATTACTCCTCTGAAAAGCAGTATCAAAGTCAATGATTTGGCTAGAATTAAGTGATTCATCTAATTGGGTGGCGCTATCCCAATTAACAGGTGATCGTTCTCTTATGCATTCACCCAACTTGGGTTCCCAGGTTTTCTTCCCTAACAGTGGATTATGTAGTAATAAAGTAGGGTTGAATTTAGATCGACTAAATTTTGATCTCCTTCCATGCTTTTAGAAGATTTTGGGCTATAGGTGAATTGGGGGTGGCGAGTTGACCCAAACCCAATGTAGTTTGGATCGGTAGCTTCTTCAGGTCTAGAAATGGCACATTCTAGGTTGGTTTGGGATGGCCAAGGATAAATCTAGGTGACATGTTTACTAATGGTTCAGATTTGACTGTAGTTAGTTGGGTCAGGTCAAATTAAAGTCAAACCCAAACACAATGAGACTCCCTTTAAGTCTCAAGTTGCTTCCCTGCAACTCTAGTTTATTTGTTTTGAGTTCAAAGAAACGGCCTCACCAGAGTTGTATGTATCAAACTTTTCTATAGGCAACAATGTTGGGAACCCTTTGCACTATGTGAGCTCTATTCAAGTGAACAAATTGGTTAATATTGTTAAATTCCGTTAAACAAGCCAGATAGCTTAAACAGAACTGACCTCTCCTTCCAGTCGCAACCCATGCTCGTGCTCCGCCGGAATTTACAGTATCTGCAGACACATAACCCAAATAATCCATCTTTCACTTAATTTTTTTGAATGCAACGGACTCATTCATATTTCAATCGGAAGAAGAATTCGATGTCTTGCCTTTAGGCGAAGTCATTGTTGCACACAAACCAGAATAACTGTTGATAAGCGCTCCATCGTTCAAGCTCCACATCTGCAGGTAATGTTATGCTTAATCTCAAGCAGCAAAAACAAAAAAACAAATTGTTTTTGGCGTAGATGATGATTGGACAATCCAATAACTAAACCAGCCAAATATTAGCTTCCCAAAAATGGAATTTTGGTGTTGGGATCTTAGATAGAAACATATGACATCTTCGAAGAAAAAATTGACATTTTAGACTAGGGGGCTTGTTTGGGAGAGGAAATGCCAGTTCAGCTGAGACTCTTCAATTCATTAATGATTTAAAACAGAGCAAGCTGAATTCATTAGAAGGATCATAGACTGATGTTTTTTTCAAAAGTTTGAACGTATGAGAACACAAAATGAAGTAAAACATTCGAGGAAAAATAGAAACCAAACTTTTGTAGTATTTATTACTTACTTGAATGGCATTCCACTTGCAAGTAGAAAAGAAAGCACTAGGCCTCTCGGATGCGGTCAGTTTCCTCCTTGCAGAAGGCTCCAAGCAAGCATCCATAGACCTTGTAGCTAGTAATTGAAACTTACCTTCATATTTTTGTTTATAAATGACCTCTTCATCCCTTAAGAAAGACACAAAATTGTTCTCCTAAATCAAGACATTATGATTTTAATTAAAATATATAAAGTCAACAGTGCCAAAAGTAATGGTTCTGTCATACGACGTCAAAAGTGGTATCCTTTTGTGTAAGCAGCTAGAGCCAATACGAATATTTTTCGAGGTATAATTCCAGCAAATTTGATTGAAGTCTTGGTCATCTGTAGGAATTGACCATCCTTTGGACTTTTCATTGAAGCATCCAGTTAGCTCCAGCACTAACTTTTCGTGTGTATCGATGTGCTTCCGTGACCACAAAGGGCTCCAGGTAGAAACATGATCGATTTTTCTGTGAAGATTACCTGTGAATACAAGAGGAAACTGAAAAAGCATAACCAAGTCAGACAATAAAAGAGTTAAACTTTTTCAGCTTGTTAAGCTAAAAATACTAAGCTTTTATATGGGTGGTAATAATTCATTCACAAGTTGTTCTCAAATTGCATTTAGCGGGAAAATGATAATCACCTCCATATTATTCTCACTATAGGAATTGATCTCCAATAAAGTAGGATTTGTTATGAGATTCAAAGTGGTATCATCTATGTTCCTCAGGTCTCCACCAAACATAAGAGGAGATTTAGCCATAGACCACAGTGTCAACTGCATAATGAAAGTTTTAACATAAAGTCTGTTTGATCAGCATACTTGGTTAAAATGATAGCATCTAAAAGCATGACAATCACTTGCCTGGGTTTTCTGCTCATCGAGGTTGAGATTGCACTTCCTGTGTGGACCTTGCTGCACACCTGTTGAGAAAGACTGCTAAGGCTACTAATGTTCATGATAAGAATGAAGTACCACGAAAGTTCTAATAAAAAAGCATATAATAGTAAAAAGAAACTTGTATATTTTTTTCAGATGTGATTTCATTTACCAGAGAGTACTGCAAAAAAAATTATAAACACCATTTGCAAAAATCCGTAAGTTCAGGAAACATACAGGTTTTTTGGTAGTGGATAGAACCTGAAGCAGTATACAAATTTAAAATGTATGAATTTCACGTATTCCACGTCTCAATATTATCTCCATCTCTCCTTATATATATATATATATATATATATATATATATATATAT
>JAEMOT010001160.1:71958-106066 GCA_019297695.1 Apostasia ramifera
ATATATATACATGCTACATATATACCATTGCGTGTGCTTGCACATGCCCCAAAATCCCGATCGAGAATGCTAACACATCCTCATACAAAGTAGATCTTAGAATAATCGCACAGAGTAATCACAGCTAATCGCATTATACAAGGCGACTCAGAAATAGAATGAGAAAGAAGAAGAAACACAAGGCAAACTCCATAAACATCTATCTCCAGTTAATATAATATCGACGTCGTACAAGGACTTTTTGCAATTGCTTTTCTGAATGTGTAATCGAAGTAATTTTTGTTAGTCTTTACAAAGTTTCAAGATTTTTGACAGCAGTGTGGTCTCAATATGTGTGCGTGTGTGTGTGTTTAGCATGTTTGCCAAGTCATTTAAGAGAAGAGCAATGCCTTCATTTTAAATATTGATTTTTACAAATTTAATAATCTTGCCACATAAAATCCTTTAATCTAGAGGTATTTACATACATAAAATTAAAATTGTCTTAGATATAACAAATACTAGAGATTGTCAATATATACATTTTCATGACAATTTTACATTTTTTTGGATAAAAATAGTCATCTAACAACTACGAATAGGTAATCATAACATACTATATTATAGTCTACTAATTTGGCAAAAACATGCAGTAGCATTGAGTATACCTTATTTTACGATATTAAATAACAATGAAGGTTTCCCCTTAATTACTATAGAGCATAAGGAAAATTTGGAAAACATTTTACAAGATAGTCTTATATCCCAATAGTCATTCATCAATTGAGAATTAGGCTTCATGCTCTTAACATTTTCTTTGTGCAAGCCACTACAATTCTTTTGTTGATGTTCTTTTAAAAAATGGTTTTAAAAAAAAAACAAAATACAAAATGACAGAATTATCAAGTGCATAGCAAATCCATACCTGGATCAGTAAGCCATCCAAGTGGTAGCATGTCCAAATCTGGCCATGATTTCCCATGCAAACCATTAGCTCCAATCTTTTTGGCAGCAGCAAAATCCCTATATAGGAGGAAAGACAAGATGGAAGATTGGAGGGCCTTCAAGAACTGTGCTAACTAGTGTGTTTGTTTACGTACATTAAAATTAATTAACTTTATTTCACATCCTACACATATACCAAAACAATAACTAACTTACATCACATCCTAACACATCCCAACATAATAATTAACTTTATTTCACATCAAACACAATTTTTAATAAAAAAATTCCTCATGTAATTTTAACTTTAACTTTGTTAAAATTAACATTTGCAAACAAACATAGAGAATGCTTTTTACAGCATTGCAGGTGTGAAGATAAATCAAAGACAACTCACACAAAAGCCTACCTAGCCACATCAAAATGAGCTACAACGTCATTCCAAGTATCCCAATCATCAGCAGTAATTCTGTACATATCAACATAATCACTTATGGGATCAGCCATATATGGGGTCACACTTGTCCCAGGGGAGAGGGACAATAGAACAGGGCGATCAAGTTCTTCCAGAATCTAGAAAATTCAAATAACAAAAAAGTGTTATAAATGGAAGCATCTTATATGTGAGCAATTTCAATCGAGAACACATTATATATAACAGTGCTACTATGTACCTGAGAGACTACTATAATCTCGTCTTTGTCAAGATCATCGCCAAATACACAATCAAGTTTTACTGGGAAAAACAACAATCGAAAGATAAATATTAGTATCAGCAACCAAATATTGATTTTATTTTAAAAAAAGTATGAAAAGATAAAATATTGTACTGGCATTTTCTATGCAAAAGTCTTCGAATAACATGAAAGCATGTGATGTTTCAGCATAATCACGGGATATAGAATTGCAAGCAAAATCCAAAACTAAAAATCAGATGGATCATCAAAACATACCAAAATCAACATCCCATTCAGCATATTGCTCATATAGAGATCTCAAGAAAGCAAGTCCAGCTCCTAAATCTGTATTGACACTCATAAATCCATTCTGCATCCATGCACAAGGCATATCTCTCATCCCTATGTCTCCTGCCTGCCACTTTCTACCACCCTCTACATAAGGTAACCCCTGCAAAACACATGTGATTTAAATTTTTTACAAACACCTATAACCAGAATACAACTTCTACTGAAAAAAAAAAGGAACACAACTTTCTACAAGAAAGAATAACGCAATTATTAAATCTCTATTCATCAAGCAACCTAAAAGCTTTAAGCTTTTATATGTTATAATCTAGGAGCAATTTTATATTCTCATACGCCCGCATGCGCAAGTTAATTTGCTTTGCAACATGAAGTCAATTCAGCATAGGCCCTTTTCATTTCCTAACTTATGGTAGAGAGTAGAGACAGTTGAGGGCCACCGAGACTCTATTCTTGGACTGACATTTCCAAAGTTGAAGGCTTGTTCCATCCAATTTGGAATCACATCTTTGTTTCTAATGAGCTTTCAAATAAGCATATTATATTGTAATTGTTTCAAAAATGCCCAATTCATCATCCCACACATGGATCCCAAATTTTTGAACTTTGTCTCAGCAATCTTGTAGATCAGCCATCAACAAGAACAATAGATCAAAGTCCCATTCCTCTCTCCGGTAACATGTCCAATCTTTATGACCCTCCAGTATTTAACTTGAAAAATGAGAAAATGTGCATGAGCATCTTGATGATCTTTTTGGAAAGAAGAAATATGCATAGGTGTATATATTTTTTGAGTTAGGAGAGAAATACAGGTAACCCAAGTGTGGTCTAATACACAAGTGAGTGGTTATGAACACCTCTTGTATATTATGACCACAACTTATTGTTAAATTACCAATGTGGAACAACTTTTCATGTCATACGTTTTGTATTATTCAAATGACATTATATCCATTTCTGTGGTAGTAAAGATCATTTAGCACATTTTTTCCATATGAATGATTCATCTAACTTCCATAGGAAAGAAGATTTAAGCAAAACAATGGAAATAGAAATAATACCGTGGTAACATCCAAGATTGGCTTGTTGCCATTAACTGCTTCTAGACTTATTCCTCTCATGACATGAATTCCGAACTTTAATCCCATGTCATGTACCTTTTGTGCGATTTGCTTAAACCCGGTTCCATTTCTAGATGATGGCCACCTATCAGGGTCAGGAACTAACCTTCCCCAATCATCAAGGTTATCATAACCATATGAGTCAAGTGATGAACCCTTCACATTCTTCCGATACCACAAGAAGTCAATCACAACATACTGTGCAATATTCAAAGAAGCTGTAATAAGGTCTCATCATCCTATGAAATCAAAGACAAACCAGAATCCAACAATCATGGCTTGTAGTACTACCTCATATCCAAAATCAAGCAGCCTGCTAGAAACAAAATTGGCATTGTCTAGGAATGCCTCCTCATCAACAATCCAAGAAAAAGAATCATAAGAATTCCACCCTCGCGGCGGTGTGGTAACAATTCCATCTCGCCCAAAAGCTTCAAATAATCCACTGCATTTATTTTCTGAGAAGTCAGCAACTCAACAAATAATCTAATCCTAGTCCAAGCGTTGTTAGCTACAAAATAAAACAGGGACGATGGACGCACTCAAATTAAAGAAACAACTTCTCCCTGCGCCGCCAGGGGTATTTCACAATGGATTAAAAATCGGTACTGTTTACTTCACTTTGTCCCGAAAGTCAAATCTAACCAAAACTTACAACAAAAAAACGCAAGAAGAGCATTAATGCAAAGGATTTCTCAAAAAAATCTGAAAAACTAAAAGATAGCTGAATACCCAAGCCAAGGATTCTGAAAAAATGAAGAAAAAAACAATGACAAGCTGCAATGACACAGATCAAATCTCCCAAAAAAACAGAGGAAACTGCCGCGAGCGAGCAAGCGAGCGAAAGAGAGGGAGAACTAGAGAACCTGAAGAGAACTAGGGCACAGTAGAGAAGAACCAAAGCGGAGGCCGTCATGGCTGCAGCTCCGATGGATTCCTCGAGAGGAGTATTCTATATAAGCAAGTTTGCATCGCTATCGCCGTTCCCGAAAAATTACAGCCTTTGTGTTCTATTCGCAATATTTTTTTTTTTTTTTTGAAAATATATATTTATAGTTGCTCGCTGCTGACTTCATGTTCCAGCTTCGGTTTCTGATGCGCCGCGGAGCTGGTTAAGGCTATTTGCGCCGCGGAGCTATTCACACACGCGCACGCTACCTGCCAGCCTGCCCACACGTGTGCCAAAAAAAATAATAATAATAATTACGTACATAACACTTCATATTACTATAATTACGTATATCACACTTATTTTTAAAAAATTAGACTGCACCTTAAAAAAAAATGTGTGGAAAATAAAAAAAGTATGTAGAGTGTAATTTTTAAGTGTGGCGTGTAATTTTTTAAAAAAATATTTGATATGTAAATATGCTGATATGAAGTGTTACGTATGTAATTTTATATCATTTTTTATCATCTCATAAGATTTTTTAGGGGTAATTCTACTTAGGCCCCTGAGGTTTACTCGATTTGCCATGCAGGTCTTAATTTTAAAAACATACCAGATAGGTCCCAAAATAAAAAGTCATTATGGTTCTTAATATTTATAAAAAGCTTCCAATAAGATCTAATTAAATATCTTCCGTTAAATATTCCGTTAAATCAAAATTTTAATTAAAAAATTATATATTTTTATGTAAAATTACAATTGTACCCTGGTTTACTCGCAAGCGTCGCGCCGCCTCGCACACCTATGCGGACGTCCGCTGGCGGGTCGTCACAACGCCCGAGATTGGAAAACCCTAATGACGTGAATCAGAAATATAGTAAGAAGGGTATTTTCATAATTTTATCAGCGTTTAACGGATACCGTCACAGAAGGACCACAATGACCTACTCAGTAAGTTTTGGGACCTGTCTGTCACGTTTTCAAAACTGTGAATCCACGTGGCAAGTCAAGTAAATCTTAGGGACTAAGTGGAATTACCATAATTTTTTATAACTATTTTACTTGATTTATACATACATATAAAGTCAAAAAAACATATACAAAAATTTTAATAATATAAATGTAAAAATTATTCATATAAAGTGTATATTTATTTTATCTTTGTATGAATTTTTTTATTTGATTGATAATTTTTAATTTTGCATAATTTTTTGATACAAAATGGTAATAAAATGGCGTGAAATACCTTTTCTCGCGATTACTTAACACAATAGAGAGGTATTATGATTTCATATAAAGCACTCAAATCTTATCATATTTTAAAAAATATTATTTTATTATACATTATTTGTATAAATTACTCGAGAAGTTTGCCTTTTTAAATCTAAGAGATGAATCGTATTACATATCTCGTATTGAGTAAAACAGGCTGGGGTGCGATAGGTACAAGTTATACGAAAAAGATGTGAGACGAGGCTGATTGAAAGCAAGTACGAGAAATATAAAGCAGATAATAGAGAGTATGAGTTTCGATGAATTCTATTTAAATTCGTAGTATTGTCAAATTTAATAAAATATTTTTAAAATCAATCATAGAAAAATCAAATGAAAATTTATGTATATTTCTCAGAAAATTTAAATTTATACATGTGATTGGTCCATAACGTCTAATAGAATTTAGCTTTATGGGTAATTTTATTTAGGCCCCTAAGATTTATTTATTTTATTATAAAAATTTAAAAATATCAAAAGTCTTAATTATTTCTAAAAAGCTTCCAACTAAGTCCAAAATATTGCTTTCTGTTTAATATACTGTTAATTCATCCACTGAAAAAATAAAATTAAAATAAATATTTTTTATTTACTATTTTACCATTCAATCTTATCAGACTGTTTGCGTTATCGCTCTTGTGGCTCCGCACCCCGTGCGCCGCCTCGTGACTGCGCGTGGCCGCTTACGCGCAAGCAGCGCGCAGCTCGGCCAGTTTATGGGAGACAACTCAATCCAGTAGGCTTGCATAGGTCCCGCATGATTGAAAACAGTGATGATATATTTTAAAAATTAATAGATTAAATAAAAATATTTTTATTATTTTTAAAATACCTAATAGATTTTATCAAGAGGGACCACAATATTCTTGAATGACATGTTTTGATATTTATGAATTTTTTGTAATAAATTAATCAAATTTCAAGGACTTAAGTGAAATTTTTTAAATAACTATTTTAAATTTTTAGATGTAAATTGTAACATTTTTATGGTATATATGTAAATGATACATTAAAAAATTAACACTAATCTATATTTTAAGCAATATTTAAATTTACATTTTCTGGAACAGTTTCTCACGGAACATCTGCGTGTATTTTTTTTTATTTCTGCTTGTAACATAACGTTTAATGTTGTAGATTTTAATAAAAGCTTATTTATTTCTCTAGATCTTCTAAAATTATTTAAAAATAATAATTAAATCATTATTTTTAAAATTCAATTATTTCTTTAAATGAGAAAAATATAAACATAGTATTTATTGAAAGTAGAACAAATATTTTAAAATTATAAAAATTTATATTTCATCTATTATCATCGTACAGGGCCACGCAGGTGAGCGAACGCGGCTCACTAGGAACCACTCACCTGCGTGGCTCTCCGCGATTGACGGACAAAAGCTTGATATTGTCAGACATCTAAGTTCGATAATTTTAAATTAGTGGCGCTATAATTTAGAGTAAAAAATTCTTTAAATGTGAAATATAATGTTATTTGCATTAAAAAAATATAATTCTTGTGGTTTATTTTTTAATTAACTATATTGTGTACAGTAGGGTGGAAATAAATTATACCTTCCATAATTTTTAATATCAAATTAATAGTTTTAAAAGTTTTACAAAAATTTTAATATTAAAATTAATTTTAATTCATATTTTACATAAAATTTTAAAAACTAATAATTTTATTTTACATCTTATATATCTTAAAAATAAAACTATCACATTAATAATATTATTTATCCTAATTAATTCTGCAGTGAATTATTTATTTACAAATATTAACTTTAATTTTGTGATATTTTTTATTTAAAATTATATATTATATAAAATTAATTAATTAATTAATTAATTATTATGTTAAAATATAGGAAGGCAAAAATAGTTATTATTTTGAAAATTATGTAAATTATAAAATAAATTATTTTTATTTTAAAATATATACATAATATTTGAATATAATTAAATATTAGTTTTAGTAATGTTTTTTAAATTGAAGTGAATAAATTGCAAGGGACAGAGTGACCCAGCTACAATAGCTATCCTAACCTCAGTATCTATATGTAATTTACCTTCCAATTTGTAGAACTGAATCCAATTTTAGTGAGTGGCCCCACATGAAATAAGAATTTTTTTATTCAAGAAATTAAATTTTATTCAATTTCAACTTAATTTTCAAATTAAATGAAACTTAATTATTGATATTATTCATTGGCATAAATATATGATAACAATATCACACGTGCAATGAATAACTCATAGTTTTGTTACATCAAATCTCTTATTAGATATGCAACGAGAAATGCACGAAATTAACTACGCTCAGATCTATTTGACTTGTGGATCCACTCTGCGACTTAATGTCACGCCGCATCAGATAACTCTAGTCCTATATATTCAAACTAACTCAATCGATCAAATTTATTCTAATAGCACTAATGTTTACAAGGGATTTCTTTCATTTAGGGATCAAACTTCATGTAGTATCTCTTTCGAAAATAATCCTCACTTTAGCTTATGAGCTGCACAATTTAAAAATATATTCAAGAGCCTAAAGGCATATGTTGATGTGAAAGTACGCTGAAAAAATAGGGTTCAAAGAAGACATGCAAGATCCGATGATAGTGGCTCTTATCGCAGTGTATGTTCCTATGAAGAGGAGGAAATAAAAGGAAATGAATAGAGCAAAAGTTAAGCAAACTGAAAAATAATGACACACAGATATACATGATTTAATGTATAAAAAAAAGATACGTATGATTCAGAGAGATTCTCTTATATCTACTATTGAGCAAAAGAAATTTCTACTAATGATCAAAAGATAATTGGCTGGAGATCAATTTATAGAGATTTTTTATAATTACAAGAAAACAAAGAGTTGGGAAACCACATGTTCATATATAAATTTAGTATTTTTCATGTGTTTTGCTGATGTGCAATTCACTTAAAGGTTATCACATCTCGAATCTACCAATGATATAAAAATCATGGTCTATGAAAATCGTTCTTCATTATTTTAATGAATGATATCACAATAATAAAATAACTCACTTTTTTATTCGATCTATTTAAGCTTAATTCATATATGACTCATTTAATAGACGAGTTAAGCATCAAAACCTAAGCAAGTTACTCGTATGATTCGCCTATTTATTTGTTATGATTTTTTATTATTAAATTTTAATAAATTCAATTTTTGTACTTTTATTGTATAGTTTAATTAAAAAAATAAAAATAAATTTAAATATAAATAAACATCAAATAATTAACCTTAAAAAAACTAGAAATTAAAAATAAATAGTAATTTTAATAAATTAATTATTGGTGAGCCATAATTGACTCTACCTATCAACTTATAGTTGAGTTGAGTCCCTTAACACGGGTGATAACTGAGTTATACATGAATTAGATCGACCTATATCTTATTAAGCTGGGTTGAGTTTGTAACATCCCGTGATCTCATTGTAGAGGTATTATCTGCTTTGACCTTAGAAAAATTATGTGACTTGAGCACTTCTCAAGAGGTCACCCATCATAGTGCAACTCCAACCTAAGTATACTCAACTGTGGAGTTTTCCATTATTAGCCTCACGGTTTTGCCCCAAAAGGAGCCTCTACTATTTGAGATCAAGTTATTTATTTATACAGCTCAGTATCTCCCTCCCTTTCTGATGTGGGACGATTCATTTCTGTGCCCCTCTCACCACTCATTACTCGGCCTAGAAGCCTGCCAGGAGTCGTACTTTGCCTCAGTAATTTCTTTCTCTTAGGATATCACCCGGCGTCACTCTCCACCCTCTTCGGCCACAGGCGTCACAGAGTTCAAGTCAAATTTGTGAGTTGAGTCGAAAATTGGCGCCCTCTTAATCTTTTACAACTCGTTTTGCTCGAATATTTGGAATTAATTTTTTTTTTTTTGACTTAGGATTTAGGAATTGATTGAAGCTTTGATAGCGTGGAACTTCATCAAAAATAAATAGTAGGTAAAAAGCTTTAAATCGAGTCAGCACTTACTCACAATCCCACGCGATGGGCCCACCCATTTATTTTATTTATTTTATTTTTATTTATTTATTTATTTATTTATTTATTTATTTATTTATTTGCATAGATTCCTCTGTGCCTCCCTATCATCCCATAAAAAGGATCAATCACACGTGGTTCTTTTCATAGAGCTAAAATCAATTAAATTTTACTAAATTAATGAAGTTAATCCTCAGATTTTAAAAAAATTGTAAATAAGTTCTTTTATATTAATAAATATGCCTAATAAATAATTTTTTTAATTAATATATTTAAATATTATTTTTATTTAAAATTTTAATGTAGTTTTAAAATTAATCAAATTAATTCACTTATAAAAAAAATATATCATTCATGTAGTCTCTTAATTAATATTAATAGAAATATTTAGACATTATTTTAAACTAAAATGTCAGCTTGATTAATTTGAAAAGAGCAAATTGATACTAGTATAAAAATTAATTATATTTTAAATTATTAATCCAAAACATAAATATTATTTAATGATTTATATAAATATTGATGTAAAATTTAATTATATTTCATATATATATTTATATTCATATATTAGTTAATTTTTCACATTTTATATAAATCTTAAAATTCATAAATACTAATACAAGAATAAATATATTAAATCATCGATTTTCAAACGACTTTAATGTAATGTGAATTATATACCTAATTATTTGATCGACCTAATTATGTTAAGTAATTTTTATTAAAATAAAGTATGCCTTACTCTATTAATTTTTATAATATTTTTTAAAAAATAGTGGTTTAATATCAATGGCCAAGATTACTCCTTTAAGAGAAAATTATTTTCATCGTAAATTTAATAATTTCTATCTATTCGAACCAAACAAGTAATTAGTTAAGACACATAATGATTACACAATGATAAAATGTTAATTTTAGGAACTTAATTATAATAATTTAAAATTTATTGTCCAATATATAAATATTTTAAAATTTTAAAAATTTATTAGTAATTTAATTTTAAAATTTTAGAATATTTACATGCATGAACATTATATTACATTAAACATATTTTTCATAAAATTAAGAGAGAATTACATATATTATCTATAAAAAAATATTTATATATATCATCTCATACTTTAAATATATGAGATTAGAAAAATTTATTTATTCATTGATACGAAAAAAATTTATATTTATGCATGAGTGGAAAACTATTTTTAGAGGTGATATATTTAATTATTAATATTTTTAATAAAGAAAATGTGTATAATTTAATATAATAAAAATTGTGTTATATAATTTGTAAAAATCTAAATAAACACCCTTGTTAACTAACTAACAACCAAATTAACACGTGGAAGCAACTAATTAACTATTATTTCGAAAAAGCCGCTTTTTAAAAAAAGAAAAAAAAACTGCGGCTGCAATCTGGTTATGCCGAACATGAAGTAATACAAATATGGAATGCATCGTTGGATTGCTGTAAGATTCGTAAAATTATAAATTGTATATCTGCACGAATCTTGGAGCAGATTGAGGGCTATTGAACATGTTTTCACGTCGCTTTCTTGTGCTCTAGTAGGGGGGGAGTCTCTCATAAAAGCACTATTAAGGGGGAAGCCGCCGATGGTCGACGGCGACTGAGAGCAAGCTTGAATGAAAAACTTAACGAGAAAGGAAAGGAAATAAGCCAAAGAGAAGGACGATCGGAGAAAGGCGCACTCCTCCCTCCCTTCTCCCTCCGGCCTCCCGGTCGCTGTCGCTCCAACCTACCCTTTGTTCCTCCTCGCATTCCGGTCGGGGAAGATGGCGGCCATGGAAGGAGCGGCCTTCTGGAGCTCCCTGTTCAGCCCTGGGAACCATCCTTCTTCTTCTTCTTCTTCTTCTTTTTCCTCCTTCTCTTTCCCTCTCACAGTGAAAGGGTCCAATCTCTGCTTGGGTGAGTTTGCCTTACTTCGCTGTTCTTTTATTTTCTTCTGCAGTTCAGCGTCTAGCTTGCTTTTTAGTTTTCCATGAATGTTTTGCTTGGTGGGCATTTGGGATTTTGATTATAATGCCCTCATTGTCGTCTAAGGGATATCTTCCTAGGGTTTTCCTTAAGAAGAAGATGAAGGTAGAAGAAAGAACAAGCAAACATCTTGGCGTTGGGAATGACTTAAGTTGTCTGCAAATCTTCGAGTGTAGTGTTTTA
This sequence comes from Apostasia ramifera, assembly GCA_019297695.1. Lineage (NCBI taxonomy): Eukaryota > Viridiplantae > Streptophyta > Magnoliopsida > Asparagales > Orchidaceae > Apostasia > Apostasia ramifera. Next base: position 83,344 of record JAEMOT010001160.1, read on the forward strand.
ATGACAGTTCCTTTCTATTTCTTTGCCCATGAATGGGGCTGTCATGAGCTAAGTTCGAGCAAGTCAGTCTAAACTTGAGTTTATTTTGATTTGAGTTGATTAAAATTTTTTGATTTTGGGACGATTTTGGAGTTCAATCGATCTCAAGTTTCCAGCCTTAAATCTGAAGTTAAAATGCACTTCTTCAATTATACATATTACACTAATGTTGTTTGGGATGATTTTGGCACTTCTTTTGCTTTTGGGATGATTTTGGCTCCAACCCATGAAGACCTTTTGGGACACTCAAAAACCTGTAATATTTTACTTTTCTCTACCACTTGGTAAACCGCAAGCTCTATACTCCTTTTTCTTACTAGTGAATTTAAATCTCTAAGTTTGGCGTAGTGTTTTCCGCAAGTCTACTCAAGTTTCGCATAAAAAAGCCTCTTCGCCCTTTCCTTTTTTCAGTCTTCTTTTAGTTTTTTGTTTGCTTGATTTGTTGGTAGATTTTCTTGTCAACAAATTTGGTGCCTTATGCACAACTAAAACTGCCTAAATAACTTTTCAATTTGCCTCCAACCAAATGAGGAAAAATCACATCATGATTGACACACCTTGGGGTGATCATATGGTTAACCAATCCATAAATCAAAACTTGAATCCGAAATTGAAACCGACGGTTTTTCAAAGTTGAAAATTGAAGTTGAACTCAATTAACTGGTTAATTGGATAGGTGGTTAATTGAAATTTAGGTTCGGTTAATTAATAATTTATGTTTTTAACATACATCTAATTTTTCATAATAGTGGATTTAAAATTATTACTTATAAGCGTTTAATGTTAAATAGAATAATAGTTAGATTAGCAATGTTATATGGTGCTGAATGCTAGCCTATAAATCAGAAACATATAAATAAAATAAGTTTGACATCAAATTTGCACCCGAACAACAGTAAAGGCCTAAACTCTAGTAGGCTTTGTTACTAAAGTGATCGCCACTGAAAAGCTTAAGCCACAGGGGGATTAGATCCCACGGACGTTATTCATTGACAGGGCCTTCGAACAATCGTTGCACAGGGTCAGTATTCTACTTATTATCCCAGTGGAGTCAAGTTGCACCACTCCTTTCGATTTCTATTCTCAGCCAGAAACAATCAAGCCAAATACAAAGCCCCAATCATAAGGCTTAAATTTGCTCGAGGCCTAGGAGGTGAGTGCCTTCAAATATATAGTGATTCTATGCTTGCAGTTAACCATGTCAAATGGATATGTCAAACAAAGGATGAAATCATCAAAAAATACCTTCTAAGGCAAATGATCTCTTCAGTCCTTCAAATGAGTTGAAACCATGTATGGCGCAATGGGTCAAAATACCATCGTAGACAAGTTAACCAAGATAGCCTATGCTGACATGCAACATGAACATCACATTTAGTACCCCGCCTATCAACACCACACCTTCTTGGATGAACGAAATTATTCGATTTTTGAAGATAGTGAACCGCCAAAGTGCCAAAAAGATGCTAGGCGAATCAAATTCCATTCGACACAATATGCCCTACACCATGATCAAGTGTACCACAAATGTTACTCCAAGCCATTGGAGAAATGTCTTTGGTAAGACGAAGCTAAATAGGTTTTAAAATAAGTACAAGTTGGTGAGTGCAGGACTTCGCTAGGAGAAGAAGCTTAGTCTTTAAAGTCATTTGACATGGATATTTTGGCCGAAGAGGTATCAAAATGCTTAGGATTTCATGAAACCCTGTTATCAAAATTAGCCTACGTGAAATTCCCTTAGCAGCTTGTTGGCAATCTTCAATCTACCAATGTCTCTTGGTCGTTCGCTAGTTGGGCGGCCCATGATCAATGCTTCCTTCTCCTAGCCACAGATTGTTTCACTAAGTGGATCAAAGCGAAGGCCACGGTGCACCCCATCGAAGTGCAAGCCAAAAACTTTATTCGGATGCAAATTATTTGCATTTTTGGCATCCTGTTGAATCTAATCTGTGACAATGGTATGGTTTTCACCAACAGTGTTGTTCAAGAGCTATATTAGAGTCATGGCATTGGTCCCCTGTTAGCATGAATTCAACATCCCCAAACCAATAACTAACCTGAATTGTTGAACAGAAACTTCTTCTACACTTTGAGGAAACGTGTCAAAGGCACTATAAGCATGTGGACCACCGAACTGCCAGCACTAGTGTGGGCCATCATATGACTCTATCGACAATAGGCAAAACACCCTATTCCCTTATCTATAAAGGGGAGGCAGGGATACTGGTGGAGCTTCATGTATATTCATCTCAAATTGAACTTTCAGCAAATTTTGACCTTAAAAACCTTCAACAATGGTAAGAGCAAAACAATGCTAGGGGAAGAATCAACATTGACATGCTGGAGGGAACCTTTGAAATCATCGTGCTTAAATAGCTCAAACACAAAAGGAGAATCACAAAGTACTCTTCTTTCATTTTCTTGCCCATATGATTTGTTGGACGGATTTCCTCCTCAACAAACATGCCAGCCCCACCGTTGCCATTGTATATTGTCCGTCACATATGTTAATGTCATTCTATTGATGTTTAGCTTGACCTCATTTTACTCGGATAATTCAGGTGGAGATGAAGATACATGGGAATACTTTCTATGTCCCTTTTGTTATGTGGAAATTGAATTTCCAGTCCTCTGCTCCCATCTGCTGGAGGAACATTGCTTTGATACCAAAGATGCAGTAAGAATTAAGCTAACTGCTTATATTGGCTTATCTTTAATTTAACATTATTCACTTACCATCAGTTGAATGCAATATTTTTATATTGATTTTTTTAATACATAATAGAGATATCGATATGTTTTGTTTTTTCCCAAAACTTATTAGTTAGCATACAATTCTTAAACTTCAAGTATGAACTATTAATAGATTTATGATCAGGGCTTACTATATATACTTAAATTGCTGCATATAAAATGAATGTTTGGTTGGTACATGGTATGAGTAATGAGATAAAATAAAGTGCAACCATTTATGGTGATTCCTGTTGCTCTGGCAAGTTGCAAGTACATGAAGAATGTAGAAATGTCATTCTAGAGAAGCATAGAGTTGCTAAATTTGAAAAATTTCCTTTGATTGATCATGATACATTTTGATCCAAAATTTCATGTTAGCCTGTAATCTGATAGGCTAAGCTGAACCAAATGTGTATTTATGATGCTGATAAGTGCTTATTCTTAGCCAAATATTATCGTTTTATATGGTATTTGTGAACCAAAGTGCAAACACCAAGAGTGGGATTTACATTATAAACGCTATTACATTTTACAAACTTTCATTATTCATCAAAGGTAGAAACTAAGAGTGGGATTTTCATTATAAACACTTAAACACAAATATTTATGATTATGACAATGAGAAACTTTCTCTGGACATCTTGGAAGTTGCATTTAGAACATTTGTTTTTTCTTAGCAGCTTTATAGAAGGTTTATTTTCTACTTTGTTGTTTACTGTCTCAACTTTATAAACAAGCTTTGTGTATCTGGCTTATGCCAGCATTTGATTTTTTAGCTAGAATGGGGCCAGATGAATAAATTCGTCCCACCCTATACGTACGATGTATGTATGCATGTATAAACATGGTAACACATTCAAATTGTTTGGTTAAACATTGATCCCGTCTTGTTATTTTTGTTCGATTCATGTTTCTATGGATTTTGTAATCACATTTTAAATTTTGTAAACCAATCTCAAATTGTTGGAACTTAATTGTTCCTTTTCAGGTGTGCCCACTTTGTGCGGCTAATGGTGGGAAGGATATGACTGCACATTTTTTGGTACATCATTCACAATTGTTGAAGGTATTTGGTGTATACCAAGCTTTCTTTAATTTGATGTGGAACTATGTCTTGACACACTCCTTAACTATAGGGCTGTTAATGGGCTCGAAGATTGAAAATTGATTAAAAGTTGAATTGGATTTTGGATCGACTTGAAATTGGCTAGATTCAAGTGAGTTGACTAATGAGCTGTTTTATGGCTCGAGATTTTTATCAATCCAATCTTAAGCAAATATAGGAACAGATCGAGCCATCTTGAAATTTGATTGATTTAAAAAATAAAAATACTATTTATAATTATATATATAATTTACTTCAGTATATTATTTTTTTTACAATAACCTAATGGCGGACAATATTAAGCTTTTATTCAAATCATTTGTTTATAGATTAACCCTTTCTATTTATATTTCTAACCATTAGATCAGGATCAATGTAATTTAAGTTAGATAAAGACATTTATATCTAAGGTTTAAACTGAAAGATCGAAAATTAATCGAAAGTTGGATCATCTTTGGCTCAGATCGAGCTTGAATCAATAATAAACGACTCAGGCCTAGCTCGAATTGAGATTTAATCGAACCCTTCTCATTCATATTTTGGATCAAATCAAGATCGAATCGAAAATTTTCAATTCAATTTTGAGCCGAGATTGAATGGACTCAAAATCGGATCGTTAATAGCCCTACTTATCTATGCTATCTTATTTCTATTTAATAAATTTTTATTGTATGTAAACTTGGATTATTCTGCTTGTATGCAAGGTATAATGTAAAAAAAAATATCCAAGTAAGCTGTGTAGATAAAAAATTGTCAAGAGAACAAGAATCATAACAACAACAACAACAACAACCAAGCCTTAATCCCACTAGGTGGGGTCGGCTACATGAATCTTTTGTTTCCATTGCGCTCTATCAGTTTCCAAATTCTTATCTAAGTTTAAGTAACTAAGATCACTCCTTATAGTTTCTTGCCATGTCTTCTTTGGTCTCCCTCTTCCTCTTTGTACATGGGCAAAATCCAATAAGTTAATTTTTCTAACTGGAGCTTCAATCGGCCTACGATTTAGATGTCCAAACCATCTAAGCCGACTTTCTCTAAGTTTATCCTCAATTGGTGCAACACCAACTTTCTTTCGGAATAAAACAAGAATCATAAAATTATCTAAAATTCAAAATTTATGCAACACCACATGAATGGTTATTGAGGACTTCTAATATTTGAGATTATTGAATAAACAAGCACAAGTGCATTTTCATGTATGCAAACTCAACGTTCTATGTGATGTTTAAATTTAAGGATTTCTTGTTTGTTCCAGAGGAGGAAATCACGACGGACAAGCTGGCAGGCTGGTAGTTCAGCATCATTTGAAAACGAACAACATGAACTCGATTCTTATCTTGAAGAGGGATTTGCAAATAGAAAAAAAATCATTCCTGATTCTGCACCTGATCTATTATTATTATCTTTTATATCAACTCCAGCTTTTCCCATTTCAAAGGATGAAGGAGAAGCAAACAATGAAAGTTTTGCCTCACTTACATCTATCCCATCAGAAAAGCAATGGTATGTTGTTCCTAATCATTATTACATATCTGCCACAAAAAATTTGGTCATTTACATATAAAACATTACAAACCTGCCATTATGTCGCTTTTCGCCATCTTTTCCTCTTCCTCAAAGACTGTGTACCCAATTGCATGGAAGTATAGAGGAGAAATGCGAGTGAACATTATATACAAAGGTGGTTAAATTACAATTTGAATCATTTTTAGAGTGTCTCGTGCATAAATACAAGGTTTTAGGTTTTAATATGTAAATCCTTAAGTTTTTTTGTGGCGTGTATATAGTAGGAATATGGGTAATTGCAGTTTGCACCTTTAAAATTATCAATTTTTCCACTTTGGATCCCTTTAACATTTAATTTTGGTAAGTTGCATCTCAAAATCACAATCCTCTTGGGGTGGAACTTGCCAAAATTACTGGTTTTGATGTTATAAAGTGTGAGTTTTCAATTTCAGTAGTGCAAAGTACCGAATGAGAATTTACTGTAAACTGTAATTTACTCTAAGATTACTATTAATAACATGATGATGATGATGATAATTAATCAACTACAAACAAATGGTGTAGGCAAGTAATATAGGAAAATTTTTGCATACAAGGAGCTTAGTATGTTTAGAATAACAACATAGTATATAAAAAAAATTTCAATAAACTGTAGACAATTATACCATCAACTTTATTTAACATTATCTATAATTTTCTATATTAAAAATCATTTTTATTTCATATTCAACACAAATTCTAATATCAAAATAAAACTTTATTTCATATTCTACTTCTAATATTAAATTAATTTATTTTATATTATACACAAATTCTAATATTAAAATAATTTTACTTCATGTCATAGGCAGATATATGTGTGTGTGTGCGCGCGCGCGTGCACGTGTTTTTGTTTGTGCATGTGTACTTTTTCTCCCTACTTCTAAGTGATTCTTATGTATGGATGTGTGTGTTTCCAAAGGTAAAATGCCACCAATCAAATTTTGATGCGGCAAAATGGTTGTCTCCAACCAGAAGTATTTCAAGTTTCCAATCATAAATTATAGTCCAAAACATGATGAATGTGTGGTTAAAGTATGTTTAATCGGAGAAACTAATCAACTAGTGGATTTGGCCTGTGTAGTAAATCACTGCGCAATGCATGTTCAAGTGGTGAAGAGAGAAAAAGAGTGTTATTTCGTTATGTTTGAAGTACTCGTATTTTTCCAGCTCCATCAGAGAACCTTCTATGCATTTTTATGATAAGTTCCTCTTTGTAGCAAAATATAAATATCGCTTAAAATGATGTTACCCAACTACAAAATGCCCTTCGTAGTTCAAAAGCATCCTTTTATAGTTGAAAAAAAAGCTTTATGTAGATCACATTCTTAGAAAAGTGGCCAGGTTTCATTTTTGCATGAGTTGCATAAGAATTCATGACCGAAATCCTATCTATTATTCCATTTGAACTTAAGAGGCATTTGATTCAATATTATTTTGATGTTATGTCATGTTATTTAGAAAAAATAATTGTTTGGTTTGTTGATATTTTTTTTAAAAATTTTAGAATTGTGAATCAAAAAATAATATCTAGCTATTATGACATCTACGTAACTTAACATAACATCAAGATTACAACGATCCAAACGCTCCCTTAGTAATTTCTCGACATTAGCTTGTTGCTTCGAAATATGTGGGAAGACTTAAATTCATCTTATTTGCACATATATTTAACAGATAATTTTCAGTGTTTGGATTCCGTGCATCCCAAAGTGATTATTGCAGGTTGTAGTTATAGTATAAGAATTGCAAGAAACAGGAATTACTAACATGAAGCTGTTCTCTTTTGGAAAGCAGCTCAGTTGGGTCAACAACGTGCGATGAAGCCATGGCCGAGGATCATGAGGAGAAGAACCGCAGAGTCGCCTTCATGCAGCAGCTCGTCTTCTCTACCATTTTTGAGTTTGAGAACTCCCTTCCTTGACTCTGAAGCCCGGCAGCAGAGTCGACGCTGAAGACGACGATCTACGCGCCGGCATGTGCTTGTGAGAGAGAACTCTGCTCGCTGGATCATTTGCTGCCCTGCTTTTGCATGCGATCTTCGATCGAAACTATAATGCCCTTGTATATATAATAATAATAATAATAATAATAATATTATTATTATTATCATCATAAATAATTATTGGATATTGAAGCATTGTTTGTTTTTGTTTTGAGTCAATTATTTAAAAATAATAATTATTTAATATCATAATTTATATTTTTAATCTTCTAAATTATTATAATACTGAGTGACCTTTAATATTACTAAGAGATACATGTTTAATATTATTACATCATTCATAAAATTTAATATTAAAAATTAATTATATTTTATTTCATACATATAATTTAATATAAAAAATTTAATTTTATTTTACATTTTATATAAATATATATCAAGCTTTGCCCCTTCATTGTTGGAATTAGGTGGGAGTAAATTTAGATGAACTAATTAAATTACATTATTCTCTCGAAACGCTAGCTAATCTAAGAGTTCCTTATTAACTGAACTTAATCAGTTAGTTATCGAGTTTATGGCGCCAACATCATTCTTGTTTTAAGATCACTTTCATATCGGGGTCTTTCACTAGTTAGTCCTGGTAAAGCCCCTGAACGACGTATCTTTTTGAAACGAGGTCCTCAATAACGAGACATATAAAGTAAAAGCTCCTTTTTGATTCAATACCACTAGCAGAATAATTTTTTAAAGAAATACAAATAGCTTAAATCTTCAAAACTGTAAAATCTTCGAAGCAACTTCAATTTTAAGCCTTAAGATTAAGGGGATTTACATTACTTAAAAACCTTATAAGAGTTGTTTAGATGTGCTTTTAAGTCTAAAGAGTTTAAGCTTAAGCTTTTGACACGATCTTGCTATTTGTTTTGCTAAACGAATTAACGTAATCTTGTATAGCTTTTTGTTTTAATGCGAAGGCCTAAGCGAAAATCAAAGTTCATGAAATGAACTTTGTTTATGAGTAACTATACATATAAAAGTCTCATATAACTGTCTAATAATTTGATCAATTATAATTTTAAGACTTTAATCCAATAAAGCCGCAAATTATAATTGGTCAATTTATTTGCCAATCATTGGGACTGCATAGCTATTTTTTATATATAAAAGGGTCCCACATTTTTAATAATTCATATTAATGTTTAAAATTACAACATGACCTTTCAAATTTAATTGATTTTAAGTTACCCTTACATTAAAAAAAAAGAAGAAAATTTACATCTGTCATCTTCACAGATCCATTATTTTCAGACAGCATTCTCAAAATCTATTATTTTCAAGTAACACTTCTCATTTTGAGGTAAATTTACAGAAAGCATTCTGCTTTTGAAGTTAAATAGGGGTGCTGCTCGAAAATAATAAACTTTGAGAGTGTCGTCTGAAAATAATAAGTCTTTGGAGACGACAGATGCAAATCTCCCTAAAAAAAAATAAGACATTGTTTATAACCCAGGCAATAGGTCTTTTGGCATGAATTTTCACTGACAAGATATAGGGCTGCTAATAGGTGGGACTTTCAAGCACTGAATTTGACCCCTTCATCATCAGTGGAACTGCCCTTGAAAATTGCTGCTTTTCCCTTCTGCTCCAATAGCTTCAACGCGCGCATAAGTACTCCACGATCAATGCCAGCAAGCTCTGCATAAATTTTGGAGGCAAAATGGCATTAAACAGCAGATAAGATTACAAGGCAAATAGGGAACAATTGATTCTTTCGTGGAGAGAAAGAGGAAGGGGAAATTTGAATACAAAGATAAGTCAATAAAAGAGAACTTACATGCACACTGAACATAAGTTGTTTATCTACATGTTAACCATCAAAAACAAGGAGATTACATTAATGGTTATCTAAATGTTATCTTGATGCGATGTTCTGTTATCTAAAGATCTTTATTGTTTGATTTGATGACAAATTTAGATAGTATTGTGAAAAATAATTAAATTGTTACTTCAAAATAACATCTAAATGTCATAAAAATTTGAACAGCATTTAAATAACATGACATAGCATCAACCAAATGCCGCCTAATATACTATAAGCACATGCATATTGTGTTTCAGATATTACCATTATCCATAGTTATAATTAATATTAATGTAGTTTACAAACTTTGGTTAGGATGGAAGATAACAAACAGATCATCAATTTATAGAACTTGCATGCCTCCTATGTTCAAGCTTGGATATTAGCATGAACATCACCATGCAGAAAACAAAAAAACAGATACCTTTCTAAAAGAAGACGCAAACAACATTTCTGTTTTGTTGAAATTGTAGAATACTAGAATTCATGCATTTTGGGTGCATAAACAAAAAATTCCATGGTTTAGGTGATTAATATGAAATGAACAAGTCTACTCTGGTGTGTAGATGTCTTCTTTTAATAAATACGTAAGGACTTGTTATTTATCAATTTAATTTGTTTTGGGACTGTTTGACAAAAAAGGAAGCAATTGGGGCAAGAGAACCGGGTTAGACAAGATAAAATTGTGGGATAGAGTTATTAGATCTTAATAGTTGTTATAGGGAACAGACGCATGAATCTTCTTTCACATTTTTAGGTGCGACCAAGAACATTATTTTCCATCTAAGTCGAAAAAAGCTAATATAAATTACCAGTTCCACGGGTTTCAATTCCACTGCGTATATCTTCTACGGTCATTACGCCATCTTCCAGACCATTTTCTTTCACCTAAAGGTACAAACAAGCAAGAAAACAAGTATTTCAGGCCATCAGACCACCACTTTTGAAAAGGTTTCTAAGGTTCAGCTGTAATCAAAATACCTCTCCCCTGAACCCAAACCCACAACCCCTCCTCTAATGGCAAATTTAACAAAAAAGTTTTGCACGAAATGACTAAACAAGCTCAGGGACCAAGGTGAAACAATTCAAGAACAAATGAACATTTGTGGACGACAAACTAAACGTCAGAGACCCAGTGTAATTTGCCCTAGATGCTTGCTTACAAAGTTTATGATGTAGTCAGCCCAATCTTGAATGCTTAGCCAAAGTACGAGACATTTTTTGTGACTTTTATCCATCCATTCTGCACGTCCTGAAAGAGAAGAGCGAGGATGATATATTTTTGATGAAGAGATGAAGATTGATTGAAATGCAGGCAATAAGAAAGGACCTTCAGAAACAAGGGCTGAGAGAAACACCACCTTTGACTCATGGCTGAGACATCCTGCATATAAAAAACAAAGATTCAGCTGGAATCTTGGAAACAAAGCCACACATTACCAAAGCTCAAGAAAAGCGTGCCAGAGTGGGAGAAGAATGCTAACAGAAAAACATGGAAATAAAGAGAATTAATTAAGCATAAACCTTACAAATTTAAAAGAAAATTGAAGGAAATCTACAAACAGAAACAAAATTATTACAATGGTGATATTTAAATAAAGCTAACAGCACAAATATCAATTTCTATATTATCCGAAAGAGATCAGAACTATAAAATTCTGGAGAAATAGATGCAAAATGGAAACGCACAACATCTGCATGGGCATATGAATGTCAGTTTTCCATGTAGTTTATTACTTACTACATCAAAACCATAACCAGTTTCACATGTCTAACGTTGGGGCTCCAGTATCAAACCCATACCAATTCTGTAGCACGAAGCATTTCATATATAAAAAGTTGATAGCAGGTGTTGATCTCATGAGCCTAATTGAGCTCATTTTGAGTTTCCAAGACAACCCAAATGTGATTGCATCTAATTTGTTCAGCCGCTATTGGCTGCAGCGCCAAGATTGCAGATGAACAAGAATGAAGAATTAACTTATGGAGCTTAAAGCAGGAGAAGCTTGAAGAAAAAGTCTCCAGATTTTGCATGACTGTGCCATCTCCCAACATGTTAGATCAGATCAGAATTTTTGTTTTTAACTTATTTGGCCCATTCCTAAAGTAGGAAGAATGTGAGAATTGCTCATCTAGGATCTCTTTGTCAGTCAATAAAGCTTTTATTGACTTGGATATTGTTTAAAGAGGCCACAATTTTCTTCTATATTTACTGATTCTCACTATGCTATGTAGTCCAACGGATCGCATTGTATGTTTCAACTAAACAGAGAAAGAGTTCTCTGTTGACCTATTTGATTTTTGATGATAACAATTAGTTTAATTTAATGAACTAACTATTTTTTAAATGTCAAGCCTATCCTTAGATCTTAATTATCAACAATCTTTTAAGTGTCTTAGATCCTCATGTGTTAACTATGAACAATCTTTAGAGGCAAGCCGGACACTTGAACACAACAGCATAAAGTTCACTGAGGAAAAAGATTAAGCTTCACGGTTTATGTTATTTTATCTTTCCTAGGAAAATGTTGCAAATTATTGTAGACATGCCCACAGTGACGAGTCAAACTTAGCCTAGATTAACATAGGGCCATTAACAGTCACATTTGTTTAAGATATTGCTTTCGTTTTCATGGTTCCTATATTTTAAATTGTTGGCTGAGCTATATGTGACTCAGCTATAAAATTGATCACCATCCAACGAAATCCAGAGATATTGACCGATCAATTTCATCTGAAATGTGGATCTGGCTAGGGCTCATTGTTTGACGATTTATTGATGTTGACTATTTGACCGCCTTAAAAATGAAAATTGGCCAACCAAAGTAGCCGAGCATATGCAACTACAATGGTTGTCATTTCAAAGGACAACATTTGTGTTTGTCAATGTCATTTATTTCTACTTCACCTACCATTGTCCTTTGAGCTTCTCCAGTTAGATAAGAAAATGCTTATCTCAAAACTTATCTTCTATGTCCTTCGTAATAAACCCTTCTTGGATAGATTTTCAATTTGCAAATGGGATCTTCAGCGCTCTCATATGACCACGGTTTACCATCACTTGTTTAAGTACCCAATAACACTTTGTTGGCTTTGACTTTTGGATCTCTAAGCTCCTCACTTGAATATTTTTCTAAATTTCAATTTTCTTCCTGTGTGTTTTTCTCTCTAATTTTCAATTTCTCCTCGCAACCATGAGCTCTTATTGGCAATTCAAAGAATTTTTTTTTATCTCATTGGTTGATTGTGAAAGTTTTAGAGGAGCATTTTATTTGAACTTTTAGTTGGTTGTGAAAGCTTTTGGCCTTGAGCCCACAAAAAGACTTTAAGGCTTGCACCTTGTTCAAGGACCATGGGGTGTAGAGTAGGGCATAAGTCTAAACCACTATAAATTCTTTATATACTTTAATTGTTTTATTATTACATTCTCTGTTTAATATACAACTCGAGAATGTGAGTGTTGAGCAACAGGTCCTATTGATTTGTCACTAGGAAGATCAACACTACTTAGGAAGTCCCCATTATACTCCAAATAGAGCTAATCTTCCAACTTGACTTGTGCGATTAGATTCACCGAACAATTTTGACGATTAGTTTCAATGTGCAACATACCTACTTTCACTAATATCATTCTTAAAGCTAAATAACATAAAAATTCACTTAAGTGTCAAATATTATAATATTCATATTTGTAATCTAATCTCATAAATTTAATTATGGCTTTGACTTTAATAATTCTTCAATTAACAATTTTTTAAATCCCAAATCACTGCCTCCCCCCTCCCCTCAAAAAACAAACACTTGATATAGCTTTCAGGCCAACAATCTTTGTCGGGACACATGGTCACTGTGAATACTTTAGCCAAAACCAAAATTTATGTTTCACAGTCCAAAATCAACTTAGTCATGAAATACATGATCAATAGGTATGACATTTCCTTACGTCAATAACTTAATTGTTTCAAATTAAGTTGTTGTAAGCTCAACATAGCCACAGGCAAAAGTACTTCAATGATCATAGCATTGTATAAGATGGCCGCCCTTATGATGCAACAAGTGCTAGATTTTGGGTACAACCATAGTAACATATGATGCGTTCAATGTAAGAACTTGTAGAGACACCACGAATCACCGATTACACTCCTAAAAGAGTCTACTGTCGATAACCAAGATGTCATCATGTTGCCTCAATCTGGTTCAGTTAACAGGCAAAAACAGATTTGGAAGGATATTGAAAGATATTGATGGACTGCTGATTTGACTAATTAAATATCTTTTATTATTTTGGTGATTTAAACTGATGAAGGTATCTTATTTTGGGATGATTTTATTTTTTGGTTTGTGATTAAATTACTTTGTATTAGTTAATTTGTATTATATATGTGAGATATTTTGTATTTTCCTAGTTTGCATGGGAGAGATATTTGGTATGTTATATCTATCTTAACTTTGTCATTATTGATAGAGGTCAAAATAAACACCTCCCTAGTATAGTATTAGATTATCATTAATTGAAATAATACTGTATTTTACCTTGAAAAATCTGATTCTTTGAATCAATATCCCAAATAGAAAAGGGCTAGAGCCTTGGAGTTGGTACCCTTCCCTTTCTTTACTATTCACTTAAATTCCAAATACTATCTCACCTCTGTTCAAGAGCATTAGTGGCCTAAGAATTCCTCACATCAATGGCCTGCAAATGCCTCACCTCCGTTTGAGAAAATTAGTGACCTACAAATTCCTCACACCAAGTGCTCCACCTCAATGTTTCGCATTGTAGTGTCCTATTATCACCGCCATATTCCTTCCTTGTTATTAACTCTGTCCCACAAATTGATCCTATCGTCACTACCATATTCCGTTGACATTGATTGTCATTAAGATCGTACACAATCAAACTTACATTCAAATACCGTATCTTATGTGTAATTAACACTACCTCTCTACATCTTACTCTTTGTATTTGTGAAAAAAATTCTATACCTCTTTTATTCTGTCTTCCTTTCAAGTTCCTTTCACTTGAAAGGAAGTTTAAACAAATCATCCTGTTGACATTGAAAAACATCTTCCACTCAGTCCAAGTCAAACGCATGTTTTCTGAGCTTCTTTATAATAATTATTGTGAAAGCACAGTAAAGTAAAGAGAAGTCCAGGGATCAACGTACCATGATAAATATCAATATAATTTCGAGGTAGACTAGGAACCGGTAACCAACAATAATAGGCATGGCATCAAACACATAGTTTGACTTAAGATCTTTAGGATCAGTTTGGGAAATGATTTTAAACCCTGCTCTTTATCTCTCCTCCCTTCAAAGCTAGAAACTCAAACATAAATAAACATCTCAATTCCATGAGGCCAAACTTACTTTCAATAGCTGGATTAGAAAAGAGAGGGAAATCTTCTTCCAAGCCAACTGTAAAGATTTTCTGACTCCGACAGTAGACAAGTATCAACTCCTTCCATAATTGCACTTGCTTTTCTCTTGTCTCCCTCACAGGTTGCAATCTACAACACAAATAACTATGCAAATCAGATTTTCATAAATAAGATAATTTTAAAGTTTGTACCAAACATTATTTTGACAATTTTCTAAAAACATGACTTGTATATCAAGCATTTAAATATAATAGTAGTGACAAATGAAAATTTGTGTTCCATACAAACATGGTGTATATAATATATAGCATTAGCATAAGATTTTATTATTATTTGGCCCAATCTTTTCTTTAAAATATGACTGCATCAAGATTAATTGCAATCAATTAGGTGAACAAATAGGAATTGCTGAATTATATGTGCTCATTTTGTCTCTATCTGGCCTATCCACCAGGTCCAAATCAAATTTGATCCCTTTACATACTCCACAAGCAACAGCTGGTTTAGAGCTCCAATTGCTAGCTTTAAGAATAACATCATTACCCTCAAGAGTAAGATCACATTCCTCTGTCACGAGTTTGGACACATACTTCTAAAGCCACCTATTTAAGCTACAGCACCGAATGCATTTCCCTAAGGATGCATGATGAAACCTAGAAATTGATCACTAATCCAGTTAGAGTATGTCTATGAGATAGACCACAAAAACATATGGACTGCTGTCATCACTCATATTAGATATACAGTATCAATTAATCTAGCTAGATAGTTGGGTATGGGTGAGATAAACATGAAAATCAAATAAAACCAAACAAAATAAGAGCTGAGATCTCAGCGCAATATGAACATTCCACATATGACAATAGTGGATGTGTTCCTGAATAGGAATGCCCAGGCTAGAGAGACAAGAAAATAATAGCAAAAAGGACTATCACATTGACTACAAATTCACAGGCCAGGAAAAGAAGATGGAAGAAATCATGCTCATAAGCAAGTAATATGGGACATTATTAAACTTGGTAAATAAGAGGTCTATCTACCCAAAAGGTGAAATTTCAGCACAGAATAACGAAGCATGTCATTCATTAAAACAAGTAAAATCTTAAAAGATTTTTTTTTTTAAAAATAGTCGTAACTAATAGTTTTGAGAATTTAATTTCTTTTTCAATTTCTATGTAATTAAGTATTAGAATAGATTGTTTAGACTCAGATATCTTGTAGCCTGCAACAAAAATCCTGAGAATGTTTTATCAACTAAGCCCATTTCTAGAAACACTAGAAGTGCCAACATCCTCTAAAAGGCATCTAATCAACAATTCTCAAAACAAGTTTTTAATATTTACAGAGATCCACCACATATTCTGCTATAGACAGATGACATAGATTAGAGATATGAGAAGTTTACGTGAAATATGGCGGATAGTTGAAGAAGTGAGGCAGTCTGAAATCTCCCAGTTTCTGCATCTAGTCATTCCACAGATCTTCCACTGCACGTGAGCAAATGTAAGCATCAACTGAGTATTTTCTTTAAGCAAGAACTACTATAATCTGCAAGCTATGGTGATGTTTAGAATTGATTATTTGGGTCGCAGAGCATGGGCTACTCTTCTTTCTGTCTCAACCTTTTCGCATCAAGTAAAAAGTGTATCAATGATCTCTATCATGAAAAAAGGGAAATTATCAGCATTTTCAGTGGGTATCACAAAGAACTGGTTTGTCTAGCATTCACATAATTTACTTTCAACTGAACTGGAATTCACATAAACGACCATCCTAGTGTTTTAAAACATTTTCATCAGAATCTTCCAAATCATTATCACAGAAAAGTAAAAAATCATTGCACTCCTGACATACCCAAGTGGAATGGACCAATATATCTACATTAGCACACAGGCAAACATACGAATCATTTCAACATGCATGAATAGTACATGAAACAAATTAATGAGTACATTTTGTGCATGAAAAATAGTCATCAATGTACAAATGTTAATATGACTGATGTTATGCACTATGATTGCTTCAATCAACTAAACCTGCAAGGACCATGATTAGATGGAATCATGGTCGATCAAGAATAAATTTGATCTCTATTTCATTAATACAACAAGAACAAGAACCAAACCTTTGTCTCCATCGCACTCTACCCGACTAATAATCAACATCATCTAATTTCCATCTATGATATAAAGAAAATGAACCTTTCATCCTCACCTCTCTAAGTTACATTCTGTAGGCGATAATAGTATGTCATGAATAGGCAGACCATAAGCAGAACCCACCTCTTGATTTTGCTAATGCTTAAGGTTCTGCTCACTGAGTCAAATTTATTTTAACTGCATCCCTGGTGAGAATAATGTGTTGTATTCATAGTTACATGCTCACTTTTATAGGAAATTCAACTCCTTCACATTGAAAGGTAAGAAATAAAGGCAAATATATGAACAGTCCAAAACATCTGGTTAAACTTCCTTTCATCATATCTCTAGTCTTATCTAATTCATGAAGATGGCCAAATTTCATAAAACAAAGATGATGAGAAACAGACAAATTACAAAACTTTTATTTTGCGACAATGCTTTTAATCTAGCCTTGTTTAGTTGAAGCATGTTTTAAAAATGTTTTAAGTTTTTTTAGGATAAAGAGAGAAAGAAAATTATTATATTATAACATGAGATAAAATTACTTCATTATTGAATATTGTGTTGGATTTGATATAAAAGTGAATTTTTTATTGAAATATATATAGGATGAAATAAAGCTAATTTTTAGGGTTGGCATCTGTATAGGATGTAAATAAAATTAAATTTTTGTATAATGTAAAATAAATATAAAATATTAATGAAAGTACTTTTTAAAGAGTTTAAGAATTTTTTGGGAAAGTCAGTAAAAAAGGTGAATTGTTATTCAATATCGATCCTAAACAACTAGGATGAACTATGAAATTAATCTTCAACAACTAAACAATAAAAACTTTTGCTGCTCAAAACAACAGAGTTACATGAATAAAAGCTATAAAAAAATCAGCTCTCAATGGATACATAGAGATATCAATATACGAAAGTTTTAAAAATCACAACTACAAATCCCAAAGCTAAACTTGAGGAAGGGACTTACTAAAGCTACCTTGTTCAATAATAAAAAATAGCTAGAAGAACTGATACGGGACAATATGCAAAATGTAATCTTAATATGAGATCAGTAAATAATTTTAACAGATAATCATAAAAAATTTTCAGGAATTTTTCTATTAATAATTATGTAATAATTAAAAAATTATAAGTTCGTGTTGATTTTAAATATTTCGAAACAATTTTAAATAATATCTAGTCAATCCGCCAACTGATTTAAGACAACTTCATCTCAACAAATCAAAGCTAAAGTATACAGTAAAAGGTATTCTACTAATAAAATATTACCCAATAATAATTTAATCACATAATAATGTTCAGGTCAGACATTTGAGCAAATCAAGCTATCCCGATAATAGACATCACCACTAGAGATATTCAAAATATTCAGTAAAATTTCAGATTTACCTCGAAAAGAGAATCTGGACCTCCAGGATAGATTGCAGTAACCCACGGATTGCCTGGCGTGGCGGCAGCACAACGAGGTTCAGCGGAGGGAAAGTGTCCAACTGCGGCCAGGAGCGAACAAGGCGGTGGCAGGAGACGGACACACTGCTGAGCCGTCGGGTGGAGGTGGGGATAGCGACAGCGGACAGAGCTCGAAGATAGTCGCAGGACCGAGCGGGAAACGGACGCAGGTGAGGCGGAGGTAAGCTGGAATGAACGGGCGAGTTCGTCGTCGTGCGCCGGAGGCTGGGCGAGCAGGCGCAGCGTCGGCGAGGCGGAGCAGAGCGGAGCACCCGGGGCTGTCGAGTGACGGAGCGGAGGCGGCAAAGCCGCGTGGTCGGAGCTGCGGCGGCGAGGTCGCGGGCCGCGTGGAGGCGGCAACGGTGCGCGCGGACGGTACCGGAGGGAGTTGCGCTGATGGCGGGCGTAGAAAGTAGAAGATTAGGGCTGAAATTTGCAAAATAGGGCCTGGATTTGATTTGTTTGAAATAGAGAACCCAGAGAAAAGAGTTGAGAAATACGTTAAAAATTTTTAAGGTATTTAATAATTTTTATCCAAGATTCTAACCATTTCTTTCACCGACCGAAATATAACGCACGATATTATAAACTCAAAATAATTTTATTATAGAATTAAGAACAAACAACACTAATTCATGCTTTTATATATGCTTATTATAATTAAAATTCAAATTACAAGAAAAAATAAAAAGAGATTACAATATATCAAAATGTAAATATCTAAAAATAGAAGTAAATAAATAAAATCAACTCAAAATTTAGAATATTCTCATTAAAATTAATAAATGATATAAATGGGGATTTCTAATCTACTGATCAGCTACTAATCATGTCTGCTGTCAAATCGGTTGAGTCAACCCTTTATTCAGATTGACACCACTTGGTGAGATCTCAGAAACCGAGTGAAGATCCGTCTAGAATAAATTAACGGTCTGATGCCGTCGTGCTCTCACAAAAAATGTTTAGATAATTCATGCTTGAAGAAGCATCGAGATCAAAGAGCAAAATCTGACAACAAGATTTTTAATGTAATTTAGAGAAATAAAATATATTATTAGTACTATTATTATATATGAATATATATATATATATATATATATATATGAAATAAAATTATTTTAATAAAAAGATTTGTACAAGATAAAATAAAATAAAGGGAGTTTTTAGTGAAATATATATTAGATATAAAATAAAAATAATTTTTAATGTCAATATTATTGTAAAATATATTTTCTGAACCTAAAGCTGATTACAGTTTGTAAATGAGAAACAACTTCTGATTTATCTTAAAAGATAATTACACTACATTATTATATGAAATCGCCCGAGGATTAAAATCAGTACTAAAATAATACTAATTTAAAAAATAATAATAATAATAAATAAATTTTCTAAATTATTTTACATAAATTTTAATATAAAAAAATATTATTTTACTTCACATACTCAATAATGTTCAATAAAAATATTAACTTTATTTCACATTCTAGATCAAAATACTCGATTCGAATATTTTGGTTTAGAATGTGAAATAAAATTGATATTTTTATTGAAAATTATTGAGTGTGTGAAGTAAAATAATATTTTTTTATATTAAAATTTGTGTAAAATGATTAAAAAATTTATTTATTATTATTATTATTATTATTATTTTTTAAATTAATATTATTTTATTTTTGATTTTGATTCTCGCGCCAAATAGGACTTATAATTTTGAATATTATAAGAGCCATTCAGATTAACTCCTATTAAGTAGAAATAAAATATATTTAAAAACTTGATTATTATTATTATTGTTGTACTCTATTTATATTATGCATATCTCTTCCCCCAATTTAACTAGGAACTCTAGCCTCGTTCATTTCGAGATTTTTTTTTAGCTCAACACAAATTTTAATTATAAAAATTAATTTTATTACACATCTAACATAAATATAAATCTTAGAATCAATTTTATTTTATATCCTATGCACTTTCTAATATTAAAATAAAGTTCTTTGATATTAAATTTAAAAGAAAAATTAATTTTTTTTTTCTTGTCTAGAACAAAAACTCGAACCAAACGAGGCTAAAGAGGTTCAACACTAGCCATTGCCTCTTTGGTGATGTAGTGTGGAAAATAGTAGACCTTAATATTTCTAAATACGATCATCTCTGATACTTTATTGATATAGTGAGAGATTCGCTAATGCGATTTCGAGCAACCAAATAAAGGCTTAAGTTGTGTTTGTTTAGATAATTTAAAACTAATCTTGTTAACTTTAACATGATATGTCACATTATATATAAATTTTAATATTAAAATTTAACTATATTTCAAAATAAAAAATTAATTTTATTTCATATCCTACATGCAAACCAAAATAATAACCGACTTATATCACATCTTACATGTCTTAATGTAAGAGCTAACTTTATTTCACATCATATACAACTCTTAATAAAAAATATTATAATTCAAATTTTATTGTAACATTATTAAAATTAATTTTTGCAAATAAATTCATCCTAAGTGATAAATATGTGCTAATGAACATAATATGCAATGCTTTAATTAACGTAGAACTAGAATATAATGAGAAATGATTACATCCACGAGAAAGTTGATGTTGCACTAATTGAGGATAAATTTAGGAAAAGACGGCTTAAATGATTTGGTTATATAAATCGTAGGCCGATTGAAACTCCAGTTAGAAAAATCGAGATATTGAATTTTGCCTAAGAAGACGTGGTAAGAAACTATAAGGAGTGATTTAAATTACTTAGACCTGGAGAAGAATTTGTTAATTGATAGAGCACAATGAAAACAAAGGATTCATGCAGTCGACCCCACTTAGTGGGATTAAAGCTAGACAGCCGAAGTAAATTTAGGAAACAGATACAATTACGAACAAAAATCCATTGCATTTCTAAGGAAAATAAACTTATACATTAAGAAAATAAAATATTTGCACACAAAGATCAATTTTGCATGATCTGATAGTTGATAGCTTTGATTTCAGCAAGCAGAAAATAACATCAGATTGTGTTCAGATCCTTCAGGAAATAAAACAGAAGGGAATAGATGAACCCAAAGCTCTACTTCTCCCAAGGAAGAACTCATAGCTAAACAATATATCATTCAAGCTGAACAGAAATTATAGAAATAAAGCAAGTTCAGATTCAGCAAGAAAATTCAAAGTCAAGAGTTCAACTTAACAAGATTGAAACATTAACCAAATTCAACAAAACTAGGAACGATCAGGAGAAAGAAATAGCGAAAAGGCTAGAAGCCAGAACGCAAAGATTAACCTCAAGACTCCAAAGATCGCAGCTGGTACCAGTCGATCCATAGCCACCGCTGACATATTAGCGTCGGTCTTATGGTCGGTTTTGTGTCAAAAAGGTCAATGCAATCTTACTGTTAACACGTGGTTCCCGCGCTGCATCCTGGCCGAACGCGTGGCGCCCGACGAGTCTGTACTTGATTGATTGATTTGCTGACTCAGCTTCCAGTTTTGCAGGACTATTGACCCAGGTCAAACCTCGGGCACGAGGATTCACTCAACCATTGACCACGACGTTCCAGGATCATCCCTCGTAACCTCGGGCCCGAGGGTACGAGGTAACGCCTGTCACAATCAACTTCACCTACCCCCGCCGATTTCCGTACAGACGCTCTTCCCCATGAAAGTACCAGCATTAAAGGATGTTATCTTCCTCGTACAGCTACGGACCTCTCTAGTGACAGACAAGCGGCGTTCAGAGCTGATCCATCACCTTTCCTCCGGAAAACCAGGATGGAGCTACGCACGTCAACGGCTATAAAAACCGCTGAACAGTCCCAGCCAAAACAAAAGAGAGGATATAGAAGAGATACAAGAGATTAGCTCAACAGACAGAGAAAAAAGAGAAGAAAACAATTATTCATTGTATCAGGGCCCCAACTGAGGAGCTCCTGACCTTTTCCGTCTCTCTCTTCTTCTTCTTCTTCCTTTCTTCCTCTTCTTTTCTTAAGAGCATTGTACAGCCTTCAGGGCTATCTTTTTCTTATTAGTGAAACTCCTTCGCTGACCGACCGGTGGACGTAGGGGATTTCCTCCCTGAACCACCTTAAATCTCTGTGTGCTTTTCTGGTTGCTTTGGACTGAATCTTCTCCCTGAGCCTCCATTAGCAGGTTCACCCTCCCTTGGGCGCCGCCGTCTCCCGGAACTCTCTCTCTTCGGTGTTTCTTGGGATCCCCACATCCTACGTCAACATTTTCTGGTGCTTTCATTGAGACTGGAAAGATGGTGGCTAGAACGCGCAAAACTAACTCTGCCCACTGCAGTGTACATGCAGGAGAACCCTCTGTCCGAGCGCCAGATGACGGAGCCTCAACTTCAACTTTCCGGAGACGCGCCGGATCTGCCTCCTCTTCCAGAGGCACTCGTGTTTCAGAGCTCCAAGGGATGCTCGCAAACCTCACTGACATGGTGACTGGCCTGACGGCACAACAGACCGTCATTCTTAGACAAACTCAGCCGGTCTGTG
>JAEMOT010001161.1:0-48087 GCA_019297695.1 Apostasia ramifera
CTGAAGTTGCTTGAAGTATTTTAGTTTCCTTTAGAAAAATTCATTAAAGTTTATGTGATTCTGTAAATGCTGTTAATTAGTATAATTTATTTTGACTTAGTTTAATCTCCTTGGCATCATATAGCTAAATTAATTTGCATATTTGGGTCCCTAGAATAGTATCCTTCTAAGTAAATTAGTCCTAGGCACAATCCTTTATTGGTAGCGTTAGGATCGCTTTAAATCGATCCCCGCGCTGCATCAATATCACATTAACATTTTGCAAAATATCAAGAAAGTTCACATGAATTCAGCACTTGACATTTGTTCTTCAGCATCTGGCAGCAGATAACTAGCCATATTTATGTTGCTTTTAGCACAGATGAGCTGTTTTCTAGAAGTTTTCAGCGATGCACCATAATAAAAAAACCAAGAGAGGCAAAACTCATGAATCAGGGAACTCACTAGGGATCATCCAGAAAATTTCTCTTCCTCAGGCGAAGGCATTCTTGATCCTGAAGATCTTTTGAACCTCAGCACCTTTTGATCTTCATCATGTCGAGAAGGCCTAAAATTTAGGCAGTCCACAGCTGTCGATGAAATATATCAGGACTAATATGTAAGAACATGCTCAAGAACCCTTGAAAATACAAAACAGTTGCAAACAAATGCAAGATATACACGGAAAACAGTACAATGAGATACAAAAGAAGAAGAAACCTAAGATCATAGAATGATAAATACCAACAAAGAGGACCAAAAAAATCAATACTGTTGTGGTATCCCTCCTTACAAAAGCTTCTTGTTAATATCAGCCTCACAAAATGAGCCTTTGAGAAGGTCAACCTCAAAGATGATGAAGTCTAAGAAGCTGGCCGAAAAGAATATTCTTTCGACAGGACCTGGGAGTTGAAGAACACATTCTTCAATGGGAATTGGAACAACTGCAAAGTACATCTGCAAGTCTTGCGAAAAATAATCCTCAAGCTCAACACAGTATTAGATGGTCATTATTATGACAAATCAATAGACATGCTTGCATAGTGCACAATAGCATCATGCCCATTCCGATCCACCACACAAGGAGTCCTACAACGCACGAGCATCTCAGAGTTATAGATCCATCTTCCACGATGGAAGTCCATCGATGAAGAACAATAACACCAACTGGTGGGGACACCACGATCGACCGTCGATTCATTCCTGGTAGAATTTACCGTCGCCACATTGCTTCGATCTGGATCGATTGACTATAAGGACAAATTTGAAAAGATGGATGCTGCGGATCGCTAACTTGGTGGATTGGAAATCTCCCAATCATTCTGATTGATTGGAGATTCCATTTTGGGATGATTTTATTTCCCGTATTTATTTTTGTATTAGTTGTTTCTATTTCTGTGATTATTATTTTAGGCATGTTATCTGATAATTCTTCGTTTGTGTGAGAAATTTATTACATTATGTATTTTTTCTTTATTGAGTCAGTTTGTATAGAGGTCTATAAAAACGCCTCCCAGTTACTCTTATTTTTCTAATGCTGAATGAATTTGATTTGCGTTTTTCGTTAGGATTATCTGATTCTGAAATGAATCGATATCCCGGATAGGGAAGGGCTTGGGCCTTGGGTGAGAATCCCTAAACTCCACCCGCTCCAGCACTTCACTCCAGGTTCAATTCTGTTCGTCTTGCACCCCAGCTTTTATCTCTTTTATCTTCACTCAATCCACTCGCTAGCCTGTATTCGTGCATCCAGATCGTTGACTCCGGTCTGACGTGATTGCGACGTCGCGCCTCCACAGATGCGCCCGCGCCGGCTACACCGACGAAAGTACAACAGCTCCGCTGGACACTACCGTGCAGCTCCGCCAAACGTGCCCGAGCGACTTCCCCGACCCGCCTGCGCCANATTCCGCACAACCCACGCGCGACCCAACTTCTCGGCTAAACTGTAAGCACTATCACCGCACCATAGTAGATAATTATGTACCTTAAGGCCATCATTGCACTGAATAAGCATAGGCTCAAGTAGAAATTTAGAAAAATCCCAACGTTGTGGCATAGAGATTGTAGCGATGGCATGAACAATCGTAAATACAATACCCTAGTTGCTGCGGCATTTCGGCAGCCAATCTTGTGCTCCAAGTAACGACTTGATGCTTTGCTAAACAACAATTTTGAGCATGACTCCCTAGGGACTGACACTACTAAGGAGACATCTTGTTTAATGTTATTTTAAAGTTATATTATATTATTTAGATGTTTTTTTAGTGATAATTTTATAATTTTTTTAGATATATCATCAAACCAAATAGTTATATTCTCATGACCTAATATCAAGATAATATTGAATGCTCCTAAAGCAAATCTACTATAGATGAGATGTGTAATTGCTTGATATCAAATACAAGCAAGACGCAGTATGCCTACTGGAATACTATGCCCGGGGTTGGGAGAACAGGCCCTGGAGTAGTCAAAGAGGAGTGGACCAACGCACATGCTCGTGGTCAGGACAAGTCACGTTAGGAGGGGTAACACAGTTGCCCGAGGTCGGGTCGGGGGATAACGGCTCGACCTGATTGAGAGCAGTTAGACCGAACTTGGTTCTGTCCAATTCACCTCATCGGCACACAAACCCTTGAGATTATTCTGGAAATCCCAGTGTAAAAAAAGCGACAGTCAAAATTGGCGAGAACTTCAGCGAGAACGAGGCCTTAGGCATGTGGCCAAGATCGAAACGTGTTACTGATCAGAAACGAGGAACTGGAAAGAAAAGAGAGATGTGAAGAGCACTGCTAACGGATCTGACGAACAAGAAACAAGAAAGAGGAAATCGAAACCAAACATCGACATTGGCGAAGATATTCAAGTAGACGAGAAACCATCCACAAGAGGTCGAAAAGAATGCGCACTCCAAGGCCTGAGGAAGGGAAATTTCTGGAGAACTCGAAGTGCTTCTTGCAGTAACTGAGGACCACGGCGACGATTACCTCGTCTACGCATTCATCCTCGATCGTGTGTCTGATCATCTAAGATTCCCTCCCACCAACTCGCTTACCACAAGCTTGTAGCCGTCGCGGCTCATCAGAATGATCTTCCTCTAACTGCCAGAATCCATCACCGATCAGATCGGAGTTGCTTTGCTGGAGGAAGACGAACCCTAACAGCAGTTTTCCCAGCGGCAACAGCGATCAAATTGCAGGGCTCCGGATGAACTCATGAAATATCTCCTCAAATTTTTAAGGGGTCAAAATTACTTTTAAGTCCCTCGAATAGGGAAAAATGTGCATGTAGGTTCACCCTTTCAACTTTTAATACGCATTTAAACCATTAAAAACTATTATTGTAGCCTAAAATATTTAAAAACATTGAGATAATAGTACCAATTAAAAATAATTAAATATACTTTTAAATAATAACTTTAACCATCAAATTTAATAAAATTCATAAAAAAAATTCACATAAATTTTTTTTATAAAATAATTGATATAATATATTTTTATTTTTATCAAAATTAAGTATAAAACTACCTTTAAAATCTATGCACCAATCATTCTTTGTTATCTACTTATTCAGATTAATATTAGATGATAAGCTTTTAAAAGCATAATCTCAGAGTACTTAAAATGAAAATATATGTGTAATTTTATAATTAATTAATACCATTATGGACAAAAAGAACCATGTCCAGAGCTGATTAAAATTATCAATATTTTGAATTAAATTTTACATTTAGAAAATAACAGTTAACATTTTCATTTTTTACCTATAAATTATCATATTAAATTTATAAAGAATAATTTCATAAATTTTTAATATTATTGTTCTATTTCTCTCATTTCTGTTCAATTGCATAGTCGCGCAGGTACAATAATATTGCAAGTCAATGCAAAATATGATATAATGATTTCATAGATTATTTGTAAAATTTTAAAAATAATATTATTTAAATAATAACTTTTAAATATTAAAATTTTAAAAACAAATATTTAACCGGACAGCTGGATAAATAAATGATAGATTGATTCTAATTTTAATTTTTTATATTACAAAGTTGATAGATTCAATTTCAATTTTTATTTTTATACTATAAATTATCAAAATTGATCACCCTTAACTTATGAAAGTGATTTTTATTTAATTTTTTTCAAAATATGAAATTTTCATGAGTTGAGATTTTTATATATTTTCGATAATATTTATTTGTCAAGATTTTCAGTAAAATAATCACAAAACTTAAAAAAATAAGTTTGAACTTAATTTTAATAAACAAACATGGAGTAAAACAGGTTAATGCTCGGCTCAACTCAGTTCATATACAGCTCTGCATTTATATATTAATTATTTTTATTACACTACACATACTTTCTTCACAATCTATAGTGTAAATTTTGTGAAAAAAGTGTGTGATGTAATTTTAAAAAGTTTGTGTGGCATGCAGATAAATGCCCCTTTTATTTATCAAAGAACGTAGCACTATTAAGTTAATAATTTCATAAGGGTAAAAATATTGATGATAATTCCTGTCAAAAGAATTCATTAAATAAATTATTGTGGTTGGGCGAATCTTAAGCACGAAAACTTAAGAGGGAGCTAAAGCAAAACTAGAGCTTTGGAGGAATGCTCTAGAATCTAAAGGTTTTCATCTCAGTAGATCAAAAACTGAATATATGGAGTGCACATTTAGTCAAGAAAGAAATACTTATATTGGAGATGTAACAATTGGTGATCAAATTGTTAAGAAGAGTGAGCGCTTTAGATACCTTGGATCAATTATACAAAATAATGGCGAAATAGATAATGACGTTATTAGCAGGATTCAAGCAGGATGGGTAAAATGGAGAAATGCTTCTGGTGTATTGTGCGATAGAAAAATCTCATCCAGAATCAAGGGTAAATTTTATAAAACTGTAGTAAGACCAGCGATGATATATGGTGCTGAATGCTGGCCTGCAAAGAGGAAACATACAAATAAAATAATATTACAGAAATAAAGATGTTAAGGTTGATGTGTGGATATACACGAAAGAATAGAATGAGAAATGAGTATATCCAAAAGAAAGTTGGTGTTGCATCAATTGAGGATAAACATAGAGAAAGTCGGCTTAGATGGTTTGGACATCTAAATCGTAGGCCGATTGAAGCTCCAGTTAGAAAAATTGAGTTATTGAATTTTGCCCATGTACAAAAAGGAAGAGGGAGACCAAAGAAGACATGGCAAGAAACTATAAGGAGTGATCTTAGTTACTTAGATTTAGATAAGAATTTGGTAACTGATAGAGCGCAATGGAAAAAAAAGGATTCATATAGCTGACCCCACCTAGTGGGATTAAGGCTTGGTTGTTGTTGTTGTTGTTGGGCGAAACTTAAGCACATCAAATTTAGGCAACAGTGGTTGAACCACCGGTGACAAAAAAAATAAACATACCTGGTCCACCTTTCACCCAAAATTTTTCATCATCTGAAATTTTTTCATAGATTTTATTAAATTTAATCATTAAGGACTTATTCATTTATAAAAATTAATTTTAATAAAATTAAAATTAAACTTAAATGGAGATTTTTTTTTGTTAAATTCTATAAATAAAATTAATTATTATATTAAAATATGTGAGAAATATAATATAAGTTAATTATTTTTTTAGTATACGGATAAAATGCAAAATAAAATTAATTTTTTATTTTTAAATTATACGTATGATATGAAATATAATTAATTTTTAATATTAAATTTTATGAATGGTGTGATATACTTGATTAAAATTAAACAAGTAAATTTTAAACAGACTAAATAAACAAATCATAAGTTGCTGTAATAACAATCCGACTTTGATTCCATTAGGTAAAGTTGACTATATAAATTTTTTATTTCTATTACATTTTATTAAATAATAATAATTATTTAACCTCACATATATAAGATTATTTTTTTAAAATTTTCTTGTCCTTTTTTTCTTCTTTTTATAAAAAAAAATTAATAACACATCTTTCCTTATTAAAAGTTTTATTTGCCAATAATTTCATATTTAAACTATTTAAACCAATTATTTTTAAACTTATCATCAATTGAAACTATTCTAATCTACACAAATATATTTATTTTTTATTTTATCTTTTTACTTATGTAAACGCATCCATCTTAATATTTTTATTCTCGTGACACTTATTTTATTTTCGTGTCTACTTTATAGACCAATGGCCCAATATTCAACATCATATAATATAATTAATCTTATTATTATTTCATAAAATTTACTTTTAAATTCAAATAAAATATTTCTATCACAAAATACACTACTTGTATGAACTTTTACACTTTATTCTTCCTGCTTAATAACATTACTAGATCGTTAAACAATTTTTTAAATTAAAAATAATATTTAAATATTAAAAATTACTGTTACAGAGTAGGATAAAGAAAAAAAACCTAAGACTATACAACAATTTAAAATGCTTAAAACGTAATTTCAATGTTCAAGCACATATTTTAATTTTTCAAAATTACATGATTAAACTTAACAATATTTGTAAAAATAAACCAACATAAAAAAAATTAGAGAAAGAAAAACCTAAATAACATATTTTTGTTTTTTATAAACCAATATAAAATCGATAATTTACTTCAGAAGTTCAGATGAAATTATCCCCAACATTCAGAACTCATCTTGTGAAGTGCAGGGTAAAAAACATATAAATTCAGCCTGGCCTTCAATTTATGCTTCAAAGCTAGCGACAAGCACAAGATAATGCTAAGCTATAAAGAATAGACAAAAAAATAATCTAAGAAACAAATTTGAATGCTATCATGAATCTAAACTATCAATAATAAAAATAAAATCTAGTGATACTAATTGCAAACACTGTAAAGAGTTCTGTTTGAAACTCAAAATTTTCTCATAAATTGCTCAATGCTTGAATTCTCAGCTTCATTGTGAACTCAAAAGAATAAAACGATCTTTGGAGGTTAAAAAAATAATAAAGGCAAATTTAGGGATGACATATAAATTCCCTAATAATTATCTAAAGAAAAATTGTAAAATAAAATTAACAACGAGTTTCAAAAATAGAAAAAAAAATAAATTACCCACAAGCAATAAAGCAAGGCAGAATTAACATAAGAAAAGCTGAGAAAGAAGATTTTAATGCAAAAGGTCACTGATGATGACACAAATAATCTTTTAAGAACAGATTCTGAATAGACAGACAACGAAAGGTGCCCCAGTTTCAGCAAGCAGTGAGCATAACACAGGATGCAAAAGATGATGAGATATGAGAAGCCAATTAGACAAGATCAGTGCTTCACTCAAACGCCCACTGATTCTCCCTCCGAATCTCTTCCTCCTCCTCGGGTGTGAAATCATTCTTTATGTTGAATGTCTGGCGGATCTCTTCAGGAGTTTTTCCCTTGATCATATCAGCCACGGTTTGGCAGGTTAAATCGAGAAGCCCTTTTATGTTCAGATAATTGGCAGCCTGCAGACATGAAAAAAATCCGGTTAAAAGTAAAAAAAAAAAAAAAAGAATCACCAACAATCATCCAGTTTACTTGGATGTATAGGCTCAATTTATTCGTGTTCATGATTAGTGCAACTTATATTTTAAGTTCTTCAAGTTTTGTTTTGCACTTGGGAGGGTTTGATTCAATGTTATCATGTTATGGTTATGTCATGTTATTTGAAGGCATTAATTGTTTGGTTTAATCACATATTTAAATAACATTATAAAAATTACAATATTATCACTCTAATATGACAACTAAATTGGGTGGCATCAAGATGTCATGTTATCCTAATTGTGATAAAAGGGATAATGTTGGATTAATTCTCTTAAGGGGGCGGAGGTGGGAGTAGAGAGTAGTTAGTTAAACTCGGGATAATAAAAATAAGTTAATAATATTATCCTCTTTTAACATAATAACATAAATCAAACAAATAATTTAGAGATAACATAAACATCTAAATAACATTAATATTTAAATAACACAAACATCTAAATTTCATTGAACTAAACACCACCTTAAAATGAAAATTTTATTTGCTTGTCATTAAAATTATAATTTTCATAATCCCAAAGCTGTTTCCTGGTTGGAATTATGCTGTGGAATTAGAAGAATTTGATGATTTTTGGTTCAGCGGAATTAGGACTAGAATTTCCTGATCTTGGAACAAACAGGCCTTCAATGCAAGGTAAAAGCATTAGGATAAAAGCCAAGTTGCTACAAATTAAGCAGTCAGCTAGCATTCAATCATTGAAGCATTGAGGTTAAAGACTCAAAGAGCAGAGATTGACTAAATATAACCTAAAGTTTACCATCACTTGTTTTAAATTCAGGAAAAAATCTCTCCACCAGGTAAAGACATCAATTCTCTAACTACATAACGGAGGAAACCACAAGCACTAGGTACACCTTGTTGCCTAAAGGCTAAAGCTAAGGGAAAGTCATCAAAGAACCTAAAATACTTCAGATAATATATAATGAATACTATGCTGAGTAAATGGTCCGTGAGAGTAAATCTCAATATTTTCAATAACAAACATAATTTCATCTAAACAGGATCATTAAAAGATCATAAGATACCTAACAAACTATATTCTCAAAATCACCACCAAAAAAATCCTCACCAAGTGCAAGTAGAATTATAGAAGTTTCAACTATGAAAAGATTGAGCAGAGGAATCTGATGCTGACTGCAATAGCAGTCAACATGAAAATCTTCAGTCTTACGAACCAAATTCAAGAAATAAGTTATTTATGCAAAATAGGTCCCTATTTAGCTGGATAACAACAAAATTTTATTAGTAGATGAAGGAGTTTTTTGGCTCACTAGATTGTTTAATATGATTTTGAAAACTAAAAAAGATGCCAAATGAATGGAGAAAGAGTATATTAATAACTATTTATAAGAATAAAGGTGGTACACAAAATTGTGCCAATTATAGAAGAATTAAATTAATGAGTCATACTTTAAAACTTTGGGAGAGGGTGATCGAACAAAAGTTACGCTATAATACTAAGGTATCAGAGAATCAGTTTGGTTTTATGCCATGTAGATCTACTATAGAAGTCACTCATTTATTAATAAGTTTAATGGAGAAATTTAAGGAGAGAAAAGAAAACCTACATTTGATTTTTATTGATTTGGAAAAAGCTTCTGATAAAATCTCAAAAAAGTACTTTGGAGAGTTTTAGAAAAAAAATAGATTAGCACTGCTTATATTCAAGTTATTAAAGACATGTATGAAGGAGCTGTTACCTGTGTTCGGACACAAGAAAGTTTGACTAAGGATTTTCCTATTACATTTGGATTACACCAAGGCTCGGCTTTAAGTTCGTATCTTTTTGCTTTAATTATGGAAGTCATGACTGGACATATCTAAGATGAAGTGCCTTGGTGTATGCTCTTCGCAGATGATATTGTTTTTATTGAGAAAACTAAAGAGGGAGCTAAAACGAAACTAGAGCTTTGGAGGAATGCTCTAGAATCTAAAGGTTTTATCTTAGTAGATCAAAAACTGAATATATAAAGTGCACAATTAGTCAAGAAAGAAATACTTATATTGAAGATGTGACAATTGGAAATCAAATTGTCAAGAAGAGTGAGCGCTTTAGATACCTTGGATCAATCATACAAAATGATGACGAAATAGATAATAACGTTATTAGAAGGATTCAAGCAGGATGGGTAAAATGGAGAAATGCTTCTGATGTGTTGTGCGATAGAAAAATCCCATCCAAAATCAAGAATAAATTTTATAAAACTGTAGTAAGACCAGCGATCATATATGGTGCTGAATGCTGGCCTGCAAAGAGGAAACATACAGATAAAATAAATATTACAGAAATGAAGATGCTAAGGTGAATGTGTGGATATACACGAAAGGATAGAATGAGAAATATGTATATCCGAAAGAAAGTTGGTATTGCACCAATTGAAAATAAACTTAGAGAAAATTGGCTTAGATGGTTTGGACATCTAAATCGTAGGCTGATTGAAGCTCCAGTTAAAAAAATTGCCCATGTACAAAGAGGAAGAAAGAGACCAAATAAGACATGACAAGAAACTATAAGGAGTGATCTTAGTTACTTAGACTTAGATAAGAATTTGATAACTGATAAAGCACAATGAAAACAAAAGATTCATGTAGGCGACCCCACCTAGTGGGATTAAGGCTTGGTTGTTGTTGTTGTTGTTGTAACAACAAAATTTTATCCTAAATATTTTAGAAATATACACATCAGTAGCACAAAATACACAATGTGCACAGATGCATAAAAGCATAAAAAAGGTAGAAAGGCAGCAAATCCTCTTGCTCATATCCAAAAAAGGCGAAATTAGAAGTTCTGAATCATGGTAACACAAAAGCATCTTCAGCATATGATGTCAAAGTTTGTACTTCCCATATTCAAACCAATTACAAGTAGCACGTACTTTAAAAATCTACACCGGGCACGAAGGTAGCACTTATGTGGATAACCGCAGAGATATGAGTATATCGCATGGCTGCTGCAATACACAATTTGTCATTTAATGATTGCTAACGAGATTTTAAATCTCCCTGGGCATAAAGTTTAGATATTGCATGAAGCACTGTCTGAAAAATCTAAGCAAATTTGGTACTTTAACTAATCAGTGCCATCGAGAGGAACTAATACAGATGGTGCAAATACTGGTACATTTTGGAAAGCACAACTGTTTATAGATGTAAACATGAAGCCTGGTTTAGGCTTACAGATGCCGTGATATCAAAAGTATCTACAACACAATCAAACACACAGTATCAAGAATAATCCGTCAATGTTTAAATCGTTCGGCATGCGCACAGAAAAAATGCATATATCCGAAGATCGTAGTTTGGGAAACCTCAAGGCAGAAAAAGCGAATAAATAAATAAAACAAAATCGCATCAAGATCCAAATCCAACAAAATTTACCATCGGGCTAATCCAACAAAATTTACAAAATCAATTTGACGAGTCGAACTAAAGCGAAAACAAAGAGTATTCGAACTTCAGAAGAATCCAAAAACATAGATCTTGAACATATAGAGACCGGTGTCTTGCCCTAGGTAAATTCCTAACACAAAAAATCAAAAGAAGCAACACAGATACAGGAAAGAGGAAGAAGCGAAGGATACCGACCAGAATGAGATCGAAAAGGGTGGCCTGATCAACCTTTACGAAATCCGAGTCCCAACTCTTGATCTCCTCCTCCGCAGACCTGTCGTCGCCGCCGCCAGCCACGGAGGTCTTCGAAGTGTACTCCACATGCTTCTTGCAGTACTCGATCACCTTTGCGAGGATCTTGCTGGTGACGTTCGGCAGCGGGATGCCGCTGTCGGCGCATCCATCCTCGATCATGTGCAGTATAGTCTGCGACTCCTTGGCCACCGCTTCATCGACCACGAATTCCTCGCCATCCGAGCTCCTCAGCGTTATCTTCTTCTCCTCGGAAGCCATCTGCTTTCTTCGCGATCGCTCGTCCACAGATTCGTACGGTGCGGGGATTGCAGAAAGGTAGAGAGGTAAACCCTAGAAAGGGACCATGGAGACTGGAAAGATGACAACAATATTAAAAGCCCAAATTTCTTGAAGATGTGTTTATTTACATTATTTATGTTGACCAAAAGGCCACTTTACAAAAATAACCGAATTCCCATTTATTCTTGAAATTAAATTTTTAAAATTTTAATTTCAAATTAATTATAATATTTACATCTCATATAAATCTTAATATTAAAAATAAATTTATTTCATATAATTATAAATTTTAAAATAAAATTTTATTTAATGTCATATCCTAAGCTCAAAATAAAAATAATACAATTAAATTTAATTTTAAT
This sequence comes from Apostasia ramifera, assembly GCA_019297695.1. Taxonomy (NCBI): domain Eukaryota; kingdom Viridiplantae; phylum Streptophyta; class Magnoliopsida; order Asparagales; family Orchidaceae; genus Apostasia; species Apostasia ramifera. The sequence continues at coordinate 11,816 of JAEMOT010001161.1, forward strand.
AATAACTTTAATGCCATCAAGCATCTATGAATAATTAGTATAAACGGCCGTAAATCTATTCTCTCTGATCCCTTAACTTATATATATATTACACATAAACTAAATCTTTTCCTTAACTTTGGTTATGATTTAACTTTAAAATTGTGTAATTTAGCATATAATTATGAGTAATAATAGAAAAAATTACATGCATGCAACACCAAAATTTTATTATATGCCAATTTTAAGTCATATTTCATGCATTAGAAAATATTTTATTTATACTCTATATTAATTAATATGTATTTAAGTAATGTATTAATAATTAATAAGAATTACAACATTTCCACGCCACCACCGCCCGAATATCTTCAATTGGAAAAATACTTGGGTTCGGAGAGCTCACCACATCACTATTTCATACACCAATTAAATGACGACAGCTGGCAGCGGGCGGCCCACTGCAGTTGGGTTCGGAAATCGATGTTCTTGTTATAAGTATAAAAGTGCTTGTTATAGACATAAATATGCTTGTTATAGACATAAATCTGCTTGTTATAAACATAAAGGTGCTTGTTATAGGCTGTTATAAGCATAAATGTGCTTATTATAGGCTGTTATAGATATAAATCTGCTTATTATATGCATAAATGTACTTATTATAAACATAAATATATATAACTAAACACCTTTATGCCTATAATAAGCACATTTATGTCTATAACAAGTACATTTATGTCTATAACAAGCACTTTTATACCTATAACAAGCACATCAATTTCCGAACCCAACTGCAGTGGGCCGCCCGCTGTCAGCTGTCACCATTTAATTGGTGTATGAAATGATGATGTGGCGAGCTCTCCGAACCCAAGTATTTTTCCTTCAATTGGTCAAATATGTATCAAAATGCATTACCAACAAGATATTTCAGAAAATATCAAAATAAGATTTTAATAATTTGAATATAAAATGTAAAGTTACATATCAAAATATAATATAACAAGGTTCTACCAATATGTATATATTTTTGGGGCATTTATAACATTATAATTATGAAAAATATTTCACTATTAAAAATAAAATATTATATAAATAAATATATATATATATATATATATATATATATCACATTATAATATTATAAAATTAAAATTACACTCAAATATATTCTTACTTAGAGGAGACTCATTCCAAATTACAATCTATTACATAAGAATTCAACTAAGCACATAAGAATTCAACTAAAAATTTAAGAAGATAAAAATTCCATCTTGGGACCCTAAGATAAGCCCCTAATTTCATGATCTATAAAAACAAAAATGTATTGTACAAACCCCTCTTGTCCAAATTATTTTTTACATAGATCTTTTCAAATAAATTTCATTAAATTTAATCATGCTGATATTTTTTAAAAAATTAAATACATAAATATTAAAAAATTACTATTGAAAACTGAAATATAGAAAAAAAATAAAATTAAATTTAATAATTAAAAATATTAAATATATATTTTAAATTTTTTAAAATAATAACTTAACAATCAACTTAATCAATTCTACCAAAAATGACTTGTAAAAAAAAAAATTTAAGCAACACAAACTTAAAATTTAAATAATATTTTTATTTTTATAAATCTATAAAATCAAAAGCTTAACTCAAGAGCCAAATAGAATTGCCTTTTTTAAAAAATTACATGATGATCTTTTTATTAAAAAAATAAACAAATAATTTTAAAAATTATTTTTAAGACTTCAAACAAAAAATACACCGTGCACATTTAAAAAATAATGTTTTGCACATGCGCTGGGTGTGTTTAATTAATAGAAGTACAACTATGTTCAATTAAGATTAATTTTATAACAAATAGGTACTTCAACTAAATAATTTTTCAAACCACAATTTTTAGAATCAAAACTGAATCAAATTTTTTTATACCAAAACCAAAATCGAATCGAAAAAACTTAATTTAAATTCATCATTAGCTTAGTTCCATCTTTTGTTTAAAAATAAATTAAAAAAACAGTTCTAAACTTTAAATTATGTATAAAGAAACTTAAATAACAAAAAAATAAAATTGATGGCCAAAAATAAGAGAGATAAAAGTATCAAATTATAATTTATTAAAACTTAAAATGTAGGAAAAATTGAGAGAGAAGTAATTGTAAGAAATTCAAATCTACAATCAAAAGGAAATGAAATCAGAAAACTAAATTATTATTTTTTAAGATCTAAAACTAAAAATTTTGATTTAAGAATTTCATTCTTAAAATCAATATTAAGAGAAATTTGAAAATTAAATTATAATTTTTTAAAATTATGACATAAATTAAGAAAAATAAAAAAACTAATTTATAATTTTCATATTAAAGAGTTAGAACCCAAGACTAAAACTATGAAAAATCATGAATCAAATTATTATTTGCATAACGAGGAATTAGGAACTGCAACAAAATCAAGGAGAAATAGGAGGCCAAATTGTAATTTTATACAACTCAGAAAAATAATGGGACCAAATTATTATTTGTATTGTGAGAAATTAGGATCTGAAATGAAGCCTAAGAGAAATCGAGAGCTAAATTGTAATTCTCTAGCACCTAAGACAACAACTTGAAGGACTAGATTATAATTTTTATTATAAGAAATTAAACTTAAAATGAAGTAGAGAGATCATGGGCTTTATAATTTTTTTAAAACCTAAAATCAAGGCAAAAGAAAATTAGGAAACTAAATTATAATTTATTATTAAGAATTAGGATGTAAGATGAAGCATTAAGAGAAGCCGAGGGCCAAGTTGTAATTTTTAGGATCTAAAACTAAGAGTAAGAAATTTTGGGAGAACAAATTATAATTTTTCTATGGAGAAAGTGGACGGTGGTGGTTTATGAGGTGCGACGCATGAAAGCAAAGCTAAACGATTTTGATTTATCCTGAGTTAAAGTTGGACAGCACTGATGAATTTTTTTACGAGCTCAAAATTCGTCCTTTATATAAAGTATAGATAAACATATAGCATGTAAATATTTCCCAATACTTCAATACACAAACAATTAAATACATATATGTATATTATATCGAGACAATAACAAATTAAGCAAACTACGAACAAGAAAATTACATACCTTTGGAACATCATTGTCACCTCTAATCTAATTCTAATCCGAACTGAACTCGAGAGATTGCAGGCAGTAGAACATTGAACACAACAAACACCTGATAACATGTTTAGTAGGCAGAAGAAACCATCCCAGGTGTTCAGTTCACACAATGTCAAGCTGATGTATAAGAATTATAATACAGAATGCAAAATCATATACAATTTATGAACAATAGACGGCCTCACTATAAGAAACAATATTTCAAATGAACACCTACAATGTACAGCATTACAGGTAATCAAACTGTAATAAAACTTGACCTGAGTTTAAGATATCTTGGCACCAATCCGACTCCAAAAAAGATGAAAAATGTTCTTCGATGTCATTTTATGATTCCATGAACTGAGAGGTTGGTGGGGTTGGTGGGCTTGTTTTTGTCTTCTCATTGACTGCAAATATTTAAATTGCTTTTTTAGGCCTTGTCTAAGATTTTTAGGAGAAATTATATACATCTCAAATGTTGACAGAATCACACATAACCCTCTAAACTTAACTAGTGACCCACTCGCCATAAAACTGACGTTAAAATTATACATTGGCAACCTTGGTTGAACTCCATCAGCATCATTGAGAATATTTCGGTTCTGATGTTTCTCTTAACATTTGAGGGCAGAAAATCTATCTTTGCACATGCTAAACGCAATCAATGGCATCTGTTGCTCCATAAAAGAGTGAAGAAATTTGTTTGATAAGGGTATTTCAGTTGAAAAGACACCGAATGACGCAGTTTGTAAATTGAATGAAACACTAAAAACAAAATGTCCGCAGAGATGTTACAGGAAAGTTTTAAAATGTCTGTTGTGGCCAGCAGATAAATAACTACATTTGGGGGAATAATGTGTGATTCTATGAAAATTCATGTATTCTATGTAATTAGCAGCTAAAAGAAAATAACCAGAACAATATTCACATTATTCAAGCTTATGGGAGATATTATGTCTACAAGGCGTACCACAAATTCCACGAATCTCCACCTCACGCCATTCTTGAACAAGAGCACAACAGCAGCACATAAGGTGCGACAGGAAATCGTCGCATAACCCTCCCTGTATCAGAAAATGGCAAACTTTCTAGGTAAAACAAAGAAGCAAATAATACTAACACCACCACCAACAATAATAATAAACGAATCCATGGCATACTCTAAGGTGCAAACTGAAGTTCTAAACAATGCTGTTCAATTATCTGTTATGCATGAAAAATAGGCCTGGAATGAAAAATAAGCCTGGAAGTAAGCGCGTCTATTTAAGACAACAACAGAAACGACCAGTAACTTAATATAGAAATTAAGTTAATGGAGAATGAAGAGAAGCAGCAAGAATTGGATCAGAGAAGACATCCTAATAACACAAGCACATGTCATGAGAAGCATCATTACCGTGATATTCAACATCTTGCGAAGATTCCTCCTGACACAGCATGTATAGCAACAACATGATAACACCAACGAATATGCCATTAAGTCATTACAGGCCTCTGCTGCAGCTGATCACAACATTTTCAAGTTTTTAGAGAATATAACTGGCAAACACACCTTGAATATTTATGAACATAGAATTTAATTCAACATCGAAGAATACACAAATATATGTATTTATGTTTGTGTGTATAAACAACTTTAATGAACATTTAAGTAGAGGATAACCTTTAACACACTATGTAAGAGCTCAAACCAAAAGAAAAAAAAGGAAAAATGCAGCACACACTGCTTGCTTTTAATTTCGGTAAAGGCTTAGGCCAAATTTCAAAAAAAACAAAGCTATTGCACAACAATTTTGTACATAAAGCATGTAACATTCAGGTATTTTCCCAATTAAGTTTTCATGTGTGAAGAATTAAAAATTTCAAAACATGATATATGTGAATAATTTTGTACAAATAGTCTTATAGAGTTAGAAATCTTACTCCATAGGAGGTATTTGGAGAATAAAAGTTTGTTCACGGCAAGAATGGGAGTAAATTACTAAGCTTGATGGGTCTAAATTAAGTTATCTAATGTTATTTAGACCATATCTTAGCATAAAGTTTGGCTTGGTCAAATTTTAGCCAAGTAATCTCCATACAAGAAGATATTTGGCAAGCTTTTAAGGGGTCAAGCTCACGCTTGAAGCCAAGTGTAGGTTTAAGGGATTAAATTGAATGAGAAGAATTTCCCATTCTTTCCTGGTTCACCCGATCAAGAGACTGGGAGAGAGAGGTTGCTTCTTGCTTGAGTTGCGTGCTTTGAAGAAGGGAAAATCAAAGGAGGTGCTTCCTCCTCTTCTAAATTGGCTTCTCCTCTTCATCTTCTTCACCTCAGGACCAGGTCCCAATAGCTCGCATAAGATGTCCCTATGAAGTAAGAGGAACTTTGAGGCCTGATCACCACCCTATAACTTAAGGCTAGGATCCATTCCTGCACGCGAAGTGGGGAAAAGCATTTCAAAAAGCGGTATCGAAATGTGGAATTTCGCTCAATTGGTCATTGAATGAGAATTAGTTTAGAGCAAGTAAGAAAAGAATAAAACATCTTGCCATTTTTAACCTTTATAATTGGGAACCTACTAAAGGAGAAGATACTTTTTGGGGGCAGCTTCCTAATTGGAGGACTTGGAGAAAGAGAAGGAAAAGAAATTCACCCATTTTGCTTGCATGACCAACAATAGGCAAGCTCTAGTTTCTTACAAGTAATATAAACACCAAACTCAATCATATAAATACAAGAAAGTAGAATTTGATGTAGGAAATTCAATATTCCTAAAAGGGAGTCCTATGAAGGGGATAATGTGGTTCGAGAAGGCTAACAAACTTAAACTTCGGTATATCGGCCTTTTCCAAATTATTGAGAACGTTGAAACTGTAGCTTACCGACTAACATTACCATCTAAATTGATGGGAATAAACAATGTTTTTCATATCTCGATGTTGCAAAGGTATGTTCCAGATCCATCTCATGTGATTCAATATGATCCAAGGGAACTGAAGCTTAGATCCAACTTGAGGTACCAAAAAGGCTAGTACGAACAATAGCCAAAGACATAAAGCAACTATAAAACAAAGAGATTTCAATGGTAAAAGTGCCACAGAGTAATCAAATTGAAAGGGAAGCGACTTGGGAAACTGAGGATAAGATGAGCTCTTATCTCGAGTTTTGTGAAATTTTAAGAACGAAATTCTCCTAAGGTCGGGAGGATTGTAATATCCAGGTATTTTAGTTTCATCATATTTTGTTATTTTTCTTTTTTTTATTTTATCCTTGGAACCAACTAGGAAATTATGATAGTAATGTGGTTCGAACTAAGACTCCCCTTGGGACCCAGGCAAGTTCCTTCCTACTGGGTTAGGAGAATACCACTGTTGCATTATTTTTCCAATTGAGCTATTCATGTGAGCTAGAATTAAAGAATGTTAATATGTGAATAATTTTGTATATTCCATAGGTGGTTATTTTGAGAATAATAAATTGTTTGTGAATAGAATGGGAAGGCAAATTACTATGCCTGCTTTGAGTAAGTCTAAGGCTTTATTTGATATTGTTGTGTTGTATAATTATTGAAAAATTCTTATTTTATAAAGCTAATTTTTTGCCTAGAAAATTAATGTTAAAGTTTGATATCAAAAGCAAAATTATTTTAGCAGAAACTACTGTACTATAAAATCAATTGATATTTTTAACCAAATGAAACATATATATATATATATATTTTAATTATATAAAATATTGATAAATAATCACATATATTTTATTGATGCATTTTAATATATATATTTATTTACTTTTATATAATTTGAAATATAATAATTATAATTATAATTATTTTAATTATACACATTATGAAAATTTTAGAATAACAATTTATTTTTTATTGTGTAAATATTAATTATAAGTACATATACAATAATTAGTAACTAAATATAATAATTCCTATATATATAAATATATATATATATGATGGTTATGTTATAGTTATTTTAATTACACAACAACTATCAAAATATATATATATATATATATATATGCAAAAACAACAAACCAAGTCTTTATCCCACTAGGTGGGGTCAGTTATATTAATCATTTATTTTCATTGCACTATCCAATAACATATCTTCATTTAACTCCAAACATGTAAGATCATTCCATATAGTTTCTTGTCATATCTTTTTTGGCCTTTCTCTTTCTCCATTTATATAGACAAGATCCCATAGTACAACTTTTCTTATTAGAGTTTCTATCGATCTATGATTTATATGTCCAAATCATCTAAACCGACTCTCTCTGAGCTTTATCTTTGATTGAGGTTACCCCAACCTTCTCGCGGATATACTCATTTCTCATCTTATCCTTTCGCGTATACCTGCTCATCTACTTTAGCATTCTCATTTCTGCGACACTTATATTGTTTGTATTTCTGCTTTGTAGGCCAGCATTCAGCACCATATAACATCGCTAACCTTACAACTGTTCTATAAAATTTATTTTTAAAAGCAATAAAAAATACATAAAATGGTTTGAAACCATTCAAATGGCCTTTTCTGGGTTGAATGATCGCCCTTAGCAGGAACCTACTAAGCGACGTTGTGGAGCCCGTAGCCAACATTTTGTTAACATACTGTGCATCCCATACCACCTAGATTGAAAGTTGTGACTGCTTTATGTTTTCCATGCTCAATTATGCATCATTTTTCTCTTTTTATTAAATTTCCCTAAATCGTCTTCAGCAATGTGTTCAACATCACACTTTATTATTTTGATCTAAAGTATCTTCTGAATTATTCGGATGGAGGAATTGCAAGTTAAACTATAAGATTCTTTTATCAAGGTAGCTATGGCTTTTCAAAAACATGTCCAGCTAAACCTACTTAATTTTTTGTTGGGAAGGGGGCACAGGGAAGGGATTCAAAAAATCAAGAACAGATGGTAAACAATGTCAAGGAAAGATTAATATTATACCGGGTAATATCAGATGAAGGCGTCAAATGAAAAAGGAACGAGGCACAATAGGGTGATGTTGAATTTAATCATAAATGGTAAGGGTAAGAACTTATATTCTTCATCACTAAAATGTAATATCTCATCAACCATAGAAGTTCGAGGTTAAGTCAAACTTACAATTCCCAGGATTGTCGAAAAAGTACAATAATGTCATGAGCATGGCATGTAAAAGAAACCCATATGCAAACATCTGTACCAACAATTTTCAGGAATAACATTCTGTAGTAGAATATCAATAAGCTAGTGAAAGATGAACGCAATGTAGAACATCCCTTTACTATAACAATCAGAAGTTAAATTCACATACTTATGTGCCTGCTTTTAGCCACCGAAGCAACCCTGGAAAAAGTCCCACAAGGGTAAAAGAAAGTCTTTAAACCTGCAGGGCAAAATAGAGAATATGATTTTTATCACAAAAAACAAATAGTTGCACTTACACTAAAAAAAAAATTATACTGACATAGTCTTACGAGTCACAGGCTTCAAGCACAATACAAGCTATCAACGACCCTCATAATCTTATGTGGAAAAGGACAATAGAGAACTGGAGAGCAGAGCCAACTTAAACTCTCAGCACTCTTCAACTAATTCAGAAAGTGTAGCAGCCCCACTCAAAAAATCACCTAAATCATTCAAGCCTTACTAACATCAAGTGAAAACACAGCCTGACATGCATGTAACAGATTACAAAATGCATCTTTCACATGATAACAAATCCTTCAGGCCTAAGTCTCTGATTACCAACTAACCAGCTTAAGCATGAGTTATCGTTCAAGAATAATTTTATATTTTAACACATCCCCTATCGTAGTTCAGCATAGGTTTTTTTTTTTAACTTTATGCTAAAGATAAATAAGGGTTACCGGGCTTTGAATTCGAGACCTTTTAGCTCTGAAATCATGTTAAACCTCTGATTACCAACTGACTTGTAAGCTTAAGCTTTGTAAGTTATAGTCTAGGAATAATTTTATATTCTAACATTTTTTATCACATTTTATTTAGGCTTAATTCAATTTACAAGAGGCCCATTGGCTGAGCTACGTGTATGAAGCAAACAAGACATCATTTGATAAAAATAGATAAGGTCTGTTAGGACTCTAACCTAAGACCTTCCAAGTCTTACATATCAAGCCAAGGCTAGCAATCCATGCGATTAGCAACTTAAATTGAAAGGTTGAGGCCACTGAATGATATGGCAGTGATCAATACAAAAACAATAATTATATTAATGAGGAAAGGAAGATTTAATAACATCAATAGCCAAAAGAAACCTACTTATTTAACATCAACAAGGTATTTTCTTTTAGGGTGAATGCTTATGGAGACAAAGCTTCAAGGCTAAGTATGATAGTTGAATAAAACCTTTTGAAACCAAGCCAGGAGACTCCTGAATAGTCTAGGTCTAGGTCTAGGTCTAGGTTTAGGGGTCTAGGTCTAGGTCTAGGTCTAGAGGTTTAGAGGTCTAGAGGTACTTGAGGTCTAGGTCGAGGTCTCGGTCTAGAGGTCTCGGTCGAGGTCTAGGTCAAGGTCTAGGTCTAGGTCTAGGTCTAGGTCTAAGTCTAGGTGGTCTGGTCTCGATCTTAGGTCTAGGTCTAGGTCTAGGTCTAGGTCTAGGTCTAAGTCTAGGTGGTCTCGGTCTAGGGTCTAAGTCTAGGTGGTCTCGATCTACGGTCTCGGTCTAGGGTCTCGGTCTAGGTGGTCTCGGTCTACGGTCTCGGTCTTAGGTCTAGGTCTAGGTCTAGGTCTAGGTCTAGGACTAGGTCTAGGTCTAGGCCTAGGTCTTAGGTCTAGGTCTTAGGTCTAGGTCTTAGGTCTAGGTCTTGGTCTAGGTCTTAGGTCTAGGTCTAGGTCTAAGTCTTAGGTCTAGGTCTAGATCTAGGTCTAGGTCTAGGGTTTAGTTGAATAAAACCTTTTGAAACCAAGCCAAAGACTCCTGAATTTGGAGACTTATTTGTTTGGGAGATAACATCACTATACCACATGATCTATAAATTCAAAAATAGGAAAAACACTTCATTCCTTGAGGGACCATGGCTCTCCACTATACCCCTCAACAAATGCTAACATTCGTAAATGGGACTATGGAAGACATCTCAAACATAGTGAAATGCATCATAGAAGACAACCAATGGAATATTTAGAGGGCCAAACAGCCACTAGGAATGGAGTTGACTCACAAGATAACCACTATCAATAGCCTCAACAACTTAGAAGAGGATCAACTTGTATGAGCTGATACAAAAACAAAGCAAAATACCAACAGCTACAAAAGACACTGATTTTGGGTGGGGTGGTGGTTAAAGCAATGCCAAAAGCACAAGTGCATCTATGGAGACTAGTGAAAGATGCTACCCCTACTAAAGTTTGGCTACACAGAAAAGGCTGGGCAACAATACTGACAGCCTGTGGGGCTGCCAAAGCCCAAAGAACTTGCATCCTCTTACTTCAGAATGTAGTCACCTTGGAGAGGTCAGGAGCATTATTAGCAGATATTTTAACTTGCTACCTCTGTGCAACTCCTCGGAAGAAAATCCAAGCCAAAACCAACCCCAAAGATATAACTACTGAAGCCATTATGCTTTATCTGTGCTGGAGATCAATGAATGACAAGATTCATGGTAATGTGGAAACATAAATGTCACAATAAAGGAAAACAAAGATCAGTGTAGCTTACACAAACAAGGCTCCGAACAACAGCCAAGTAAATCTGAATGCCATTCCTCATGTATGTGTGATCCCTTCCTTGAAATCAAGTCATGGCCAGAGGATACTGTGGATTCGCTGCTGCTTAAATTCCAGAAAGCAAGTAGAAAAATCCCAAATCAAATTGGCATGTAGAACTAAATGAAAGATAAAGCATAAAATAAATGGCCTATGTGGAGAAGATAAATGTCAGCAAGACCATAAAAAGAAAATCGTAGCCCATTGCATTTCATAACAGGAGTTAGGATGCAATGCAGCTCCTCTAACAGCCATTTTATATTGTCACATTCCAGCAATATTAATATGGAAGATCAACTTACGTCTCACAAAAAGGTGAGCGTGTGGCTAGTAAAATTTCTAGTGTGATAGAGAAACAATGCATAAGGAAAAATATGGTAAGAGAATAGATAACCACTTTCAAGTTATTGAATTATCCTCATTTGATGATTGATTAATGCATACGTAAAATACATTAAAAAAAAGGCATGCAGTACGGTAGGATTTGTCATGAAATCAAATGAAAAACACAAGCCGGCAAAAGAAAATAATAGCACAAAGAAAGCATTTGAGCAATTGTTGTCATTTATGACAACAACATTAAAATTCAAAAGAATGAAAATAATGCCCAGAACAATCAATGCTGTACGCATAACAAAAAATATGCCTATGCTCATTAATTTCCTTCGTCATAGGCCTACAATGACTAGACATTGTAGGAAGTACACAAGCAATACTGCTGGTTAAAGGACAAGCATAGAAACAACAAAAGGCTTCAGATATACAGGACATTGTCTTTCTTAGTGGGAGAAAAAATGGGAGAAAACCTTGATACAGCAATTCTATCATACTGAAAAGTTCCATCATATGGGAATCCTACATCGCCGCTGGTATCATCTGCATGACTCTTCACTGCTTTCAGTGAATTTTTGTGCTCTGTGCACTTTTCTGGTAAAGAACAAGCTACAGCTTCTGTCACTCCTATTAAACGTTGTATAACTTCACACTGGCTAATGTCCATGCTACTTTGAGATCTCTGTAGTTCAAGCTGTAGTTTCTCATTTTCCTTCTGAAGGGCTTCATCAAATTGCATATTAGGATATGAACAAGAAAGTGTCTTTTTGAGAACTAATCTGTGTTTACTGTCAAGATTTAGTATAACATCTTGCACCTCCTTGTACTCATCATCCAAAGTATATTCCCTCTCATCTCTATCAATATGCTCCAATCTTTCCTGACGCATGACACACAAAATTAGTTCGAAGCTGAGAATATGATGCCAAAACCAACAGATATGTTTATATACCACAAATGTAGTATGTTGTAGCAAGATAGTGGAAACAAATTTGCAACATCGATGTAGCCTTAAGAATAATAACTGATGCATATGTAATTACCTCTGTACAGTAAAATGAACATAAAATACATGAGACATAAGACAAATGGAAAAGAATTAAAAAGAAAAAAGCATATACAAACAGGGAACTAAAGGGGAAAGATCGTGACCCGTGACTCAGTTAATTAAATAAAATTATATAATTTTAAGACTAAAATGATTAAAATAAGTTTTATATTCTCAATTTAATTTAAAATAAATCATTATGCATATGAGATGGGGCTGGAAAGGTCAGAGCGGAGTGAAATGAGAAGGGTACAAGATAGTAGAAAGTAAACGGGGAGAGGCAGGTCGGGACAAGTTATATGAAAAATGGGGCGGGGGCAAGGCAGGGTGGGGCCAAGAGCAGGGGCGAGTACGTGTTTTGCATAATCCAACCCATACTCGCCCCATTGCCAGTCCTAATTACACCACATCCATTATCTATTCAAAATTAATTGCTAGAAAGATAAAGTGGATAATGTCCACTCAATGTTAGCAAAATAATTTAGATAATAAAATTAGAGCAAATTTTCAATCGCCAATAATTAGAGTTTATTCTAATGAGATTCAATGTATTCATCAGAAGCATCCATTGTTAATTACCCCTCAAATTAAAGAGAACCACCCAAGTATAAGGGGAGTGAATAGACATTTTAAGCAAAATTAAAACTATGGAAAAATAATCTACAAATATAGTTAGTACTAATAAGCTTAATAAAAGCAAAAACAACATAGAATATCACACGATCGCATAACATAGTTCAGCACTCTTGTGCTCACATCTAACCCGTCGTCTCACTAAGAAACACCCACATGCTCCTTCCCTTAAGGACTCATTTGGTTGGGGCTTTAAAAACCCCAAAACTCCTCCAAAAGTATCATTTTATTTCATTAACCAAGCCTTAATCCCACTAGGTGGGGTTAGCTATATGAAAACTAAAATGATTAAAATAAATTTTATATTCTCAATTTAATTTAAAATAAATCATTATGTATATGAGATGGGGCGGGAAAGGTCAGAGCGGAGTGAAATGAGAAGGGTACAAAATAGTAGAAAGTAAACGGGGAGGGGCAGGTCGGGACAAGGCAGGGTGGGGCCAAGAGCGGGGGAAGGTATTTGTTTTGCATAATCCAACCCATACTCAGCACATTGCCAGTCCGAATTACACCGCATCCATTATCTATTCAGAATTAATTGCTAGAAAGGTAAAGTGGATAATGTCCACTCAATGTCAGCAAAAGCTAAAATGGAGTGCAACAAGAGTATCTTCTCGCCTCTTTTGTTCTTGTGGATTCCAAATTTAACTAAATAATTTAGATAATAAAATTAGAGCTTTGAATTGAAGGGTTAAACATCAAATTTTCAATCGCCAATAATTAGAGTTTATCATAATGAGATTCAATGTATTCATCAGAAGCATCCATTGTTAATTACCCCTCAAATTAAAGAGAACCTCCCAACTGTAGGAATGTAGATGCATGTATAGGGGAAGTGAATAGATGTTTTAAGCAAAATTAAAACTATGCAAAAATAATCTACAAATATAGTTAGTATGCTTAATAAAAGCAAAAACAACATAGAATATCACACGATGGAATAACATAGTTCAACACTCTTGTGCAACCGACCGTCTCACTAAGAAACACCCACATGCTCCTTCCCTTAAGGACTCATTTGGTTGGGGCTTTAAAAACCCCAAAACTCCTCTAAAAATATCATTTTATTTTATTAACCAAGCCTTAATTTCACTAGATGTGGTTGGCTATATGAATCCTCCAAAAATATATTTATTAATATTTTATATTAATTTTACATTATATATAAATTTAAATATTAAAAATCAACTTCATTTCACATCCTACACAAATCTCAAGCTTAAGTAATAATTTTATTTGTCATCCTACACAATAATGAAACAAATTAACTTTATTTCACATGTAACACAATTTTCTTTTTGAACTAATATCTAACACAATTAATACAGAGCAGCAGTCTTGACTCCAATCCCATCAACGATACTTCATCTAGCTCGGGGAGGGTGACTTGTCTCGACCGTCTTACCTATTGACCTTATTTGCACTTTTACTTACACATTTTATGAAGGCATGGTACACATATTCATCTTCTATTTCGTAAGAGAGTAAAACTTTGGATGTATTTGGGTGTTTTTTGAGTTGGATGAGAATTTTACTTATTGGACTTATTTCAATTTACCCACATTACATACTTGAGCCAAACTTGTCCTAAATTTGAGCTAAGTTTAGCCCATCATATACCGTCTCTCCCATCCACTGGATTTGTTTGATGCCAAATGAATACTTTAGATCTCAAGATTCCTAATTTAGGTGGGGATTAAGTTGGTTAGAGGCTAAAGGGTGTGATTTTATTGCCAAAACTATGTATGGTAATAATTTGGGGAAATTAGGGGAGTTAATGAGAGTTTACTCTAGAAGTGAGAGAGCGAGAGACTCTCCTCCCCATCTCCCTAGCCGCCGGCAATCGAATGCCCATCGCCGACATCATCTGCAGTCATCGAGCCACGTCCTTCGGCGGATCGATCTCCCCACCGTAGTTGCAGACAAGACCTGGACGTGCGGCCAAGGCCGAGAGAGATGCCACCCTTTGTCAACACCGCCTTTCCCCCTGTCTTGTCACCGGAGGAAGCTTTGGTGAGAGGCCTAAGCATGGGTTTGGGCATGAGTCTCGTTGCCACTCTTCCTTATCTATCGCTATTGCTGTGAACACCACAGCCCCATTTGCTTTGACTGTTCGCTACGAGGCCCCCTTAATCGATGCGATATCAATTGAGACCGATTGGTGAGACGTCAATCATTTATCTCACAAGCTAGCTGATGGGTTTACCGTGGTTCGTCGGATCCTCGCCCCTTTAGTATATCTATTATTAATAAATTACAATTTTGCCATCCTACTATTTTTACTAATTCATTGAGTTATTAGAACCGACTTCATTTACTGCTTTCTATTACTCATATGCTTATCCCATACCTCTCTTGTTATTTTCTCTGAATATTGTATGAATTTGAACATGCAACACTAGTTGCAATTGGTATGTGTTTATATACTTACATAGCTTAGCAATTTGGGGTTATATGTACTAGAGATATTTTTTTATGAATTTATCTTAAGTATCACGTAGTTAATATCCTAGGTTGCATGTGATTTTCTTTGCCTGTTCATAAATGTAAGAACTTATATGGGCTAGGTTTATTACATATTGAATTTTGAAGGTGAAGCTCCTATGTATATATTATATTGCTAGCATTTTTTCATATTTTATATTTGGCTTTGCATACATGAAATATTTATGATAAATAGTCTCCCAATTACTTTACATCAAATTTGATATCAAAGCAAATTAATTAAGGTTTCTAAACTTAATCGACCATATTTTGGTATTAATTAGGTGTTAGAACATTTAGTTTAGCATTCAGATAATTTTCTGCACTAATCTGGGTGTAGATTGCAATTTCTTAGATTTTCTTGCAATTTCTGTACTAAATTCTAGATTAAGCTGTAATCCCTACAAAATCTAGATAGTTTTCTACAATTCTGCATCTTCCTAGGTTGAAACTACAATTTCAAGATTATTTCTATAATTCTGCAATTGCCCAAAAATTCTGGATGTATTTTCCGCAATCCAAAATACTAGACTGCAGTTTTCCAGCAATTTCAGCCTAGTCCCAGACTCTTCAGCTTTACACCCAGGTCCACTGCATTCATCCCAGCTCATTTTCTATATTATTTCCAAGTCCATCGACATTGCATTTAAGTTCCATTTCATCTCACACACCTAGGAGCCACTTAATTTAGGTTCAGTATCGGGCCTAAAACTGTCAAATCATGACCATGCAGACCCGAAGTAGTAAGTCATACCAAGATCAACTAACAGATGAGCAAAGGGATACCATTCTCCTCCAACTGAGGGATGACATGCAAGAGATGAACTCTCAAGCAGAACTCAGAGAGAGGATGGAAGCCCTCGAGGTGGCATATTCCCCTCACGGACAAATCCCCGCTCCTTACGAATCGAAAGCTGACAGGGTCAAGTGAGGTTGACCACACCCTCAAGAGTCCACAACACCCATCCACCTACTACCTCAATAGTGGAGGATGTGTTTAGGCCCGAATATCGTCAGGTTCAAGTTGACTTTAATCATCGACCCGTGGGTAGACAAGCTCACTTCCCTAGAGCACCATCTCGATTTGCACCCGGAAGACAACCATATCATCCTAATGTCGCGTCGCCGAGATGGCAGCAGATAACACGTGGTTCCAGCGCTGCATCACGGCCGTACACGTGGCTCTCAGGTGGCACTAACTTCTTATTTAAATGCTTTTATTCTCGTAGGTCTCAAACCTCAGTCAAACCTCGGTCAAACCTCGGCCACGCGGTTTTGGTCAAACATCGTCAACGACGATCCTGAATCACCCCCTAGCAACATTGACGACGATGTTCCTCGGCTGCACCTGTCGCAGTCGGCGTGGTCTGACCGCGTCGTTTCCAGTACAGAACGTTTTTTTCAGACACGCAAATCAAAGACCCGCGTGCTCCAGTCCTCACAGATCCCTAAAAGCAATGCCAAGATCAAAAGATCAAGCTCTCCTTTCGCTGCCTCTGGCTCCCTCAATGGCCGACAGCAGCATGGGCTCAGCATTTGTTTACTCATTTTTCTTCCGGAAAATCAGGACGGAGCTGCACTGTCCGCTGCCTATAAATACCCTTGAACAGGCTTCAAGGAAGGACGACAAAAACAACAACGAGGATGGCGGGAAGAGCAGAATCTTTCTTCTATAATCTCTGTATCAAGAGCTTAAGATAAAAGAAAGTTCTCTCTCTCTACCTCCTTTTTCACTCTTTGTATTAGTCTTTCGACCTTCTCTTTCTTTTTTTTTAGTGAAATCACCTCTCGTTGATCGTCCGGTGGACGTAGGGGATTTCTTCTCTGAACCACCTTAAACACCTGTGTGCTATTCTGGATGTATATTATTCTCGTCTAAGCTTCAGTTAGCAGGCTTAACTCACTGCGTGTCGCCGTCTCTCGGGACTCTCCATTTTTCTCTCTTCTGGGACCCTCTGCTTCCCATGTCAACAGCAGTGCATTTTGATCCCCAATGAGTCCCACCACCATGACGTAGTTGCCAAATGACCCATGCTGCAATTATGGTCCCCTTAGGCGTTTTGAAGGTGAAGGGTTTGGCCCGACACCTAAACTAGATGACTTCAAGATCAACAAGTAGGTGAAGATCAATCTGCCTACCTTCAACAATTGGATGGATCCAAAGGTCTTTATGGCTTGGCTCACCAATATGGACAACTACTTTGATTGGGTCGCGGTGTTCAAAGATAAAAAGTTGAGACATGCTAGCATGAAATTGTCCAGTTATGCCAAAACATACCAAATTAATAGCGAGCGACAATTGGATCACCCTTCTGTTGGGTCATGGGACGAAATGAAAGAAATGTTGAGGCAAACATACCTTCCCTTGACCTATAGAGACCAATTGATAGATGCTCTCTCTTCACTCCAACAAAGCAGTAGTTCAACTACCAAATATATAACTCGTTTCAATGAGTTAGCTATTGGTGTGAGCTAGTTGAGGACCCGAGTGTTGTCTAGTTTTCGCACCAGCCTCCGCTCTGATATCAAGAGGAAAATGTTCATTTATGACGTGTCCACACTTGAGGAGGCGTATCAAAGAGCACTCCAGATCAAGCAGTACCTCCGACTCTCTATGGCTCGTAAACAGATTGCCATTGGAGTAAGCTACCTCACAAGACAGTCACTTAGCATACATAAACCCAAACCCGCAAGGACACCCTGTTCCCCACTGATGTTTAGGGAAAAGGAGTTCCTACCATGTCGGGCTCCAAGACCACTAGCATCACATGTTTTAGATGTGGCAAGTTAGGCCACTATGCTCACTTGTCCCCAATGAGGAGCCTCAACATACATGCAGTGGGTGAAGAGGATGACGACCCCCAAGCATCGGATGAGGAAATCAACGTTCTGGGCACTTGCGAAGGGGATTCTAAGGCTGAGGAAGCTTACATGAGATGCTCGTCACTGTGATGCAGTGCGTGTAGGCACCACACAGTGAGTCGGACTTTCAAATGTATTTCAAAAGCAAGGATGAGCCTTACAAGCCTTTCATTAATAACGGGAGTTGCATGAATGTCATTTCGGGTACCACAGTGACTCGAGTAAGTTTGAGGTCTAAACCCTATCCCCAACCTCATAAGGTACCATGGGTTGATCAGACTTTTATTTCTACGTCCTAGAGTTGCAAGGTACCCATTAACCTAAGCGCTTATTCAGAGGACGTGTGGTGCGATGTCATCCAGATGAATGTGATGCACGTGTGCATGGATGGCTTGGTTGTATGATCACGACGTTTCTCACTATAGTCATACATTAACACTTATGTGGTCAAGCACAAAGGAAAGAAAATCGTGCTCACGCCTGCACCACCACGTAAGACATGAAGTGGAGTTGCCAAAGAATCAGTGCCACCCTCTAAAAGGAAGAAGGGTCTCCACTTGATCTCTATGAAAGAGATGGAAAAGGAACAACTATGAAACATTGATAATTTATAAAACCTAACGTATCCGCATTGTATCTCTATCAGATACCGATACTCCTCGATACTTCACTGATACATATCCGATATGTCACGTGGCGAATCAATTTTTATTTTTATTTTTTAAAAATTTTATTATTTCTCAGATACCTTTTCGATACTTATTTGATACCTTTAATTAGAGAAAAAAATATTAAAACAGTCGGTTCGACCGACACGATAAAAAATAAAAATATCTCACATATAAAGAATAGCTTATGTATAGATTTGAACGTTAAAATTGAAAGAGATGTACTGAGCAACGCAATTGGGATCGCAAAATGTTTTACACACTCTAGTGTTTCGACAATGAAAAAAATTAGTATTCGCAAGCAGCTGTGCCATCTACTTTGGCTAACTTTTTTTATAATCTTATAGATACTAGTGATATTTCTATTTTTTTTAATTTAATCGATATTGTCTTTACTTCTATTGGATATCTTTCACTTTTTTTTAACTACTCATATTACGAAAAAGATAAGATTTTAGTTTTTTATTTTATCTATTTATTTAGTCAAAGACTTGAAGAAGAACATATATATACTTTAATAAAGTCAATATATTTTAATTTATATCACACATCTGTATTATTAATTGTATCTTGTCTGTATTAAGCTAACTGATTTGAATTAAATTTAAATTGAAAATGAAACTAATCTACTGATATATATTTATACTTTTATTTCATGTAAATAATTTGATAGAATGAAAAGTAATTAAACAAACTTTATGATATTATTTTAAATTTAAAATTTTTTGAAATTCAATTGTTAAAATATGTTTCTTTTTAAGTTAAATTATTCATAATATTACTATAAGTGATATAAAAAATGTTTGAAAAAATATAGTTAATTTGAAAAAAAAATTAAAAAAATTTAAATTTTTTTTCAAAATGTGTAGTAATAATTTGCATAAATTGTTCTTATCTACTATAGAAATTTAACTTAAATATGAGAATATAATATATTATACACACATATATAACAGTCGTATTCTAACGTATTCGTATTCTACTTTTTTTAAGTTTGTCGTATCACCGTATCCATATCGTATCGTATTCATATCACTGTATCGTACTCGTGCTTCACAGAGAAACAAAAGCATGGGTCTCCCAACTACACATTAGTCGTGCTCCAATCGATTGAATCCTTGTCAACTGTCCCTGACATTTCCAAGGAGGTCAACCAATTCCTCAGCTAATTTTCTAATCTATGACCAAAGGAGTTCCCAGCTGATTTGCCTCCCATGTGAGATCCAGCATGCGATCGAGTTGCTGTTGAGCTCATCACACTTGAGTCTTCCTCACTATCGGATGAGCCCTACTCAGTATGCTGAACTACGACAATAAGTATAAGACTTACTGGAGAAAGGCTTCATTCAAGTACCAAATCCCAATCCTACGATTGGATGATTTAGTTGACATGATGGATGGGGCATGAGCATTTTCGAAGGTTGACCTACATAGTGGTTTTCACCAAATTAGAGTGAGCAAAGAAGGTGAGTGGAAGACCACTTTCAAGATAAAATGATGCAGGGCTAGATCACCCATACCAACGGCATCGTTATAATCTATGGCTTTGAGCCTATATTTTAAACGAGTCTTGGTAAAAATTGTCATACCCAGGGATACTCGAGTGGAGATGTTGCTGCTCCCTCTTGCTGGCCATTGCTAATGAATGTCATCGCCATCGCAAAGGTTATCGCACTGTCATAGGTTGACAGTCGTGTGAAGCATAGATCGACAAGAAGCCAACCATGGAGTTTAGTGTAACGCCAACTCCTCCTAAGAGATTACCACCAATTTGCGATGGATCGACAGATATCACATCCCTTTTGGTATCTTTAGAATATTCCCCATATTGTTTTACCCAAGATTGCTAAATGGCTTGCTTCCCTTGTGATTATCTTTAATTTTCCCCTTTATTCCCCTCAAAACTTGCCTATGTTTGTATTATTTTCTTATTAAACCTTGTTGAATCATGTTTCTCTTGGCTTCGGATAGTTAATGGTAGCTTAGTTAATCCATACACTTTGCTTTATAGTTTGTATGCACTCTACATCAACATGCCAAGCTTTACAAAAGATAATTGAAATTAACATGAAATTCCATTTAATAAAATCTTGCAACTGTAAAATATGAAGCCACGCATATATGAATGAGAACCAGAACACCTTTACATTTTTCTATCAGAGATGAGGTGGCGTCCACCAACTTTACTATCATAATTGATTTTTTTTTTTTAATATAATGTATGAACATGAATACTCATTTCTCTGGAATGGCGTTTAAACATCATGGATGGACTTATTCTCTTGAACGAGAAAATACTTTATTGTTACCAGGTTTACGTTTATATGGTCCAAAATTGATATATTATTGCAGTGGTTGTGATACAGCCTATTTCTTCTATGAAATTAATCTTCACAAAATGTTAGCTGCATTACAAAAACATTTTATGCAATTGCATGGTCAATTACACAAAGTAAATTCTCATTAATCAAAAACCTAATCAAATGTACAAGTACATGTCCTACATATAGCGTGGCTAATCCAAACCTAAATGAAAAAAACATGTGAGAATACACAAACTTACAAGTTAAAAATAAAATAAATAAATAATTTAACTAATTCAACTCATAATAAATTTTTAAAAAAATAAAATAAAAAAAGAGAAAATTTGCATCAATCTCTATCCATCTAGGCTATGAAGCATGGACACGATGAGAAGACATAGAGACACGACACGACAACACGACGATTTTCAAAACATAGAACACGGACACGGTATGACATGCCAAATATAATCATAATAAAATTAATAATTCATACTTAAAAAAATACATAAAACATAGTACAAATTTAAATTTTTAAGTATAAACAATTTATGAGTAGCATTGAAATCTCATAGAATTAAAATGAGAACTTGAGAACAAACATTGTCGATATTGAAGAAATTTGGGATGTAAATTTAAGATTCACTTTCCAAAGTAAGTAAGAGAATAAGAAAATATAATTTTACTTATCAGGACAATCACAGTAAGTATAACAGTAAGAGGAAGTAAAAGCATTTGGTATTGAGAATGAGAGAAGAATAAAAGTGAAGCTAGAGTTTCAAATTTTTTGCAATTGATTCATTTTCATAAGGCCAACAAGGGATGAACAAATTTGATTTAGCTTAGTTAGCTTAAAATTTTGATTATATTAAGTAAAATTTTAATACTAATAGATAGATAAATTTTTATAATTATTCCAGAAGTATAATGCATCTCAGAAGTATCCTAAAAGTGTAATGCATCTCAAAAGGGTCCTAGAAATGTCCTAGAATGTCCCAAAGTGTTCTCACGTGTCCAAGAAGTGTCATTTGATTTTTTTAATATTATTTTATTTAGACACACCACATGGCATGTCCGACGTAGTGTCCCTGCATGTCCTCTCGTGTCCCAACATATCCGTGTGTCCAACACAAATATAGCATGATTTTTTTAAGATTTGATTGTTTTTGACCGTCTATTATCTTGAAATCTATCTGTTAACACGTGGTTCCTGCGCTGCATCCTGACCGTACACGTGGCGCCTGGCTGGCCTCCACTTCTTTGACTCATTCGCTGACTCATCTGTCTGACTTTGCAGGACTTTTGACCAAGTCAAACCTCAGACACGAGGGTTTAATCCAACCTCGTGCCCGATAAGCCAGGATTATCCCTGGTAACATTGGGTACGAGGTTACAGAGCAGTGCTTGTCACAATCAGCTCCACCTAACCGCGCCGTTTCCCGTACAAGGCACCTTTTTTTCAGACCCGCGGATCAAGGATCCGCATGCTCCAGCCATCACGGGTCCCCAGAAGAAGTATAAATATTAAAGGATATCACTCTCCTTTTACGGCTCCAGACCTCTCCGGTGGCCGACAAGCGGCGCGAACCCAGAGCTTGTCCACCACCTTTTCTCCGGAAAACCCGGGTGAAGCCACGCACTCCACCAGCTACAAATACCGCTGAACAGTTCCCCACAAGCGAGAGAGCAGAGGCGTCAAGAGATAAGAGATCTCTTCACTCTCATTGTAACAGAGCCCCAATTGTGGAGCTCTCTTCTTTTCTCCTTTCTTCTTCCCAAAGAAAACACTGTACAAGCCTTCAAGGCTACCTTTCTTCATTAGTGAAGCCCCTTCGCTGATCGTCCGGTGGACGTAAGGGATTATCTCCCTGAACCACCTTAAACCTCTGTGTGTTTCTCTGAATGCTCTGAATTCACTCCCATGCTGAGCTTCCGTTAACAGGCTTATCCCTTTGCGCGCCGCCGTCTCTCGGAAATCTCTTTCTCTTTGGTGTTTTCTGGGACCCCCACATCCTACGTCAACACTATCACAACTGCCACAAATAATGAACCCAATATAATTGCATGAAAATCAATCTATGAGATTAGCTGGCCACTCATGCAACAAGACACTGTACTTAAACATACTAAAAAACAACATGATCTGAATGATAGTTTTTTTTAAATTTTCAGTATTCGAAAAAGAAAATTGCAAAAAGTTTCTTAAAAAGGGAAAGAAAAAAGATTCTTGATTCTAAATGCAGGCAGCAAACATCATCTTAGTTCCAAATCCAACATCAGTTCCTATCTGAGGCAACAAATGTTCATTCTAAATCAACTCGTCTAAAAAATTAATAATGACTAAATGATCATGCATCAAGAAAGAAAGGGATTGAGCAATGCATTGAAAAACAAGAGAGAAGAGAATAAGAATACATACCCTAACCCTGGCATTGTCAACAAGAGTAATCAGGGGAATGATCTTCAAATAGCGATCGATCTCGGTCTGGGCCTTCCTAAACTGGTACACGATGTTCCAACCCATGGCAAGAAGGTACAGATAGCTCCGATCCTGACAGCTACTCACAAGAATATACGACCTCCTCAGAGCATCCTCCAGCTGCTCGAGAGGCTCCCTTGTCTCTGGATACCTCTTGAGCTCAGAGATCCTGAGCTGCTCCAGTAGATTTCCGATCAGCTTCAGATGCTGTGCGAATTGCCGGCAGTTTCTCTTATGCATCCGAGCAGTCGATGCTGCTTGAACGATCATACCAATCAACTGAGCGACGCCGAATCCCGCAAGTTGACCGACATTGGCAAGTTCCCCTAGCTGATCCCAAGACGCCATTTCTCAGCCCAATCAGAGAGAAATCTCCCACTATACCATTTAAGCAAAGCACAGCCAGCACATGGCAACGATTTCAGAATCATAGAAGACTCAAAATCCTCGGTATTTCCCTTTCTCCCTTTTCCACCACCACCCCGGTTTCATCCCTTTAGATCTCCCAATACCTTCAACGTAGGCTTCCTTGCCTTCGAATTGAAGAACGGAATCGTTTGAACCCTAATGTTCCGGGGTTTCAACGCAGTAGCGGCCAGATCTAGCCTCCGAAAGCCGGGACTCCTGCAGATGACCGCCAATCTCCGCCGATCTTCTCCAGCGGGGAAATGCGGGAAGTGAAGTTGCTTGTCAGAGCAGGCGGACCACCAGCAGTGATTGCTACATTCCACTTTCAAGTCCCCTTGAGAGCGGCGAGAAACGAAGAATTGGTGATGGCAATTTGTACCATTCCCGCTCAGGCCATCTCACCGACAATGAGTCGAGCATTAGTTTATGAAAATAAAACATTTTGGTTTCATCTGATAAATAAAAAAATTATGAAAAAATGCTTAATTACTAAAATTTTATTTTATTTATAAATTTTTTTGATATTTTTATTTATAAAAATTTTAAATATGATTTTATATCTCATTATATATAAATTTTAATATTAAAAAATAAACTTTATTTTATATTTAATTAATCAATTAATTTTATTTTTCGGCTAATATAATTTTAATATAACAAATACATTTTTTCTCTTATTACATACATATTTTAAAAATATCACAAAATTATTTTCAAATTATTTTTTTCAACCAAACAAAGCATTAAAATTTTAATTTCATATATAGACTTATTCATTAGATATCAAGTAATTCTAATTAAACATTTGCAATAATTCAACTTCTTAATATTATTTCAACTTATTTGAACAAAAACTTAATATTCAGATCACAATATGTTACATATAATTGTATTTTAGTTGAATATTAATAATTATATAACTATTTAATGATATAGCGACATATTTCAACTAAATTCTCACATTTAATAACCAATTCGAATCGTATCAAGGTATTGTTATCGAATATCAATAATTACACAACTATTTGATTATATCTTATTGTATTTCAATTGAAGAAGCATATGTAGATGATGATCTGATACATACGAAGGTATTTTAAATGGTAAGGAGCAATTATAATACTAATTGATGATACATTGATATATTTTAACTGAGCATATGCATTTATATATTGATTTCTTGCATATCATAGTATTTTAACTGAAAAAAATCCATTTATTGAGCTGTTCATTCCTATAGCAATAACTTTAAATTCAATTTAGGGGCCAATTCATTCTATGTAAGCGATTTTAAATGACAACTTGACTACGTAATGCTATTTCAATATATTTTAATAAAATACTAGTATTTAGGAATCAATTCTCTTCATTTCAAGTTATTTTAAAAGAGTACTAAAATTTTTACAACTGATATTATTATATTTATGCATTTCTACTTAATACATAATAATAAGGATTAATACATTATATATCAATGAAATTTAGTTGTACTGATACTTATAATTATATGATTATTCAAGGCTGTTATGGCATGTTTGAATAGAAAGGAAATCATTTAAACTGTGATTCATTACATATGAAGTAATTTTAACAAAACTTTGACAATTTTATAACTATTCACAGTTACATTGATGAATTTCTATTGAACACATAAATTTAAAGATAAACTCAATAATTACCAAGTCGTTATAATTTAACACTAGCAATTATATAATAATTATATGACATACTAATGTTTTTCAGCAGTTATATAAATATTTGATGATACATCAAAGTATTTCATTTGAATATAAGGATTTAAAGACCGATTCGATATATATCATAGCATTTAAATTAAATAACAATTTGATGATATCTCAGTGTTTTATACCTGAATACACGTATTATATAAAGATTTGATGATATATCAAGGCATTTCAACTCAATACATGCATTTACAGACCAAATCGATGCATATCATAGTTTTTAAATTGAATACCAGTCATTTTACAATTATTTGATGACACCTCGGAGTCTTTTACTCATTTTACTATGGATTCGGAACGTAAAAAGGTATTTTAGTGAGTACTAGCAAGTATTCAACTATTTGATAATATTTCAACTGAGTACAAGCATTTACAGATCGATTTGATATATATCTTAGTATTTTAGTTGAATATCGGTAATTATGCAATTATTTAAAGATATCTCGATGCCTCTCAAGCAAATAGTAATCTTTATACACTTATTCTGTACATATCAAGCTATTTTAATATCTATTAGTAATTAATTATATTTTGTTCAATACCAGCAATTATATAATAATTTGATAATGTCTTCATGTCTTTCACATGAATATACGTATGTAGATAACAATTCAATACATATTATCATATTTTAATTAAATGCTTGCAGTTATAAAAATATTATTTAGTGATAAGATATCATATTTGAAGTAAAATACAAATATTTAGAGGTTCATTAGATTTATATCATATTATTGTAAATGAATACCAGCAATTATACAATTATTTGATGAAATACTGATACAATTCAGACAAATACATATTTTTAGAGCATGATTTATTATATATCATTCTATTTTAATGGAATACCAATAATTACACAATTATTTATGATAATATCGATGAATTGAAGTTGAATAAACATATTTATAGACTTATTCATTAGATATCAAGTAATTCTAATTAAACATTTGCAATAATTCAACTTCTTAATATTATTTCAACTTATTTGAACAAAAACTTAATATTTAGATCACAATATGTTACATATAATTGTATTTTAGTTGAACACTAATAATTATATAACTATTTAATGATATAGCGACATATTTCAACTAAATTCTCACATTTAATAACCAATTCGAATTGTATTAAGGTATTGTTATCGAATATCAATAATTACACAACTATTTGATTATATCTTATTGTATTTCAATTGAAGAAGCATATGTAGATGATGATCTGATACATACGAAGGTATTTTAAATGGTAAGGAGCAATTATAATACTAATTGATGATACATTGATATATTTTAACTGAGCATATTCTTTTATATATCGATTTCTTGCATATCATAGTATTTTAATTGAAAAAAAATCATTTATTGAGCTGTTCATTCCTATAGCAATAACTTTAAGTTCAATTTAGGGGCCAATTCATTCTATGTAAGCGATTTTAAAGGACAACTTGACTACGTAATGCTATTTCAATATATTTTAATAAAATACTAGTGTTTAGGAATCAATTCTCTTCATTTCAAGTTATTTTAAAAAAGTACTAAAATTTTTACAACTGATATCATTATATTTATGCATTTCTACTTAATACATAATAATAAGGATTAATACATTATATATCAATGAAATTTAGCTGTACAATAGCAAATATATAACTATTTTTTCTATATTAATGAATTAAAGCTAAATAGAAGAATTTAGAAATTAATACGTTACATAACACATTATGTTAACTGATACTTATAATTATATGATTATTCAAGGCTGTTATGGCATGTTTGAATAGAAAGAAAAGAATTTAAACTGTGATTCATTACATATGAAGTAATTTTAACAAAACTTTGACAATTTTATAACTATTCACAGTTACATTGATGAATTTCTATTGAACACATGAATTTAAAGACAAACTCAATAATTACCAAGTCGTTATAATTCAACACTAACAATTATATAACAACTATATGACATACTAATGTTTTTCAGCAGTTATATAAATATTTGATGATATATCAAAGTATTTCATTTGAATATAAGGATTTAAAGACCGATTCGATATATGCCATAGCATTTAAATTAAATAACAATTTGATGATATCTCAGTGTTTTATACCTTAATACACGTTTTTAGCTATAGATTCGAAACATACAAAGGTAGTTTAATGAACACTTACAAGTATACAACTATTCGATAACATATCGATGTCTTTTTGTTGAACACACATATTTTAAAAACCGAATTGATACCTATCTTAGTATGTCAGTTGAATACGGGCAATTGTATGACTATTTAATCACATCTCGGTGCCCTTCAACTAAATAGTCATCCTTAGACACTTATTTAGTACATATTAAACAATTTTAATGTATATTTGAACACATTCATTTTAAGAGCTACACATTACTATAATATTGTGTTTTATGATTATAAAACTATTTCATAATATCGTGATGTTGTTAACATGAATACACATATTTAGATTTCGATTCACTATATATCAAGGAATTATAATTGTATACTAGCAGCTGAAGAAGTAATTAATGACAAACTATTGTATTTCACATAATATATATATATATATATATATATATATATATTTAGAGGCTAATTAGAAATATATTATGGTATTTTATATAAATACCACTAATAGTATATAATTGTTTGATGGGATATTGACACAATTCAATAGCATATAAACTTTTAGAATACAATTTCTTATATATTATTGTATTTTAATTGAATACTGAAAAATATATAACTATTCATAATAACATCAAAGAATTGATGTTGAATAAATACATTTATAGATTCATTCATTACATATTAAGTTATTCTAATTAACTAGTTGCAATTATTCAACTTCTGAACATTATTTCAACTTAGTTGAATAAAAAATCAGTATTTAGACTGCTATACATCTTATATAAAGGTATTTTAGTAGAATAGTGATATTTTTATAACTATTGATTGTTGTATTGATATATTTCAACTAAATTCTCACTTTTTACGACCACTTTGATTTGTATCATGAATACATGATTCCTATATTATCGTACTTTTGTTTAATACTAATAATTATATAACTATTTGGTAATATCTTGATGTCTTTCACATATACACGTATTTAGATATTAATATGATACATAACATGGTATTTTAATTAAACGCTAGCAATTATATATAAAACTATTTAATGACAAACTATAGTATTTCAAGTAGAATATATATCATATAGAGGCTAATTAGATATATATCATGGTATTTTAGATAAATACTAGTAATTATATAATTATTTGATAAGATACTGATACAATTCAACAGAATATATGATTTTTTAGCACAAATTATTATATATTAATGTATTTTAACTGAACACTAATAATTACATAACTAATCAAAGAAGTTTATTAAATACATTTATAAACTCATTCATTGCTTATCAAGTCATTCTAATTAAATATTTGCAATTATTCAACTTGTTAATATTAATTCAACTTATTTTAGCAAAATACTAGTATGTAGATAACGATACTTTATATATAAAGATATTTTAGCTAAACAATGATAATTTTATAATTATTGATTATTATATCAACAGATTTTGACCAAATTCTCACATTTAGTGACGAATTTAATTCATATCAATGTATTGTAATCAAATATTAAAAATTGTTCAACTATTTAATAATATATACTAATGTATTGCAACTAATGAAGAATATTTAAATAGCGATTTGATGCATGCAAAGGTATTTTAAATGGAATAGTAATTATAATACTAATTGATAATATATCTATATATCTTTACTGAACATATGTTTTTATATATCGATTTGTCTCATATTATTGTATTTTAACTGAAAATTGTCATTTATAGAACAGTCAATCTACATCAATTAATTTAAGCTTAACACATTATTTAGGGACCAATTCATTAAGTGCAAGCTATTTTTATCTAAATACTTGCAAATATACAACTATTTTATACTATTTTATTATATTTCAATAAAATACTAGTATTCATGCATCGATCTTTGCATTTCAAGTCATTTTAAAAGAATACTTACATGTTTGCAACTATTTATTATTATATTAATATATTTTAAATAAATACACGATTATAAAAATCAATACATTGCATATCAATGAATAGAAGTAATTATACTTAAAAAAAAAACATAAAAGTAATTATACAACTATTTTATAATATATTGATGTCTTTCATATGAATATACATATTTAGTTATCGATTTGATGCATATCATAATATTTTTGCTAAATACTAGGAGTTATAAAGCTATTTAATGATATTATAAAATTTAAACGCTTAGAAACTAATTACATATGTGTAAATAGCTCATGGTATTTTAAATAAATATCAGTAATTATATAATTATTTAATATGATACTGATTTAATTTAGTAGAATGCATCATTTTGGAGCATGCTTTGTTATATATTATTATATTTTAGCTAAATATTGATAATGACAAAACTATTCATGGGAATATCAATGAACTGAAATTGAATAAACGCATTTAAAGAATCATTCATTATGTATCTGGTTATTCTAATTAAATATTTGCAATTATTCAACTTCATCAAATAATTTTAATTTATTTGAATAAAATGCTAGTGTTTAGATAACAATACATTGCATATAAAAGTATTTTAGTAGAATTCTTATAATTTTATAAATATTGATTATTATATTAATATATTTTAATTAAATTCTGACATCTAGTGACCAATTCGATTCGTATTATGGTATTGTAATTGAATATCAATAATTATACATTTATATGATAAAGTGTATTCAGATAACTAAATATCATATCCATTATTTAAATTGAATACCAGCTATGTTACAATGTCTTTTATCTGAATACACGTATTAAGATACCAATTTGATATGTATTAATGTAGCTTAATTTAATGTCACCAAATATGTAAAGATAAGATGATATATTAAGGTATTTCAAATCAATACATGCATTTAAAAACTGATTCAACATATATCATAGTATTTAAATTGATTAACAGCCATTTTAGAATTATTTGATGATCGGAGTCTTGCACTCATTTTGCTATGGATTCGAAACAGAAAAAGGTATTTTAACAAGTACTAGCAAGTATTCAACTATTTGATGATATATCAGTATATTTCAACTAAATACATGCTTCTAGAGACTGATTTGATACATATTTTAGTATTTTAGTTGGATACCAGTAATTATGCGATTATTTAAAGATATCTCGATGTCTCTTAAGCAAACAATAATTTTTAGACTCTTATTTGGTACATATCAAGTTATTTTAATATCTATTAATAATTAACTATATTTTGTTCAACACTAGCAATTATATAATAATTTAATATTGTCTTCATATCTTTCACATGAATATACATGTATAGATAACGATTCAGTATATATCATCATATTTTAATTGAATGCCTGCTGTTATAAAAATATTTAGTGATAAACTATAGTATTTGAAGTAAAATATGAATATTTAGATGCACATTAGATTTATATCATGTTATTTTAAATGAATATAAGAAATTATGCAATCATTCGCTAACATATTAATACAATTCAGACAAATACATGCTTTTAGAACACAATTATTCTAGTTTAAATGAATATAAGAAATTATGCAATCATT
Organism: Apostasia ramifera; assembly: GCA_019297695.1. NCBI lineage: Eukaryota > Viridiplantae > Streptophyta > Magnoliopsida > Asparagales > Orchidaceae > Apostasia > Apostasia ramifera. The sequence continues at coordinate 43,270 of JAEMOT010001161.1, forward strand.
TGCTAACATACTGATACAATTCAGACAAATATGCTAACATACTTATATATCATTCTAGTTTAATCGAATACAAATAATTACACAATTATTCATAGCAATATCGATGAATTGAAGTTGAATAAACACATTTATAGACTTATTCATTAGATATCAAGTAATTCTAATTAAATATTTGAATAATTCAACTAGTTAATATTATTTCAACTTATTTGAACAAACAATTAATATGTAGACCACAATATGTTACATATAATTGTATTTTAGTTGAATACTGATAGTTATATACCTATTTATTATTATATAGATATATTTCAACTAAAGTCTCACATTTAGTGACTAATTCGATTCGTATCATGGTATTGTTACTGAATATCAATAATTACACAACTATTTGATGATATATCATTATATTGCAACTGATATATCATTGTATTTAGACAATGATTTGATACATATGAAGGTATTTTAAATGAAAAGGAGCAATTACAATACTAATTAATGATATATCGATATATTTTAACTGAACACATACTTTTATGTATTGATTTGTTATATATATCATGGTATTTTAACTGAAAAAGACTATTTATTGAGTTGTTCATTCCTATAGCAATAAAGTTAAGCTCAATACATATATTTAGGGACCAATTCATTATATGTAAGTCATTCTAAGTAAATATATGTTTCAACTGAATACGCAATTTAGAGACTATTTTATTATATTTTTAGGTGTTTTAATTAAAATTGAGCAATTATACAATTATTTGATGGTATCTTGACCTATTCCAATTAAAAAAAGCTTTTATAGATCGATTCATTAAGTATCAAAGTATTTAACTAAATACTCTCAAATGTTCGATGACATTTTGGCGTATTTTTATAGAATACTAATATATAAATATTGATTCATTGCTAATCAAAATATTTTATCAGAATGTTAGTAATCATGTGTTAATTAAATATATATCGATATATTTCAACAAAATAACTTATTTCATCAAATAATACTAGTATTTCATCAAATAATACTACTATTGCTTATATTCAGTTAAAATAACTTATTATGCAATGAATTATTCTCTAAATACTTGTACTCTTCTTGAATTCAACGTAATGCAATGATAGCTGCAAAAACATGATTATTCTACTCAAATTCATTAATATGTCATAAATAAGATCGTAAAAGAGCTTATTCTCTTAAAATTGATCGATATACTGACAAATAGATGTGTAATTATAGGGATTACATTAAAACGCAATCAAATGTCCCTAATAGATCGCTACAAATTATTTTTTTAATAAAATACATCAATATAGATAGCATTAGGTGTGTAATTAGAGTATAATGTTAAAAAACCTTCATATAGACAAGATTAAAGTTAAATTGCATATATTCTCTTCAAATACAATAAAAACTAATTGAATACTCACACAATTTCTTGTATTCAGTTAAAATAATTTATTATGTAATGAATCGTACACTGAATGCTTGTACTCCACTTGAATTTAACGTAATGCAATGAATAGCTGCAAAAACATCACTATTCAACTCAAATTCATTGATATGTCATTAATAAGTCTCTAAAAGAGCCTATTCTCTTACAATTATTCGATATACTGACAAATAGATGTGTAATTATAAGTATTACATTAAGACGCAATCAAATATCCCTAATAGATCACCACATATCATTTTTCAATCGAAATACATCAATATAGCAAACATTAGGTTTGTAATCAGAGTATTAAGTTAAAAAAACTTCATATGGACAAGATTAAAGTCAAATTACATATATTCTCTTTAAATCAAATAAAAACTAATTGAATACTCACACTATTGCTTGTATTCAGTTAAAATAACTTATTATGTAATGAATCGTTGTTTAAATGCTTGTACTCTTCTTGAATTCAATGTAATGCAATGAATAGCTGCAAAAATATAACTATTCAACTCAAATTCATTGATATATCATAAATAAGACCCTAAAAGAGCCTATTTTCTTAAATTTGATCGATATACTCACAAATAGATGTGTAATTATAGGTATTACATTAAAACACAATCAAATATCTCTAATAGATCGCCAAATATCAATTTTCGATAGAAATACATCAATATAGCAAACATTAGGTATGTAATCAGAGTATTATGTTAACAAACCATCATATAGACAAGATTAAAGTCAAATTGTATATATTCTCTTCAAACACAATACAAACTAATTGAATACTCATACAATTGCTTGTATTCAGTTAAAATAACTTATTATGCAATGAATCCGACTTTAAATACTTGTACTCCACTTGAATTCAACGTAATACAATGAATAGCTGCAAAGAAGTCACTATTCAACTCAAATTCATTGATATGTCATAAATCAGTCCCTAAAAGTGCCTATTCTCTAAAAATTAATCGATATACTAACAAAAAGATGTATAATTTTAGGTATTATATTAAAACACAATCACATGTCCCTAATAGATCGCCACATATCATTTTTCGACTGAAAAACTTCAATATAGCAAATATTAGGCGTGTAATTAGAGTATTATGTTAAAAAATCTTCATATAGACAAAATTAAAGTCAAATTATATATAGTCTTTATAAATACAATAAAATCTAATTGAATACTCACACAATTGCTTGTATTCAGTTAAAATTAATTATTATGCAATGAATCGTACTCTAAATGCTTGTACTCCACTTGAATTCAACGTTATGCAATGAATAGCTGCAAAAATATTATTATTCAACTCAAATTCATTCATATGTCATAAACCAGATCGTAAAAGAGCTAATTCCCTTAAAATTGATCGATATACTGATAAATAGATGTATAATTGTAGGTATTATATTAAAACGCAATCAAATATCTCTAGTAGATCCCCAAAGATCAATTTTGGATTGAAATACATCAATACAGCAAATAATAGGTGCGTAATCATAGTATTAGATTAAAAAACCTTCATATAGGCAAGATTAAAGTCAAATTGCATATATTCTCTTCAAATACTTTAAAAACTAATTGAATACTCACACAATTTCTTGTATTCAGTTAAAATAACTTATTATGCAATAAATCCTACTTTAAATACTAATACGCCACTTGAATTCAACATAATGCAATGAATAGCTGCGAAGACGTCACTATTCAACTCTTTTAGGGTCTTATTTATGACATATCAATGAATTTGAGTTGAATAGTTATATTTTTGCAGCTATTCATTGCATTACATTGAATTCAAGAAGAGTACAAGCATTTAAACAACAATTCATTACATAATAAGTTATTTTAACTGAATACAAGCAATAGTGTGAGTATTCAATTAGTTTTATTTTTGTATTTGAAGAGAATTTATGCAATTTGACTTTAATCTTGTCTATATGAAGGTTTTTTAACATTATACTCTGATTACACACCCAATGCTTTTTATATTGATGTATTTCAATTGAAAAATCATATGTGGCAATCTATTTGTGATGTTTGATTGAGTTTTAATGAAATACCTATAATTACACATTTATTCGTCAGTATATCGAACACTTTTAAGAGAATAGGCTCTTTTAGAGACTAATTTATGACATATCAATGAATTTGAGATGAATAGTAATATTTTTGTAGCTATTCATTGTATTACGTTAAATTCAAGTGGAGTACAAGCATTTAGAGTGCGATTCATTGCATAATAAGTTATTTTAACTGAATACAAGCAATTGTGTGAGTATTCAATTAGTTTTTATTGTATTTTAAAAGGCTATATGCAATTTGACTTTAATCTTATCTATATGAAGGTTTTTTAACATAATACTCTAATTACACACCTAATATTTGCTATATTGATGTACTTCGGTCGAAAAATGATATGTGGCGATCTATTAGGGATATTTGATTGCGTTTTAATATAATACTTACAATTATACATCTTTTTGTTAGTATATCGATCAATTTTTAGAGAATAGGCACTTTTAGGGACTGTTTTATGACATATGAATAAATTTGAGTTGAATAGATATTTTTGCGGCTATTCATTGCATTACGTTGAAAGCAGAGTACAAGCATTTAGAGTATAATTCATTGCATAATAAGTTATTTTAACTGAATACAAGCAATTGTGTGAGTATTCAATTAGTTTTTAATATATTTGAAGAGAATATATGCAATTTGACTTTAATCTTGCCTATATGAAGGTTTTTTAATGTAATACTCTTATTACACACCAAATGTTTGCTATATTGATGTATTTCAATCAAAAATTTATCTTTGGCGATCTATTAGGATTATTTAATTGTGTTTTAATGTAATACCTATAATTACACATCTATTTATCAGTATATCAAACAATTTTAAGAGAATAGGTTTTTTTTGAGACAGATTTATGACATATCAATGAAATTGAGTTGAATAATGATATTTTTGCAGCTATTCATTGCATTACGTTGAATTCAAGTGGAGTACAAGCATTTAGAGTGCGATTCATTGCGTAATAAGTTATTTTAACTGAATACAAGCAATTGTGTGAGTATTCAATTAGTTTGTAAAGTATTTGAAGAGTATATAAGCAATTTGACTTTAATCTTGCCTATATGAAGGTTTTTTTAATGTAATACTCTGATTACGCATCTAATATTTGCAATATTGATGTATTTAAATCCAAAATTGATCTTTGGCGATCTATTAGGATTACTTGATTGCGTTTTAATGTAATACCTATAATTAACATCTATTTATCAGTGTATCAATTAATTTTAAGAAAATATGTTCTTTTAGGGTCTGATTTATGACATATCAATGAATTTGAGTTAAATAGTGATGTTT
>JAEMOT010001163.1:3881-40986 GCA_019297695.1 Apostasia ramifera
AAAAGATTTCTTTTTTTTTTTTTTTTTTTAAGGGGATAACTAGGCTACTTTGAGGATTCTCACCAAAGGCTAACCCTACCCTTTCCTTCACCGGAATATCGACCCCTTAACCCGGATCTAGGCTCTGAGAAAACTCAAACATAATTTCATTCATCACAATATTCTTTTTACAATGCAAGACGACCTCTTTATATAGAGAGATCCCATATAAAATTTAAAAATACAATACTAAATGCAGGAAATAAAATACCAAATAAATAAAAGCAAATATGGAACTAATTTTATTACAATAAAATAAAATCAGCTCCAAATGTGGTGAGTCTTCAAATCTTCCAGATATGCTCTAAATCAAATCAAATCAAATTTAAATAAAGCTAATATGAAAATCTCTAATAGCTCTAATTAATTTGAATTTGAATTTTGACTCAGCACATAACGTCATCCTAACCATCCGATTCGATGCTGATCTGTGTCCCCACCAGCATGGCTGATAAATTGGCCTCTTCTTTTATATGGGATTATCCCCCTTTTTTTAATTTGACCATCATTCTATAATATTTTCCCTCTCATCTATTCCTATAGATTCTCAACTACTTATATGTTCACAGCACGCTCTATCCTCTCTTCTCTAGCCTTTTGACCTGTTATTGATATTTTTTAAAATATTATTCTAATTATCATTATTTTTTTATTTTCCGCCCCAAGGTCTGTGGAGGGGCAAGTGCTCATTCTTATCTCTATCCAAAATTTTTTAATTTAACTCGATCTTCTAATTTAAATGTAGATCATAGTTGAACTTCTTCAATAAATAAGATTGTGTTTATCTCTTAACTTATGTAAGCAAAGTCTTTTTTTTACATCATCTTCAATTTATGAATATTATGATCATTAGTCTACGAAATATTTTTTAGGTTAAACTTACATAATATAAATCAGGTATTTTTAATCTTAAGCATTGCCCTTTTTGCAGTCTACACATACTCTAAAATTCGTAAAAGTCTAAAACATGTAAGGTTCCTTGTTTGATTTATTTTTGGGATAATTACACCCAGGTCCCTAAGTTTAATGCTTAATAATGCACAGGTCCACGTTTTTAAAAAACATTGGGGTCCCTTAGTTTTAATAAATTATTAAATGGGTTCTTTTTTAATTTTTTATTATTAGAAATTTTTTAAAATTACCATTATGCCTCTCGGCCTCTCTCTCTTTCCTCCCGATCCCGGCGCACAGGTGACGTCGCGCGGCCGCCGGTGGGGTTTGTGTGCAGGGATCGGGAGGAAAGAGAGAGAGACCGAGGGGTATAATGGTAATTTAAAAAAAAATTAATAATAAAAAATTGAAAAAAAAGATCCATTTGATAATTTATTAAAACCCAGGGACCCCAATGTTATAATTTTAAAAATGTGGACCTATGCGTTATTAAGCGTTAAGCTCAGGGACCTGGGTGTAATTATCCCTTTATTTTTTAATCCTTTGTTTGGAGGTATGACCCAACCTCTTAATCCTTTGTTTGGAGGTATGACCCAACCTCTTTTGCCAAAGCATAGATGATTTTTATCCAATCATTCATGTTTAGTTTCAATATTTTGTGCAAGGTCAACACTAATTGGCTATAGGTATCATGAAAAGAGATCTTTAAAATTTAAGTAGATCATCAACCAACATACCACCACCTATATATATATATATATATATATATATATATTGGAATAATTCACCTCCACTATATTTAGATGCTAAGGATCAAGAGGATGCCACTTGTGAAAACAAAAAATATTCCATAATACGGGGTTTATGTAATGATATCAAGTTTCAACTTTACTAATGCTCCCTTGTCCTGTACAGATTATAGTTTCTCCTTTATTTAGAGTTTTTGATTCGGGAATCCCTGCACATCATTAGCCACATGACAAGTGGCACCTAAATCAAGTCACCAAATATTTGATAAAATAGAAACTTAATACATTCATGCATCAAAATTTAATTCTTTCTTTACTCTTTAGACATTTTTGATACTTTATGCAGCTTTTTTATGATCCCCCTTTTACAGAAAAGCACTTGATGGAATTTTTATTTATGTTGATTCTGTCAATCTGTTGTGCTTTTTGCTTTCTTCTAAGAACCATGTATGTCTTCATCATTTCTTATTGTATCTTCTTTATCTTTATGAGAAACAAAGTTTAGTATATTTTGTTTCTCTTGTTTCAGCCCCCTTTCTCTTGAACTAACATTGACTGTAATTGATTTATGAACCAATTGTTTATGTTTATGATATTAAATGGTACATGCTCAAGTGAAAAGGAGTTGACAATGAAGTGCACCACGAATGACTTAGAAATTGTAACCTCTAGATTTGAAGGATGTAATCTCCTCATGGAAAAGAGCTCATTCATTAAGATGTTGACTAGCCTCTATATATTGGGTTGCAATGCTAAGTTCGGCATTTCCATTATGTTCCTTCGAATAGAGCCATCATTGGTGTACCTCGTGGAAGAGAGCTTATCCATTAGAATGCTAACCCTAATGTTATTAGAGCTCATGAACTATTACTCTATGTCGTCAAGGAATTCAGTGTCTTTTTTTCACCAGCAAGCATTTTTATCATCATTTTCAAGCTGAAACACTTTGACAACTACTTTTAATTATAAACCCATGCTCTTGAATTTCTTTCATAGTTAGAAGAGTAAGTTTCTCGCCTTTCTTTGTCAAATCAAAATTAAAATCCAAATCAAAACATCCTAATAATAACATAATCTCTTCCTCCCACTTCGAATAATTTGAACCATGTAACGTAGGAACAAAATGGAGCCATTATATAGAGAGCTTAAATATATGTGTTGACAAACCTTTATGACCACATAACAGATGACACTAGAAATAAAATCCTTTGCGTCAACGTCACAATATCTTCGTTGGGAGCAGAATTGTGACAGCCCTCTCATAACTTGTTGAAGAAAGTAATCATTTTCAGTGTTTTTATGTTTCTGATTACTAAAAAATATTTCTGATTCATCTTGTGGAAATTTTGTTTGTAGTATTTATAGTGGTCTTTCAAACTCTTATGCTAGTGCTTAGAGCTGAATATTCTTTTCACTGCCGGATAGCTATGTGCTTATGTATTAAAAGTAGCTTTTATCTTTTCGTTACATAAGGGGAATTTGTAATATTTTGATTGAAAAATGCAGAAGTCTCAATCATGATTTCCCTTGTCCAGGCCAAAAGAGCAGAAGAGAGGGAAGAGATTGGCCATGAAATAGCTGCATTGAACAAATTGACAGATGAGATGGATGATCGCTTGAATGCTCTAAGCAGCCTTGACAGGAAACATTCCAGTGAAGTGAGTCCTCTTTTGACCCTGTACCTTCTAGTTTTTTTTTGAAAAATGATGAGTTACCTCTTCATTTTTAGTTAGTCATGTGTGCTTGTACATGTACTCATCCCTTCTACTTGTTCTACAAAATCATGTACTTTTTGCTTTCAAGATGCTATCTTTCTTCATTATTTATTCCTCCCATATTTTTCTTTTTTCTCAATTAAATTATTATGTGATAGTCATGATTATTCTTTACATCACAATGAATATGTGATACACTACTTTTGAAAGTACTTTTTGTGTGCTTAAATGATTTGTTTTAAAAGCTTTACTCTGGTTGAGGTGCCTTTTTTTACTTCAATGGTATACTATTTTATTATAATTAGGACCAGCACATGATCAAATAAATAAATATATATATCAATAGCATTCACATACTTTAATTAAAACATTTAACTATTTGCTTTTTTGTTGTTTAAATTGTAAAAATATAAAATTATTCCTTGCTCATAATTTACAAGTTTAGCTTTTAGGTCAATTGGTAATTAGAGATTTAATATGATATTAGAGCTAAAAGTGTAATATTTGATCTCTGGTGACCCTCAATTTTCCTTGGAATAAGGTTGAGAAAAGAAAGGATCTGTATTGAATTGCTTCCACACTCGCAAATTGGCTTGCATGTGACGGGACGTGTAAGAATGTAAAATTATTCTTTGGCCATAACCAATGAACATAAGCTTTTTGGTAGTTGGTAACTAAAGATTTAATAATCTCACAAAAATACCACAAAAAGGCTAATAAGAACTTGTGGATATACCCATGGATTAGCCGGTGTTAGGTTCAATGTTATTTTGATGTTATGTTATATTATCTAGATGTCTTGAAATCTAGATGTTCTTTTTCTTAGTGACATTTTCATAATTTTTTACAAGATTATCTATACATATCATCAAACTAAATAATTATTTTCTTTAGATAACATAACTTAATATCAAGATAACATTGAACTAAACGCCCCCTAAGTGTTATTGCTACTTTCTGTGACAACAAACTTTTTTTTTTTGAATAGGACAACAACTTTTATGTTCTGTTATTATTATTTTTTGTACTTCCTGTGACAACAAATGCCCCAAGTGTTATTGATACCCCCACAGTATTGTGCCAATAATTGGTCAAGTGCAATCCAGCATTGTGGCGTTAACTTAATGCATTTTGTATCACTAGATTTTATAAATGTAACTTGCATCCTTACGGAACCGTAATGTACTGGGAAGTTCAATGACTAAAATCTTTACGTAATACCGGTCTTTGTGCATATTTACTAACGTTTTAGAATAGTTGATTTAAAATTGTTGTTATCTTTTACATTAGTAAATATAAGTGATATTACGTGGAACCTTAAATATGCCTTTGATAAAGGTTTAGAACTGATTTGTTTTGGTTAGGTTGCTCACTTGTTGTGCAAGTCAGAGAGGTACTTTGGGCATGCCATTGATTATGGTGTGAAGAAACCGATCAATTATTGATTAATTATAATCTTAGAGGTTTTTTTTTTCGTTGCAATAAAATTAAATTAAGTGCTCAACTTAGTTCTATCACCACCTGCTAGCAGCTTCTTTTCAATGCTCGAAATTTCCTGAATTTTATGCCTCCTTTGTTCTCTTTATATTTTGTTCTTCCCCTTTATTGTCATACAATAAGTTTAATCATTCTTTGCAGAAACATTCTGATGAGAAGCAGGACGCCTACAAAATAACTATGGGAGAGCTACATTTTGAACCACGTGCTCATCCTTCAGAAAGGACTAAGACTCCTGAAGAAACTGCTCAAGAAGAAAAAGAAGCTTTAGAGAAAAAGGAGGTGCTTGCATTACATTATCTGAGCTGATAATAAATCCAAGCCAAAATCTTTTTTATTATTTATGTGTAATTTATACGTTTCTTTGTTGAGTATATGTTCTATATGCTTAGCAGTTTTTTCCCTTTGTTCTTCATATATTCTCAGAAGGAACGTCTTAATAGGATGCGTCCTACTGATGATGATGATGATTATGATAGAGATGGTGCAGAAGATGAGGTTAAGTCATCTTCCAGAATGAATAGATATGTCTCTGGTGATGATCTTGGAGATTCCTTTTCATTATCCAAGGGTATAGGCAATGAAAGGGGGTGGGTTGATGATATATATGAAAGGGAAGAAAATGAGGGAAATCATGAACAAGGTGATACATCTTCTGATGGTTCAGAAAGTAGTGAAGATGATCAAGAAGAAAGTGATGATGCGGATGTCAGTGATGAAGGCATAACGAATGAAGTAGATTATGATAATTTATCTTCCATGAAAGATTGGGAACAGAGTGATGATGATGATCTAGGAGTTGAAGAAGCTCAGGAAACTGATGAGATAGATACTGTTAAAGTAGGGGTAGGTACTTGTAAAGCAGATTCTGCCAATCATAAGTTAGGGGCTGGTGGGCAAGATGCTCAGGTCAAAGAAGAGATTCCTTATGTAATTCAAGTTCCAACAAATTTGAAAGCTGTCTGTTCCTTGCTTGACAACCGTTCAGATGTTGAAGTAGTTGAGATAATCAGGCGTGTTCGTGCGTACAACTCCATCAGTCTTGGAACAGAGAACAGAAGGAAAATGCAAGTGAGTTTTTGTCATGCATTGATTTCTGAGTGTCAATATTATACTTTACATCCTTGAAATGTACTTACCGTTGCTTTTCTACTCATGTTTGCTTTATTTGTAGGTTTTCTATGGCGTTCTTTTGAATTATTTTGCATTTTTGGGAAACCAAAAACCATTAAATGTCAAGATTATTAATTCACTCGTGAAACCATTAGTTGAGATGGGAGCAGAAGTTCCATATTTTGCATCTGTTTGCGCCCGAGAACGTTTAATTCATATTCGAGCACAGTTCTGTGAAGATATCAAGATCCCAGGTTTGGATACCATGGACCACTGAAAGCTGTTTACTTTTAGTTTGTGTTATCCATATTGTACCATTGCATTTCTAATTGTTTCTTAATTAATTGGTGGTGTGTCAACTCTTGCAGGGAAGTGTGTCTGGCCTTCTTTAAAGACTTTGAATTTATTAAGATTATGGTCACTCACGTTTCCTTGCTCTGACTTCCGTCATGTCGTAATGACTCCTGTGGTTCTCTTGATGTGTGAATATCTCATGCGTTGTCCGATCACTTCAGGTCGAGATATAGCTATTGGGTCCTTTTTATGTTCCATGCTGCTTTCTGTGAGTTTTTTTTTCCCTGGAGACGAGCTAAATTCTTTAAATTATTTGTTCTGAATAGTTTCATTTCTCCGCATCTCATCTATTTGAATATATGATTATCTGTGAAATTCAAGTTTGAGACATTATCGTGTGTTTAAATTATGTTAGTGTTTCAGTAGCTAGCGCTCGTAGTATTACCTTCTGATTGTTATTTATGGTTACACTTGTAGGTCACAAAGCAATCTCAGAAATACTGCCCAGAGGTCATCGGTTTTTTACAATTTCTTCTAATATCTTGTACAGAGGAAAATTCAGAAATCACTCAGCAGTCCGTGGTATGACTCCCTATAAGAGTGCTTAATATTCTTTTCATCTTTAAACTTTCAGCAAACTGGCGTTGATCCACTTTTAGTTACTAAACCTTTCCGCTACTGTACTCTTGGTAAGGTGTATATTGGTTTTCCGTAACAGTTTCAGAATCTCATGGAGTTGAATTCATTCACTCCCTGGCTCTGCATAAATGATGATGGGTGCCATGCCAATCCTATTGATTTCTTCATGGTCTTGGAGATGGAACCAGAATCTCCATTTTTTGCTTCTAACAATTTCAAGTAAGCTGTTTAATTAAAAGGTTGTAGAAATTATTTGTACAAGCTTTTAGATACTTGAAATTGTGAGATTCTTGAATTTTGATAACAGGGCCAGCATACTTTCACATACTATTAAACTTTTAAAAGAATTTATCAATATGTATGAAAGACTGAGCTCTTTCCCAGAAATATTTCTGCCAATCGCAGACTTGCTGCGTGATATTCTTCATAGAGCCAAACTGCCAGAAACTTTACGTGCTTCTATGGAAGATGTTAATAGCTTGGTAACGCAGAAAACTAGTCAGCATCAAATGCTGAGGCAACCTCTTCAAATGCGAAGACAGAGACCAGAGCCAATCAAGCTACTGAATCCAAAGTTTGAGGAAAAGTATGCTCCTTGAAACCTTTTTTTTCTCAATCTGTATTTAATTTTATTTTCATCATCTGTTTTTGTTTTTTGTATTACTTTTAAAAGATTGAATCAGTAAAAAATTTTGGTGTGCAAGTCACTTCGTCCACCCTACCAGGTTTTGTGCTGAATTTTGTTAGTTATATTTCACTTCCACTGTTTTGCCACTTCATTCAGTTATTTTTGGGTTGATCGGGAATCCTGTCAGTTAATTTTTGGGATAATTTTTTCCAGCTTTGTCAAAGGTGTTGACTATGATCCTGATCGTGAACGTGCTCAGAGGAAGAAATTAAAGAAACTGTTAAAGAAAGAAGCTAAAGGAGCTGTGCGCGAACTGCGGAAAGATAACCACTTCGTGTTTAAACTGAAAGAAAGGGATAGATTGCTGCAGGAAGAGGAAAGGGCCGAAAAATATGGTAAAGCTTTGGCTTTCCTACAAGAGCAAGAGCACTCCTTCAAATCAGGACAATTGGGTAAAGGCAGAAAAAGGAGGAGATGAGCGTCTCTGTTGCTCTCTCTGGTTCATAAGCTAGGAGTTATCCCTTGGAAAGCCTAAAGGTATATTTTTCTGCCTTTTTTGTCTTGTTTGCCCAAATAAATGATTGTGGGTGAATCCATGATATATAAATTTCATTTGTTGCTCAGTTAATCAATGAGATCCAGAGTCGATTAATTTTCATAAAAGATGTTGAGGATCAGAGTTGGTACTTAGATGTGCTTATCATGAAGATGAGACACGGTTTCTTTCATTCTTTGGAATTGACTCAACCGACGTGGTTGTATAGCCGATTCATGAGTGGAATGATTGATATGCGGTTTAAATATGATCATAACCTGAGGATAAGGTGATGGAAATGAGTTTGGTTGTCTCATATGGTGCATACACCTCAGCTAGAGGGGAGAAAGTGATAACAATAACGAGAGATATGTGCAAGAATGAGGAGTGGGAAGGGAGAGAGTTTGTAAGAAGGCAATCAATACTATGAAGGTATTACATTCAGGTTCTTTGAGTTCAGGGCATAGTAACACGTAGATTCATAAAATAAAATTTTTAATATTTGAATTCTTAAGTGACATATAAGATATCAATTAGGCTTTTTTTATTATAAATTTTTTTAAAAATTCTATCACCCTTTAACTCTCTTTCCTACTCCATTCTCTCTCTCCCTTCTCTCTCCTCTTATCCCTGCCACCTTTCTCACCTTTCTCCTTTCTCTATCTCTCCCTCCTCCCCCCCCCCTCCCCCCTCTTCCCATCTTTCCCTCCCTATTGGGTTGCAACCAGAGAAGGGAAGAGGGGAAGGAGAGAGGAGAGAGAGAGAGGAGAGAAGAGAGGGAGAGAGGCCTCTCTCTCCTTCTCTTCTCTCCTCTCCTCTCTCTCTCCTCCCCCTCTCTCTCCCCTTTCTCCCCCACCCGCGAGGTTGCAAGCAAAGACCCTTCTCCACTTACAACCCCACGCAAGGAGGGGTGAAAATGAGAAGAGAGGGAGAAAGGAAAAAGAAAGGAGAGAGGAGAAAGAAACGATGGGGAAAGAGAGATGGGAGGGGAGAGCTAAAAGGGTAAAAATGATATTTTAAAAAGAATTATAAAAAAAATTAAAAAATGACTTAGTTGAGATATTATATATTACTCAAGGACTCAAATATTAAATATTTTATTTCGTACACTTATATGATATTATGCTCTAAATTCAGAGATTTAAATATAATTTTTCATATTATAAATAATTGTTTTAGCTTATCTTGAATGCACATGATATCCTTCTCTTAGCATAAATATGTAATTAGAAAAAACAATAAATGAGATGGAGTAAACATTGCTACATCTCTATGAAATATGTGTCATACATCGATAAGGATATAATATGATACTAATATGATAATATAATAAATTTTAAGAAGTATGATGCAGATAAATCAGGAATACGATAATTAGTATAATTAAAATAAATAGATATACTTATAAAAATATATCATATCAGTTTGAATGATTTGTATACCTAGTTTACATGAAATTTAAAAACATCTTTTGACCATTTTTAAATTTAATCACATTTTTATATTGTCAACTATTTTTGATACTATTAAAAGTAACATTGTGAATAATCCAATTTGATGTTCGATACAAACGAGATACATTTAATAAGCAATATTATTATTATGACTCGAGCATGACTTAGACATGCTGATTTAATCAAATTAGATGCATATTTGCCTCTATTTAAAATTTTAGCAAACATGAAGCTTTTTGTTTTCCCAATCACATTATTTTTACATCGTGAACCATGAGTCTAATCATAGGTAACTGAATCACAGTTATGATACGAGAATACTAATATGTTGATAAAATAAATTTTTTTTAAAAAGAATATAGATGTGTTAGGATATGATAGTTATATATTTCTATATATATATAGGCATAATATGTTTATTGTCATATTTAAATAGTAGTTCAGATGACAGACTAAAATAATTTGTACACTTTATTGACATGCATTTCAAAAATATTCCTTAAATTTTTTTGAATTTAATTGTAATTTTGTATTTTCAAGCATCTTTGATACTACTAAAAAAAATATTATGAATAATTCAACCTAAAAAAATAAAAAAAAATTTCAACAACTGTTGAGCTTAAGAGAATTTTAATATTAGAATAATATTATAAAATTTATTTAATTGCTTAACAACCAATCACAAAAGTATTAGTTGAGATGAAAGCCTTAATATATATTAGTTGGTTAGGTTTAGTTTCAACCTAAATTTGATTTAAATCAATTAGCTTGTTATAAACGAGATACAATTGATAAATATAAGGGATTTTTACATACAAGACATGAAATTTACACGAAATTACGCATTTCACCATCAATTCGTANATAAAAAATAAAAATAAAAAATTAGAATTTAAATATTAATGAATTTATGTATTTTAATTTACATATAATATTATAAAGTATATGAAATATGTGAAATATGTGAAATGCATAAAATTTAAATGAATATGGTGTGATAGTTGTAATATTTACGAATTGATGGTAAAATGCGTAATTTCGTGTGAATTTCATGTCCTGTATGTAAAAACCCTTAAATATAATTACTATAACCTAAACATGAATATATTGATCAAATCAAATAGATGCATGCATGCTTTTTTTCGAGTCTCTGACTCACAGAATAAATAGATAAAATAAAAAGAAAAGTCAAAGTTCTACTCTTTCGGTAATACCAACCTACCTGACTTAGAAAAGTCAGGCGCCGTGATTGTTGTCTGACAAAAGCAGTAACGTGCATGGATTCTATGAGAAAGTGTAGACTGAGGTAGAAGAAGCAGTGGTGTCATTGGTGTTTGTGAGACTGCGAAAAAGTGTCGACTAAAGTGAAGCAGCAACATGTAGTTGCCAGATTTTTTCTGCTGCTCAAACTTTAGCATACATGAAGCTTTCTACTCTCCCAATCATATGAAGTCGGCCTATTGCTTGCTCATTGTAAATCATCGAGTCTAAGCATGGGCTATCTTTTATGTATGAGCATTTTTATTTTTTATGGTAGGTTAGATCGGCTTGTCCAACATACATTTTTTTAATTAAAAATATCGGTAGGTGTTAGAATCGTATCGAAAAAGTATCAAAATTATAAAAAAAATTGATGCATACATATAAAGATCAGTATTCAAGAATGTAAGTTGATTATTTCCTTATATGGATACCAAATCACTTAAATTGTAAAGATTGTAAGATCATTTCAAGTGAAAGCTTGACTTCCTAATATCAATTGTGGTCTTAGGTTTTAAGATATAGAGTGGAGAAAAAATAATACGCAGAAACTGTCATTGAATTTAATAGTAAAATTTTAAGAATGAAAATAAAAATATCTTTAAGAACTTGGGCAATGAGATACCCAACATCAATTATGATCTTAGATTTTAAGATATAGAGTGAAGACAAAATAGTAAGTCGAAATAGTATCATCGAACTCAATGTTAAAATCTGAAGAATGAGAATAAAAATCTTTAAGAACTTGGGCAATAAGATATTAAGGGGAAAAATGTTCTCGTGTGGCTGATGGTTACCAAATGTATCCACAAGGTAGCAAATTTCCTTGAAAAATTTAAAAGAAATGCTCTAAATAATAAAGATGTTTTGTGATAGAAATATGATGTATAAGAAAAAGTTAAAGAGAAAAAAATTATAAAAGACTAATTTAAATGTAAGAATAAAGAAAATTAATATAAATATATAATATCCCAATAAGAATCTAGGAAAATAATTTGTAATATAGAGAATGTGATTTTTGAGGATTTATATTAGAAGCTGGACACTATGGAAGGAGAAAAACATATAAAAAGGCTACTTAAGATAAAAGATAAGAAAATTGAAGGCTTAACTCAAGTAAAATGTGTTAAGGATAAGAATTAAAAAATATTTTTCAATGAAGAAGATATTCAATGTAGATAAATGAGTTATTTTCAAAAAATTTAATTAGCAGTTGAAATAATACAATTGATTTAAGTAAACTTAGAATCCAAAAATAAAATAAAAAATTACTCTTATATTTGATGTATTAGTAAAACTAAAATTTAAAGAGCTTTAAAGAAGATGAAATGTAAAAATATTATAGGATAGATGATATTCTAATAGATATTTAAAAATACATAAAATTAAAATTTTTTGGCTCAGTGGGCTGTTTAATATTATTTGAAGACAAAGGATATTATATGAATAAAAAAAGAGTATGTTGGTACCTATTTATAAGAATGAAGATGATGTACATTGTGTTAATTATAAATAAATCAAATTAATAAGTCATATCTTAAAATTTTGGAGAGGATGATTGAGCATAAATTACATTGTAATAGTAGGATGTCACCGAACTAGTTTGGTTTATGTGAGATTGATCTCTTATAGAAGTTATTCATGTATTGAAAAATTTAACGGAGAAGTATAGGAAGAAAATATAAAATTTGCATTTTGTTTTCATTGATTTAGAAAAAGATTATAATAAAGTCCCAAGAAAAGTGTTTTGGAGAATTTTAGAAAAAAAAAGTTTGCTTTGGTACATTCAAGTTAAAAAAATATGTGTAAGGGTATTATTACTTATGTTCGGACCCAAGGAGTTTTAATTATGGAGTTCTTTATTATAGTTGGGTTACACTAAAGTTCAGCTTTAAGTATGTATTTATTTGTTTTAGTTATAGAAATTTTGACTGACTACAATAAAAAAAATATATCTTGGTGTATGCTTTTTACAAATGATATTCTTCTTGTTGGTAAGTCTAAAAATGAATTAAGGCAAAACTCAAGTTATAAATATATACCTTAGAGTTTATAGGTTTTTGTTTTGGAGGATTTAAAATCAAATATGTAAAATGTAATTTTAGTCAAGATAGAAAAATATGTATTAGGGAGGTAACACTATATTCAAGTTATCAAGAAGAATTTAGGTATTTGGATCAATCATATAAAATAATCGTGAAATAAATAATAATGTTATTGGTAGAATCTAAGCAGAATGGATAAAATGGTGGAAAGCATTTGGTGCGTTATGTGATAGAAAAATTCTCTTAGACTTAAAAAGATAAATTTTATACAACTGTTAGATCAATAACGTTATATGGTGTTAAATGTTGGCCTGTAAATAAAATAAGTGTCGTAGAGATGAGGATATTAAGGTGGATGAGTGAGTATGCATAAAAAAATATAATAACAAATGAGTATATCCATGAAAAAATTGGGATAGTCTCAATTTAGAATAAGCTCAGAGAGAATTAGCTTAGATGGTTTGAACATATAAATAGTAGGCTAATAGAAGCTTTAGTAGGGAGAATTGAGTTTTTGAATCTTGCCCATATTTGAAAATTAGTGAGAAACTTTAAAAAATAATCTTACATACTTGAAAATAAATATGAAGTTATTTAATAAATTGCAATGAAAATAAAGTATTTTGGATTCATGTAGTTTATATTTCACAATATATATGTAAATAATCTTAGTTTATATTTCACAATATATATGTATATATATTACAAATACTGATTTTATATTAAAATATTTAATTAATTCATAAAAATATAACATTCTTTCTTTATTTTTGTCAATAAATTTAATATTATTTTAAATTTAATTATGAAAATTACTTAAAAATAACTACTTTTATTGTAAATGGATTATATCCGAAAACCCGAGTTTCGAACCGATTCGATTTCCGATCCGAGAGGATATGGATCGACCATGACCCGATCCGATATATAATCCGATCCGACATATATGGATTTGGATCCGGGTCGGAGTCAACTCGACCCGAATCCGATCCGTTGACAGGCCTACTGGTGTATGATCCGACCCTAAAATTGCTTTAAATTAATACTTGCAATATTTGGATTTGGGTGGAGCAAAATAATGATGACACTAGCGCACTAGCTTGTGTTTTCAAATTTTTAAGTCTCTATTCTATCCTTTTGTCTAACTTCAACTCTAATGCTAGCTGATCCTACTGGGGCAGGTTCAATTGTTTTTGGTATATTCTTCTTTTATCATTTGACTAGCTAGCATTGTCCATGCAAAATGTGCAACATATGATTGTAATTGATTTCGTAATTTTTAAGAATTTAATGAAAATCTGTTATATTTCTTAAATATAATATTTTGTAGATAATTTCTCAATTAATTTATGAGCCATAGTTTTCACTGCAAAACTTGATAATCTGATAACATAATATGATATCCAAGGTTTTGAAAATCGGACCGGCTTCAGAACCGGTAGACTGAAAGGTTCAAGGTTTAATGGTCGAATCGGGGTCGGATGAAGTAAAAATTAAAAAAACTAATAAAATATAATATGAATATAGTTAAAATATATATTATTCACACATCAATACAATAATTAGATATAAAATGAATGTTTAATAATTGAATTTAACACATAATATTTTATGTCAATAACCCAAAAAATAATTCCAAGCAAATCGAAATAACAATAACCCAATAAAGTATTCACAAATCACAAATTGAGTATAATATTTAGTACATCATTAAAAGATCTGAACAAATGTATGCTTTATCAATATTAAAATACTAAATCGTTTCATCATTTCATATCACTAAAATATTAAAATACTAAATCATTTCGAAAGGATGGGAGTTGGAGAGGAGAGTGCGAGGCAAAAAAAATCGCGAGTTCGTGACTGTCGCGCGAGTAGAGGCCGTAGAACGGAGGCTGAGTTAGGGACCCAGAGTTTAGGAAAGTTTTTTTTTTAATTTTAATCTCAACCGGTCCAACCGTACCGGTTGATCGGTTGAATCGCGATTTAGACCGGTTCTGGCCGGTTTTAAACGAATTCGGTTATAAAATTAAACCGAACCAGTTGGCTGACCGGTTCACGGTTCGACCGGTTGAACCGGCCGGTCCGATCCGGTTTTTAAAACCTTTGATATCTATTACTTTTGTGACATTATATCCTATTACTTTTTCTTTTAACTGATAAAATTTCATTTATATCATTTATATCTTGTTCTTTTTTAAGCACCATTTTTTGAATCTATTCCCCTTTGCTTTCGGTGCAGAAGTTTCACGATATAAGATTGTGCTAAAAACAAATAAATGACAAGGAATAACAGGTTCTTAATATCTACTATAATCTTATTGTTATTTTTTTTTTTTTTTTTTTAAAGAAGCATCATTTCTTAAATCATCAAATGTGTTTCTGCTAAATGTCAATAATATTTATTTATCATTAGTTCTATGTTAATATATTTAAAATTATAAATAAAAATTTAATTTTGATCTTTTAATTTTAAGTAATATTGAATTATTATTTTATAACTATATCTAAAAATACTACTACACTACATAATTAATTTTTTAAAATAATATTTTTGAATATTTAAATAAAATTAAACCAAATGCCTGTAAATCATGAAATAAAAAAATTGGCAAACAGCTCAGAATAAGTTTTGAAATTTTGATGTTGGATTGAGGATATAATTATTATGGCATGTATATGATAAAATCTTCTTCAGAAAAAATAATATGATAAAAAAAAAGTTTGGTTTAAATTATCAAAAAATATGCTTTAATTATTTTTTTGATTTCATTGTTTATAGAGCTTAAAAAAAATTAGTTTAAATTATTTGTATTTTATGCTCATTATTATTATTATTATTATTATTATTATTGTTTTTTTTATAGAATTGTTTGATATTTTGTTAATAATTTAAAATTAGATGACGGTTGTAATGTTTCTTCAAGTTAAAACAAAATAATGTAGATTATTAGACGTTAAAGAAAGTCAACAAAATTTTAAAAAAAACGTGAGTCAACTATAGTCAGTCCACGTGGATAAAGCCACGTCAGCATGCGCTGGCCAGTATAGTGCGGCGGCGCCGATGTTCTAGAATCTGCTTTTTTTCAGGTTACTGTCAAAATTCACAAATTATTTCAGTAGAGAATTTTTTTTTTTTTTTTAGGAATAATTACCTAAATATCACACCATTTAATTTTATTTATACCTTACCCATTCATTCTTAATTAATTATACTATTTACACTCAAAATATTACAAAATTTTACATACACATATTTGAGTTAAAACTTAATCAAAATCTATTTGAAAAAAAAAATATTCTGTTACTAAATCATTAAAATTATATTTTTATCCTTAATGATATATATATATTTTTCTTCAATACTACACTAAAGTGCTGATTTGTCCTAAAATCAATTCACGTCGTTGATGTCTCTTTCCTTTGCTGTCACCTAAATATTAAAATTTTAAGATTTTCACTCAAAATATATTTAAATATCTTTAAAATAATATGATGAACGGCTCTGATTTTTTATAATCTAACTATAGTTAGGTTATTAAAAAATTATGATTACTCATTATAATAGAAATAAGTTAAAATATGTGTATGTATAATTTTATAATATTTTGAGTGTGCATAGTATAATTAACTAAGAATGAATGGGTAAAACATAAATAAAACTAAATAGTGTGGTATGTAGGTAATTATCCTTTTTTTATGGTGATAAATTTCATTTTTGTTAGTTTGAGAGTAGACATAAATATCAGTTTCACAGTATTATATATCTAAAAGAACAAAATTGAGTCTAACATTTTGTGTATCGACACTCTATTTATTGGATTAAAATATATTCATATTCTCATTTTTATTTTTTTAATAATATATTTTTATTATTAGTTATGCATTTTTTTAATAAATTATTAGAGATTTTTCAATCATCTAACAATGAGTGAATTATTAGGTTATGAGTATTCTTTAAGAGACTCGTATTACCTTTACTAGAATTCTTATAATCTAATGATAATTTATTTCTATTGCTGAATAGTGATGTAGATCAGTCAGCATTGTCGACACCAACGATAATTGCGATCTGACAAATCTAGCCCTGGATGTGATTAATTTGAGAATAGTTACACTACAAATAAAAATACTCACGACTCAACAGTACCAGAGGGATAGATTTCAAATTCCCTTTCTTCGTAATAGCCTAATAATCAAATACTTATAATTTTTTGCCGATGTTTTTTTACGTAACAAAGTTTTACGATTTTTTTTATTTTAAAGTTTTTTTATATTCATATGATGTTTGGATTTTTCTTTTTTTTTACTTCTTTAGTTTGACTTTACTACGTGACGAAATATGTAAATATAAAAGCCATTTTATTAATATAAAAAATACCTAACTTTAATAATTGCATTTTATTTGGATGAAGCAAAAAAGAAAATATATTTCCAAATGATTTGCTGATAATCATGCTTTTTTTTTTGAATAAATCGTGTTATAATTTTAATATTACATATTCGGTGTAGATATTTCATGATTTGATTGCTGATCCGTAAAAGAACAAATTTATTTTGGCATATATGAAAATCTAGAACAAATATCTGAGTTTTTTCATTATTACAAAAATGCCCTTCTCTTTTATAATTGAACTAATCCAATCCTTTGGCCATATTTGATAGTCCATTTTACCCGATTTCAAGCCGTTTGAAATATTTTCATATGCCAAACAAGTTTAATTCATCGGATGAAACCGAATTTATTTCACCAACGTGAAGCAGCTTCAAATCTATAAAGCGGAGATTCTAAATTTCTAAATTAATATTTATCCAAATAGAAATAAATTAAAATAGATTTAAAGTTAATTTTAAGTGTGAGGCCAATTAACTGAAGTCACTTCAAACTTTGAATCTGATTCTATTTAGTTTGAAGTCGAATCCACTGTTCTACAATAATGTAAATTTCCTTTTTTGTTATATAAAAAAAATCCACTTTTGTATGAATATATTGGAAACTAGTCCACATTATCAACAGCAAAATTTGACTTTATTTCCTTGATAATTAAAATATATAGGATTAATTACTAAAAAATTTCTCTAATTAGTTCCTAATTATATTTTACTCTATAGTTTTAAAAATTTTCTGGAAGGTCTATACAATTTATCTAATATCATAAAAAAAGTATATTGTCAGTTAACATTAACATAATTCCAATTTGTGCCCTTAATAATTCTTTAAATTTTTGAATTTATACTATTATAAATTCTGTCATTATTCTTTTAGCTACTGCAGCCTTGTTGCCGCCATCTCACCGCCATTGCAGCCCGTCTCACCGGCCTTGTCTTGGGGAGAGGGGGCAAGAGAAGTGAGTGAGAGAGAGTATATGTGTGTGTGTGAGAAGGGGGGAAAACCGTCTCTCCCCTTCGCTTGAGAGAACGTGCAAGAGAGAGAGTGAGTGAAAGAGAAAGATAGGAGGGGAGTTGGCCGCTGCACTCCTCTGTACGAGAGAGTGTGTGTGTGTGTTTGTGTGAGTGTGGAGGGGGATGGGCGGCCGGCCTCCCTCTGCCTTCTCCACGGCGAGCGCAGGGGCACGTGAGAGAGAGAGAGAGGAAAGTAAATGTAGGATTTTAAATTTTCGGTGATAGAATATTCTTTAAATCTGACGGAATTAGTTAATTTGAATTTTTATGTAATAATTTTAATTTTCAAAGATTTTTATTATTACAAAGTTTTTATATTAGGGACTTTTTAGTAGTCTTAAATAACTGTGGACTAGAATATAATTAAAGATTAACTATAATATGTGGACTTAAGAGAGAGTTTGTATATCTTGTGCTGTTCGATTTAAATTATTATATATTTACAGGAAAAATATGTCATCCCTTAAATTTTTTTCTTTTTAAACACAAGTTCTTAAATTTCTTGCAGTATAAATAATTTTTTTCAGGTACAAGTAAAATTAGGGTAAATTATTTATAATTTTATTTTAATTTATAATTTTTAAAATCTTTTATTTCGGTCCTATTAGGTTCATACAGATAGACCTAAATGAAAATTTTTATAAAATGTAAATTGTAATCATGGATACGTTTTAGAGACCTATCAATAATTTGCCCACGTCACTTCTATAAAATCACCATTTTTTGGCTTCCTCGCTCTTTCCTCGCCGCCGTTGAGAGTCCCTCTCTCTCTCTCTCTCTCTCTCTCTCTCTCTCTCTCTCTCTCTCACTCTCTCTCTCTCTTGCCACGGCTCCTTCAGTTGTTCTCGAACGGTCAATACCGATCGACCGGGTTTTCCGGCGAAGCTGCCGCACTTAAAGACCGATTCCTCTCCGTAATCCTCCCATCAAATTCGACATCTTCCGCCGCTGCTCGGCGGATTTCCTCATCCCCGATTTCCCTGCCGGAATTCGATCGAGTTCTCCCACTCTGTTTCTAGGGCAAACACGAGGAAACCGAACAGAGGATCGAGAGCATCCATCAGGATCCGGTACCGGGAACGACGAGTCTTCCGACGATGATCGCCGCCGGTCGTCGGGTGTGACCTAGCTAGTCGGATGGGGCGAAAGGAACGCCTCTGGCCGTCATCCCCGCTTCCGGAGAAATCTGTCAGAGGCGATTCAGCTGCAGCGCCGCCTCAATGGTGCCGGAGGCAGCCGGTGATTTTGAGGAATCCGGTAACGCCGAGCGCGCGATTCGCTGAGTTCGCTGGCGGGAAGACAGCGGAGTGCGCGGCGATCTGCTGCTGCTTCCCCTTCGGGATTGCGAACCTCATCGTGCTCGCCGTCGTGAAACTGCCTGCGGGGCTCTTCCGCCAGGCGCTGCGGAAGCGGATCCTCGTCCGGCGGGGGAAGAAAAAGGCGAAGCTTCTTGGATCAGGATCCAGTTCCGACTCCGGTGGAAGCAGCGGCTCCTCCAAACGTGGCTCGAGCTCCGAGGGCGAGATCGATGAGGTCTCAGAGATGAGCGGCAGTGTCTTTATGGTTTTCGGCGATATGTGGCCGGAGAGATCGCCTTCGGCAGAGGTGATCGAGCTGGAGAAGGAGATGTGGTCCAAATTTTACGGCAGCGGATTCTGGCGAAGCCCGTCGCAGAATGACGGTGGTCTCTAACGGCGCTTGCGACTAGCGGTAACGGAGAAATGGAATTTTTCCTATTTTAAATTTGAGGAGAAAAAAAAGAGAAGGGAAGCTGATTTTATTGGAATTTTAAGTTGGTTAATGTATTATACTTCTTTTTTTTTCAATTTTTTTTTTTATTTTAAGAAAATCAAAGTTACTGTTTTAACATAATTTTTACGTTAAATTACATTTGGGCCCTTCAAGTTGAAAAAAAAAATAATCGTGTTAAGATTGATAAAAGTTTCGTGTGAAAATTATTTTCTGTAGGGTGAGATTATTTATTTATAATAGTTGGATAATTTAATGAAATTTAGAATTAAATCAAAATTTATTATTTTAAAAAGTGTAATAAAAATAAAAATTTATATAACTGATTGAGAAAAAGTTTGATTTATTGTTGTTGGCCGATAATTTAATGGAATTCTTAATATACAGGATTTGGAAAAAAAAAATTTCTGGAAGAGCTGTAATTCACGTGAATGTTCTAGAATGTCACGTGAGATCATATGTGGAGGGGTGTTCTAGATTAATTTTTTTTATGCAGGTATTTGGCTTCACCACAAATGAAAGTTTCATTTCAATTTTGATTAAGATTGATACGAAACTCACCGATTATATTCCAGTTAAAACTTTCACATTTTTAAAAAATTCGAACTTTTGAGCCAAATATTAAAGACCATTACGCGAAAACTATCGAGACTGTCAAAACTATCAAAACCAAAAGTTGAATTTTAAAATTTTGATGGTTTGATTTTATTGTGATATAATTATTACAATTTATTGTGCTAATATATAGACTTTTTCGGTTAATTGGCATCTTCTAACATTCGTGTTATTGGGCCACACTTAGGCCTCTAATACGCAAATCCGTTTCATTGTCATCCCTACTAAAACTCAATCGATATTCAACCTTGAATCGAGTTTGCAACGCTCAGAGAGTTCAATTTGATCAAAATCTGCAATAACACAGCTTCACTGACCCAAACAAAAACAAAATAAAAAAATAAAATCAAAATAAATTAAAATTTATAACTGTCTAATAATTGGATGTAATTTGCTAGGGATTTTTAATTGAACTTCATTTTTAAAAGTGATATTTACAAATATACCCTTCAAATCTTAAATATTACTTATACACCACTTTGCAATACATTCACCCCTTCGTTTCTTTAGAGCCCTAAAAATTGTGTGACTCATCATGATAAGTGTAGAAGATAAATGCATGTGAGAATAACACATTAAAATAA
Source organism: Apostasia ramifera (assembly GCA_019297695.1). Taxonomy (NCBI): domain Eukaryota; kingdom Viridiplantae; phylum Streptophyta; class Magnoliopsida; order Asparagales; family Orchidaceae; genus Apostasia; species Apostasia ramifera. The sequence continues at coordinate 25,092 of JAEMOT010001163.1, forward strand.
ATTTTTTTTTGTAAATATTCAAAATTTAAATGGCATAAGCGTAAATACCACTTTTTAAAGTGATAAATATCCCAAAACTATTAAAGGATAATTACATACGTGCCACTGAAATATTTTTCATATCAAATATTTAATATTAAATTCTACTTATTTATATACATGCAACTAAAATATTACAAATATGATAAAAAATTTACCTCTGCCGCTTATTTCAATATGATAAAAGGAATATTCTGTTAGATTTATCTCATTAATAAATATTTAATAACCTCCAAGGTGCACCGTGGGAGGCCATAAGACATCTAGAATTTTTAGATAGTAGATGTTGACAATGCAAAGGAATTATTATTATTATTTTTTTGAACAAATTACACTCAGGTCTCTTGAATATTTAATAATGCATAAATATATATTTTTTTTAATTTTATATCAAGTATCTGAGTTTTAATAAAATATTAAATAGATCTTTCTATTATTTTTTTATTATTAAAATTTTTTAAAATTACTATTTTACATTTTACTCCTGCCTCTCTCTTCCCGATAGACACGCCGCGCGACCGCTGGGCGTGCATGGGATCGAGAGGAGAGAGAGGCCGTCTCTCTCTCTCTGCTCCCAATCCCCACGCAAGCGCGCGGGCTGCGCGGCCGCCTGCTGNAAGGGTAAAATGATAATTTTAAAAAATTTTAATAATAAAAATTAAAAAAACTCATTTGATAATTTATTTAAATGTAGATATCTTGATATTATAATTTTAAAAATATGAATCTACACGTTATTAAACATTAAATTCAAAAATCTAAACATAATTTACCCTTTTTTTTTTTTACAAGATTTTATTATATTTTTAGCCGAGCGACCATATATTAATACATAATACGAAAAATATATTACAGACACCGAGATAACTGACACAGAACAATTTTTAAAAATATGTACAAGATTTTCATCATTATATACATATACATATATATATATATTATTTCCTTTATAAAAAAATATATATAAAAAATTTGATGTAAAATATATAATAGAATTTTTTTTTTAGTTACATCCGAGCTATAATCACAACAATGAACACTAACTGGACACGGTTATTATCAATGCTATAAAAATAGATCAGATAAGAACGATCTACTGTCTGATTTATGATTAAACAGATCAGATTAATTATAAAACTAATTAAACGGCAAATTATTATTTTAAAAAATTTATTAGAATAATATTATTCATAAAAAAATAATATTTAATATTTATAAAAACAAACTTATTTACTATATAACTTATTATCATAAAAAAAAGCTCTAAATTATTAAATCAAAAAAAAATATCTAAATATTAAAAAAAAAATTAATTTATGATGACCAAATCTAATTCTAATTTGTATACTAATTTTAACATCAAATTGAATCGGATGGGATTTCTCTTTTCTCTTAAAAATACTAATTCAAATATAACTAATTACCTATTTATATATTTCTTTGATAACTTGAATATAAGCAGTGTAATTTTTTTTTCTAAAATATTTCATAATACTTCCCTTGGAACTTAATTATAAATTTTTTTTAGATTAATGAAAATCAAATTCAGATTTTCTTTTTTCTTCCACACCATTTTTTATTACTATTTTTTTAACTTTTTGTGTTTATTTGTGAAGCTTAATTTTAAGAAAATTATAATTAAACTTGGATGAAAATCTTTTTAATTAAGAGTAGAAATAAAATAAAACTAATTGTTATATTAATATGTGTGGGAATATAGAAAGTTAATTTCTTCCTTTCTTGACTATTTTGTATAGCTCTCTATATGTAACATCGAGATTAAAGGTAGTTTTTCTTGTTATTAATGTCATGATAGTGTCGGTTAACGCTTCTCTTAACATATGTCCTCGATTGCATTAAGATGAAAGAGAGAACTATATGATCAAAAATGAATTTATCAAGCAACAATAATTTGTTTTAAGTGAATCAAACTTTTTTTTTGTCATTATTGGTACATGATAATTTTTTGGACTTGTAAGAAAAAAAAAGCTATTCAAATGGGACGACTTGATCATTTTGATGAAATTAAATTATTTATAATTTAGTAAGATAGTGAGGTCAATCTTTTGCTAACATTTTTTACTCTTTAATTAATGTCAACTTGACTCTTATACCACTTCTCCATGATTGGGGAACGAATTAGAATAGAATACCAGCGTTTAATATCGTTTTATTACAAATTTAGGTATTTTAGTTTAGCACTCGTAAACACTACACGTACAACTGTATGTATTTTCACAAAAAACTATGTTGAACATGCCGGTTCGAGATAAGGCCGATCCAATTCAGTTTTCACTGCACTGGTTATTACCTCCATTGGTTTAACCTAACTCAACTTCTTATCAACGTTGACCTAAATATATTTCACCCATTTCATCAATTACATAGGTGACCCCAAAAATGTCTTTATTTAAACATTTAAGCATCCAAAATTTTCATTTTTACCTTTAAAATATTCATTTTACTAATTGTAAACGACACGCTCTTCTTATTACATACGAAATACTCATTTTGGAATCTAAAGGCTTGTTTGATGGAACTATTAATTTAAAAAGTGGAATTTGATTTGTTGTTATCTTAATGTTATGTCATGTAATTTAGATGTCATCTTTTAATTAATAACTTCATAAATTTATAAAAAATTATTTATAAATATCGTTAAACCAAACAATTATATCATTTAAATAACATAACATAATACTAAAATAACATCGAACCAAAAACCCCCTAACGAACAACTCCCCAATGCAAATATCCCTCTTTACCACACAATTGATTCAAATATATTAACTTAAATAACATGCATCTAAGAACAAAGTGTTACATAAAGAATAGAACTCGCATTTCTGGGAAGGCTAAACTGATATGATTTTGCCCTACATATAAGTTCATAGTAACTGGCCACAAACTAAAATGTACAGAGTAGCACAAACAATATTTAACTGTAACAAAGAAGAGGCTGGAAAAATACCTTTCACAGGTAGAGATAACCCAACATGCCGAAGCAACAGAGTCTGGAGAGAGTCCAAAGAGGAAAAAGGGCACTCTTTCAGGCCATAGGAAGCTTCAATAATACCGTCCCCCAGAATTGTAAGATCTACCACCACGGTGTTGTCCGCGAGACTGAGACCCGCGGCCCCGACCACCCCGATACGGTTCAAAATTAACTCGTTCGTGAGACTGATGTGGAACTGCAAGTGCTGCTGTTGCGCTGTAACTGCCAGCATAAGCATCGCTTGGTGCTGTGTTGTTATGATAGCTGCTCAGGCATGCGTGCCGATATTGCTGGTGGAGAGCCTGCATCTCCTTGAGAAGGAAATCATCTCTGTGAGTAGCTTGACGAGCTCGAGTAGTCATCAGATTCTCCAGATATTTTGAATTGATCTCATTTAGCTTCTGAAATATTGAAAGAACAGTCATAATAAAAGTGGGTGGGTTGTCAATTGTGTTTGAAACTCAAGGCTACTTTTATCCACTAGAAGTTCATGAAATTTCTTCCAGATTCAAAGTAAACTCACTCACTCCAAATAGAGTGGATTCTACTTGGAATCAACTCCATGTGTGCATAAATATATACATTTAGAATTTTTGTTGACGAGTAGAATTTATGGTTTAGATAGACACGCAACAAACATGCACTCAGTAAGTAAGATTATAATATGCATAATGCATATTCCATTCAAAATATAAGGTTGGGAACTCAGCTGAAATCAACTTAAATGTCAAAATCAAAAATATCAATTTTCAATTTCCAGTTGAGGCTACCTTGCTTGAACTTGATTGAATGCCAGCCTAATAGAGTGTTTACTATCATAGCATGAGTTTACCTCTCTATAATTTCAGGAGTTTACCTCTCTATGCCTAGCATTTTCCTGGTCCTCAGCTTCCTGATGTTCTTTCGTCAGTTTCATTATGTCCTGAAGGAATTTCTGTTCAAGGGTTTCGAATGTTTGTGGAATGTCCTCATAACCATATTCCATTTCATCCTGATTGGGAAGAAGTTGGCCTCTGGAGTCTCTACCCATTTGTTTCTCCGAAGCCATTTTTGAGTCAGATCTTAAGTTATTATGTGCAGATCGAGAAACATCACTTCCTTGATCTATACATCAAAAGATTTAAATATTCATAAGATATGAATCATAAGAAAATTAACAGAAACTGCATACAACAAGACAGACATTGTCATCAACGCTATTATACCAATTATCTGGTGTTGGCTTTTACAATTCTTCAACAATTATTCCTATTTAGTATTGCATTCATGGAACATCAAATCTTAATCTCAATGAAATAAGCATGATCTATGACATGAAGGACAACAACTGCAGCTCTAGTAGAAATTGGTAGAATAATAACATGGTAAGTATATAATGTTACAGCATACCCAAATCCACATCTACTGTAGAACCACAAAGTAGAAAGGAGAGAAGATGAGAAGAAATGAGAGATGCCGAGAAGAAAGAGGAAAAAAAATATAGATAATTTCATTAACTCATCCAAGATTAATGATTACAAAGATATGAAATTTATTTATAGCAATCTATCCCAAACTAATCTTTGATAAAATAAAAATTAATAGAAAGGATAATTACTAAAATACTGAAGGATAACAAATAACAAATTATTCCTATCATTTGAAGTTAAAATTTATCTATATTTTATCATTAATATTTAAAACTTAAACAAAATACCATGTTTAAAATACTAAAACAAATTCACTCTACTTTGAAATTAAAACCAATCAAACCACCCATTTATATGCCTAAAATAAGTGTGCCAAAATCTTTCATGTCGACAGATGGATCGTCATTATTCTCTCATGGTTGAAAACTAGATCCTCCCATGTGGAATGCAAATAGGAATTCAGGGTGACTAAGTCCAATCTTTTGTGCTCGTCCTTAGTGAGCCAAGTAGCATCAAATGTGGATGATTTTTCCACTGGATAAGATAATGATAATATCAAACGTTAGCTATGCTCACAATCTCATTTGCAAGAGTAATACTTTGTACTAAAAGAATGGAGAAGCCATTGGAAGAGAAATACTTGTAAGATTAAGACGAGACAAAACAAGACTCAAAGATGTCTTAATATAATATTAGATTCTGCAAATTGAAATAAAACTAACATTTAAGTTAGGAAATTCAAGTAAATAAGCATTTGATCCAAGTTTATCAAAGATAATGTAAACCAATAGTTCACAAGTAATTTCTTGAAGGAATTCTTAGGTAGGCATTGAAGGCAAATAAAAATCATCAAAACACACCAATGTTAAAATCCTTGATCCTCTGGTGGACATTGGCAATAAATTTATATTTAGAATTACTTAAAGCAATTTTGTGTTTAACCTTAGCATGAAGTTTATATATGTTACATGCAAAATATTTAACAGAGTCAGAAATCCGTCTATCAATGAGTAAAAAAACAAGATCAAGTGGAGTAAGAGATTTGTATCCATAAACACATTCAAATAAAATAATACCCCAGTTAATTATTAGCATAACTATTATAAGCAAATTTCAACAATATATAGAACAAGATAGCAATTCCTAAGTTTATCGCCCATAAAGCACCTCAATAAAGTCCACAATCTTAGTTTGACATTTATTTCATGGGTCTTATATAAAAGGAGCATTACATATATACCACTGAAATCTAATTATATTTTATGTTTAACACATAAATCTTTAATATTACATATTGGCCACAAAAATCATATAAAAATTATAACTCATGTGCAATTCATGCCATAAAGTTGTAGCATACATATAACAATTTGTAACACCCGCGATCTCAATGCAGAGATATTGTCCGCTTTGATTATAAAAAAACTGCATAACTTGAACACTTCTCAAGAGGTCACCCATCCCAGTGCTATTCTAACTCAAGTACGCTTAACTATGGAGTTTTTCATCATTATCCTCACGATTTTGCCCCAAAATGCGCCACTACCATTTGAGATAACGTTATCTACTTATACAGCTCAGAATCTCTCTCCCTTTTTGATGTGGGACGATTCATTCCTACCATTCTCACCACTCATTATTCTGCCTAGAAGCCTGCCAAAAGCCGTAGTTTGCCTCAGTGATTTATTTTTCTTAGGATATCATCCGGTGATCACTCCCCCCTCTTCAGCCATAGGTGTCACACAATTGTAATAATTTTTGTAGTCAATAAGTAACATTAAAGATACGACAGTCAAATATATGAAATATCTAAATTTTAGTGGCATATATATAGTTGCCCTGATATTAAAAAACTTTTAATTGAATAGCAAATAATTTAAAAATGGATTTCTAAAAATATGAAACAAAATTAATAACATTATTATTTTTATAATAAAATTAATAACATTAACAGAAACCATAGACCTGAGCAAATCATGCAATTTAATAAGATCTCTTAGAAAATAAAGAATAAAAAGTGCCAGCATAAAAAATCTATGAACTAATAACAAAGATGGAATCATGATCTTCAACAACTTTAGGCAATCATAGAACAAAATCCATGCATAAGTCTTTTCAAGGTGCATATGGTACCGATATTAGTGTATATAGGCCTATGTTTTGCATCTTAGCCTTAGCAATCAGATAAATATGCGGTGGGGACACAACGACATCGGACCGTCGATTTATTTCAAGCAAAGTCTACACTCGACATCCGAGATCTCACCACGTGGCGTCGATCGGGATGGAGGATTGATATCTGCAAATTTAGCAGCAGGCACGATTGGTGGCTGATCAGTGAATTGAAAATACCCATTTAAATCAATTTATTGATTTGAATGAGAATATTCCAATTTTTGGACTAATTTCGTTTATTTACCATTTTTAGACATTCACATTTGGCATGATTGTAATCCTTTTTATTCCCGCATTTATTTCAACATTTATTTTCGCATTTTGAATTTCAAATGTAATAGGCCAATATAAAGGCATGGACTAGTGTTATTTGTTCTGAATCCTGGAATGAATTATTTTGCGTTGAAATACTGTGTTATATCCCAGTGAAGGGAAAGGTTGGAACCTTGAGTGAAAATCCCTAAATACTTTAAAAAAATTTGAGGTAATTCCCAACTCTTCTCTCTCAGTTCTTAGTTTCAACCCAATTAAAGTCCAAGCCCCACTTTGTAATTTTTCGGCCCTAAAAACCATTTTATTTTTTTCTTTCTTCATCCCTTGCGACTTGGGACAGCCGCAAGCACCTGCGGGCCTCCGCTCGAGCTCGCAGGCCACCGAAGAATGCCGGCGATGTGGCCGGCGACACTCTAGGGGCTACGTTCTGCCGCCGACAACATTCTTCGCCCGATCGTTGCCCTCGTCTCACGCGCCCAAGCCCAAATTCGCGTTCGCTCTGCTCGGCTCTGCCTCGCCTGACGCTGCACTTGCTCCGCTCAGCCGCCATCAACGCCAACTCCCTACGCTCGGCTCCGCCTCGCCTGACGCTGCACTTGCTCCGCTCAGCCGCCATCAACGCCAACCCCTGTGCGCGACGCCTGTGCAAGGTGCCACTGACTCCGCCTCGCCCGACGCTGCGCCTGCTCCGCTTGCCCGCCATCAGCGCCGACCCCGTGCGAAGGCCGATGGCCCCTCTCGCGTCCATCATCCGCACAACCCCGCGTGCATCCTGACCCCGCGTGCATCCTGACGGCTCCTGTCGCCATCGTCCGCTGCAACCGCACCCTCTGCTTCGGGGTGCATAGTTCAACCGATCCACTGATTCGGACTCGCCGTCACTGCGCTCGCCCCTGCCACCGACTTGCGTGCTCTCAGCTTCAGCCCTCTGCTGAACCCCACAGTGCTGCCGATACACAGACGATCCGCGGGTTGCTGCAATTCCGCTTTAAGATCCGGAATCCCCTCTCGAGGTAAACCCGAACATCAACTAAATACCTTGAAAATCCTGCGAGATTTAGTTGCGGTATTTGTTATTGGGACTGTTTGATTTGCTCGCTCGTGTGAACCTGGAATTATATTGTGTGATAAATTGCTATTGGGTAATATTATTTGTGAACATACTTATACTACTGCGTACCCCTAGCTCTGACTTGTTGAGATAGAATTGCCTAAAATTATTTGGTAAATTTATTAAATATCATTTGAACTTGTTTCTAGATATTTAAAATTGACTCGCTTCATGGATTTATAGTTTCTTGGTTATTACATAATTATCATTAGAGATATTTCTGAATTAATTTATGTTCATTCGCTAGAATTATTTACTGATCTTTAATTTGAATTGCATCTTGCATATTGTCCCGCATCATCTGGTATCAGAGCACGATTAGAATAGGATGCATTTAGGCATATTTATTTCTGTTCGCATATGCCCACTAGGTCTGGTTTAGAATATAGTAGGTCTAGTTTTCCTATTCTCATGGATCCCAAACTAGAGGCTATGTTGACCACTCTCATGGCTAGAACAGACTATGAATGATATGAAAAATAAGCTAGATGAGGTGAGTGATCAAGTTGCCCGCCTTTAGGTCGAGCGATGCACCCACACCTCAGAAATTAAGGTTGATCAGCCTAGGAGAGAGCCTACGGTTAGGAGGACTATTCACCAGTCTACTGGTCAGGCATATGAGCCCCATGATCCTGACGAAAACTACCTGCGTAGTATTAACTTCGATGGGACATCATATTCCAAAGCATACTTAGAATGGAAGGATGTGCGTAGATAGAGTCTTAACCCATGTGCCGTTCTAGCCCTTCTTACTCCCAAAAAGGATGACTCATGGCGGATGTGCGTAGATAGTCGTGCCATCAATAAGATTACTGTGAAGTACCGCTTTCATATTCCCCGCCTAGATGACATGTTAGACATGATGGCTGGAGCCACTATCTTTTCGAAGATCGATTTAAACATTGGTTACCATCAGGTTCGAGTCAGGCAAGGGGACGAGTGGAAGACGGCTTTTAAGACGAAAGATGGGCTATATGAGCGGATGATCATGCCCTTTGGGCTGTCCAATGCCCCTAGTACGTTCATGCGTTTGATAACGCAAGTATTACGACTTTTCATTGGCGTCTTTGCTGTCGTATACTTTGACATCTTGATATATAGCCGCACTAGGGAGGAACACTTAGACCATCTTCGCCAAATCTTTCAAGTCTTAAGAGCGAAAAGTTTGTTTGCGAATCCTAAGAAGTGTGCCTTTTTCACTGACCGTGTAGTCTTCCTGGGATTCGTGTCCCCAGACGGTGTCTCAGCTGACCCTGAGAAGGTTCACACCATATCTGAATGGCCAGAACCTCAGAACATCCATGACGTCCGTAGCTTTCATGGCCTAGCTATATTTTACCGACGATTCATACGGGAGTTTAGCACCGTCACTGCTCCTATTACGGACTGTATTCGGAAAGGAGCTTTTGAGTGGACGAAGGCAGCAGCAAGAGCATTCGTTGAAATTAAGGCTCGCATGTCTGCACCTCCTGTTCTACGACTCTCAGACTTTTCCAAAGTCTTTGACGTATCTTGTGACGCCTCAGAAGTTGGTATAGCTGGAGTCCTAAGTCAAGAAGATCATCCTGTAGCTTTCTTCAGTGAGAAATTAAATGGCATTAGGCAACGATACTCCACCTATGATAAAGATATTTATGCGGTGGTTCAGGCTCTCAGACATTGGAGGCACTATCTCCTACCCCAAGAGTTTACCCTTTGTTCCGACTACGAAGCTTTGAGATACCTGGATTCACAGAAGAAGCTCGACCCAAGACATGCCAAGTGGGTTGAATTTCTTCAAGAGTACACTTTTTTACTCAGGCATAAACCAGGAATTGAGAATAAAGTAGCAGACGCTTTGAGTCGTCGAGTCTCTTTGTTGGCTACGATGAGCATCGAGGTTATCGAGTTTGACAGGCTAAAGGAGACTTATGTTGATTGCCCTGATTTTGGAGTTTTTTACACGACAGTGAGCTCGGGGCCGATTAGTGAGTACCCAAATTACCTCGTCCACGATGGTTACCTCTTTCGCGATCATCGCTTATGTTTGCTCGACTTCTGTGAGAGATTTTATGGTCTGAGAACTTCATGCTGGTGGTCTCGCCGGTCACTTCGGGCGAAATAAGACCATCGAAGCAGTTGAGAGTCAATTTTATTGGCCAAGTCTAAAGAAAGATGTAGCTCGGATCGTTGCCCAGTGTCGGACTTGTGCTGTTGCAAAACAGCAAAAGCAGAACACCGAGTTATATACACCCTTACCAATTCCTGATAGACCTTGGCAGGATCTGAGTATTGACTTCGTTCTAGGTCTGCCTCGAACGATTGCCCGGCACGACTCGATGACCTCTGACGCTTCTAGGGTAGCTCGCCTCTTCTTTGATGGGATTGTTCGCTTGCATGGGCTGCCTAAAAGTATGATTTCGGATAAGGATGTAAAATTTACAAACTATTTTTGGAAGACTCTGTGGCATCTCCAAGGAACTAAGTTAAAATTCTCAACCGCTTATCATCCTCAGACTGATGGCCAGACCGAGGTGGTCAATAGGAGTCTAGGAAACCTTCTCAGGTGTCTGGTAGGAGAAAATGGTAAGAATTGGGATATGATCATACCTAGGGCTGAGTTTGCATATAATAATTCTATCAATAGGTCCATAGGTATGAGTCCATTTGAGGTGCATGGTTATAAGCCTAGAAGCATCGTGATTTTGGGATCAGTACTACATTTAACATTTCAGATCTGGTGGCTTACAAAGAACCAACAGCAATACCCGGTAATCCATTTGAGCCTTCTTCTCTCATTGAGAGAGAACCTACCCCTGAGTGTCCACTTTCACAGTCTTCCACAAAAAAAGAGCAAATTGAGCAGATTCTTGATGATGAGATAATCTCGATTAGAAATTACGGATATCAGAGATATTTGGTCAGGTGGAAAGGTTTGCCATCATCAGAGGATTCTTGGATCACTAGAGATGAGCTCCAGCAGCTTCATCCAGACTGCTTGAGATGTACTGCAGCGGAGTTGACTCTTACTCGACGGGGTCGAGTTCTTCTCACCCAAGGAGAGTTGGTGGGGACACGACGACATCGGACCGTCGATTTATTTCAGGCAGGGTCTACACTCAACGTCCGAGATCTCACCACATGGCGTCAATCGGGATGGAGGATTGATATTTGCGAATTTGGCAGCAGGCACGATTGGTGGCTGATCAGTGGATTGGAAATCCCCATTTAAATCAAATTATTTATTTGAACGAGAATATTCCAATTTTTGGACTGATTTCGTTTATTTACTTTTTTTAAACATTCACATTTGGCATGATTAAAATCCTTTTTATTCCCGTATTTATTTCAGCATTTATTTTCGCATTTTGAATTTCAAATGTAATAGGCCTATATAAAGGCATGGACTAGTGTTATTTGTTCTGAATCTTGGAATGAAATTATTTTGCGTTGAAATACTGTGTTATATCCCGGTGAAGAGAAGGGTTGGGACCTTGGGTGAAAATCTCTAAATACCTTAAAGAAATTTGAGGTATTTCCCAACTCCTCTCTCAGTTCTCAGTTTTACCCAATTAAAGTCCAGACCCCACTTTGCAATTTTCTGGCCCTAAAAACCATTTTATTTTTTCTTTCTTCATCCCAGGCGACTTGGGACAGCCGCTCGCTCCTGCAGACCTCCGCTCGCGCTGCCACGCCTCCTGGAGGCTCGCCGGCCACCGACAAACGCCAGAGACGTCGCTGTCGGCACTCCGAACGCTCCGTTCTACCGCTGGCAGCATTCTTCGCCCACTGTTGCCCTAGTCTCACGCGCCTGTGCCCGGATTCGCGCTCCCTACGCTCGGCTCTGCCTCGCCCGACGCTGCTCCTGCTCCGCTCGGCCGCCTTCAGCGCCGACCCCTGTGCATGATGCGCAAGGCGCCACTGGCTCCGCCTCGCCCGACGCTACGCCTGCTCTGCTCACCCGCCATCAGCGCCGACCCCGTGCGAAGGTCGACGACCCCTCCAGCGTCCATCATCCGCACAGCCCCGCGTGCATCCTGACGGCTCCTGTCGCCATCGTCCGCTGCAACCGCACCCTCTGCTTCGGGGTGCATAGTTCGGCTGACCCACTAGTTCGGCCTCGCCGTCACTGCGCTCGCCCCTGCCACCGCCTTGCGTGCTCTCAGCTTCAGCCCTCTGCTGAACCCCACAATGCTGCCGATACACAGACGATCCGAGGATTGTTGCAATTCCGCTTTGAGATCCGGAATCCCCTCTCGAGGTAAACCCGAACATCAACTGAATACCTTGAAAATCTTGCGAGATTTAGTTGTGGTATTTGTTATTGGGACTGTTTGATTTGTTCGCCTGTGTGAACCTGGAATTATATTGTGTGATAAATTGCTATTGAGTAATATTATTTGTGAACATACCTATACCACTGCGTACCCCTAGCTCGACTTGTTGAGATAAAATTGCCTAAAATTATTTGATAAATTTATTAAATATTATTTGAACTTGTTTCTAGATATTTAAAATTGACTCGTTTCATGAATTTATAGTTTCTTAGTTATTACATGATTATCATTAGAAATATTCCTGAATTAATTTACGTTCATTTGCTAGAATTATTTATTGATCTTTAATTTAGATTGCATCTTGCATATTGTCCCGCATCAATATGACATTGAAAAATGATTTTGGCGACATCCTTACGTAAACTGAGAAAATAAAATCTATTAAAAACTAACGTAATTGTTTTATCCTATTTTAAGCCCTTGCCTGGCACCATCCCAAAAAGAAATAATAAAAGAAAAAATATTTTATTTTATAGAGTTGATGGAAAAAAAAAATTTTAATATTGGGTGATGTGAAATAAAATTAATTTTAAGATTTAAATTTATGTTGGATGTGAAAAAAATTATTAAAATTTATAATAAATTTAAATAGTAATAAAATATTGGTTTTGACTTTTTCTTGGATGGTACGAGACAAGGCCTAGATGTGCCCAACAAGCCCCCTAAGCATGCATTTCCCACACAAGGTAATCTCGTAATGAAGTTTATGGAATGCAAAGATTGAGTGCTCTTTAAAAAAAATATCACGAATAAAAAAAAATCATGGTCAAGTCAATTCCCATTGTGAATGACCTAAAAATTCATACTCAAATTTAAGCAAAATATATAACAATCCTTTACTTTAAAATCCAGCCACAGCCTCGTTTAGTTTGAGGGTTGATTTTGAATAAAAAAAAATATTTTATTTTGTAAATTTAACAGAAAAGAAATTTAATTTAATATTGAGAAATATGTATACATATCCAAGATGAGGTGCCTTGAAGTGTGCTCTTTGCAGATGATATTGTTCTTGTTGAAAAAACTAAAGAGAGAGCTAAAGCGAAATTCAAGCTTTGGAGGAATGTTCTAGAATGTAAAGATTTTTTTCTAAGTAGATTAAAAACTGAATATATGGAGTGCATATTTAGTCAAAAAAATACTTATATTGAAGATGTGATAATTGGTGATCTAACTGGAGCTTCAATCGGTCTACAATTTATATGTCCAAATCATTTCAGCTGATTTTCTCTAAATTTATTCTTAATTGGTGCAACACCAACTTTCTTCCGGATACTCATTTCTTATTATATCCTTTCGTGTATATCCACACATCCACCTTAGAATTCTCATTTCTGTAATATTTATTTTTTTGTATATTTTCTCTTTGCAAGTCAGCATTCAGCATCATATATCATCGCTGGTCTTACTACAATTTTATAAAATTTACTCTTAAGTCTAAATGAGATTTTTCTATCGCACAACATACCAAAAGCATTTCTCCATTTTACCCATCCTACTTAAATCCTGCTAATTACATTATTATCTATTTCACTATCATTTTGAATGATTGATCTAAGAGATCTAAAGTGCTCACTCTTCTTTGCAATCAAGATATTGAATCTTGCCCATATACAAAGATGAAGAGAGAGACCAAAGAAGATATGACAAGAAACTATAACGAGTAATCTTAACTACTTATACTTAGATAAGAATTTGGTAATTGATAGAGCGCAATAAAAATAAAGAATTCATGTAGCCGACCCTACCTAGTGGGATTAAGGCTTCGTTGTTATTGTATTGAGTAATATATATAATATGAAATAAAATTAATTTTAATATTTCTATTTCTATTAAATGTGAAATAAAATTGATTTTTACGGTTGAAATTTATGTTGGGCTAAAAAAAAATTCAAACCAAACAAGCCCTTAGTGTAAATCAATTATTATAGAAATATCTTTAGTCAAACCCCATTATAATAATTTGAATGTAAGTAAAGTAAACCATTTTTTCTAAAATTCTCCACAACACGTTTTCTGAAACTTTAATATATTTTTTTTCAAGATCAATAAAAAACAAATGCAAATATTTTCTTTCTAAACTTCTTCATTAAATCTCTCAATAATTGAATAACTTCTGTAATAAATTTACCTAACATAAAACCTGACTGATTCTATCATAAAAAATTAAGAAATCGTCTTAAGGCCTTGTTTGGCGCGAGGACCAAAAGAGAACCAAAATAATACTAGTTTAAAAAATAACAATAATAATAATAAATAAATTTTAATATAAAAAATAATATTTTACTTCGCATACTCAATAATTTTTAATAAAAATATAAACTTTATTTCACATCTTAGATCAAAATACTCGATTTGAATATTTTGGTCTAGAATGTGAAATAAAATTGATATTTTTATTTTAAATTATTGAGTATGTAAAGTAAAATAATATTTTTTATATTTGAATTTGTGTAGAATAATTTAAAAAAATTATTTATTATTATTGTTGTTGTTTTTTAAATTAGTACCATTTTGGTCCTGTTTTGATTCTGTTTTAGTCATCACGCCAAACAGGGCCTAAAATAAAATATCCAGTTAATAGAAATTAGCCTGATATGGGGGACACTCAATATCTAAATTAGCAAATTGTAACAACTTTCTTTTCAAATGAATCTCTATCATCACTTGAACCAGATTGAGGACAATGATCAAATCTCAACAATCAGCAGTAAATCCTATTTAAAATGAATCGACAATTTGCAATCATTGTGTCCCCAACAATTCTCTTCGCATTATATCCCAAAAACAATTCTCTTCGTATGGGAAGTACTCGACCCTATTAAGGGTTCTCGTTACTGCGTGAGAATAGAAGTATATAATAATTCTTTGAAATAAATAAATTATTTAAATTAATAAAAAAAATTAAATTTTAAGGAAAAGTCAACAAAAATATGAGATTTTTAAAGAGGATAAAAGCGCCTAACATATTTACAATTTTAAATAAAAATAAATTAATGAGAGACAGAGAGAGAGGTGCTTTCAGTTGCTAACATTCAATCAACCATTTCCATTTCTCAGATGTTTAAAACTTTTTATTAATTTCTACCACAATCTTTAATTATTTGTTAATTACAATGCTAATTAACTATCTATGACATTGTTAAGTTCAAAAAATCAACAACAATAAACAAAAATAATTACAATATGTGACATGGAAATTCAGAAATATAATAAGTAATGTTTTATATATTCACTAATAAACTTTATGTCAATGCAATATTAATTTATTAAAAAGTAATAATAAAAAAACAACACAACATCACCTCTTTTAATTACAATTAAAATGATAGCTAGTCAATTTTGAGTGACATTTTATGTCATTTTAGAATAACAATAATATTTATAATATTATTTATATACATCATTAAATTAAATTAACAAATATTTTTATTTAAAATTTATTTAATTTATTTTATATCTTAATTTTTCTTCATCATATTTTTTACAGGCAGAAATTACACGAAATATTTCACATTTTTTAACATAAATATTTTTATTATTAACTTATATATTTAATTCTTTTATTTTTAAACATATA